>CALYLW010001262.1:32489-180313 GCA_944989445.1 Ampullaceana balthica | reverse complement strand
TTATTAGTATAGATTATTACTACCGCTGGTGCAAAGAAATAAAGCAAGCGGCAGTCACGTTGTTTAAGGAGATCATTAAAATATTTTATCATATCAAAGATTTGAGTCCAATCAGCGACATTAATGGTTAAATATTGACATAGGGCCAAAAATGACGAAGCAATGCTTTACTATAACTAACATAATTGTATGGATACACTGTTAATGATATAAATGATAATTAATATAACTATATAAAAGTTAATAATGATTCTGAAATCCAAGTCTCACCCTATCTAGTACTTGAATAGTAGTTCATTTGTTTCACGAGGCTTTGAATGACGTATTACGTAAATGACGTATGAGAGAAGTGGATGATCTTATCTCGCGGATATGCCGAGTAAAAGTGACCGATCCTTTACCCGCACGGGTTATAATAATATTATAAACAAGTTGATATGTATGTAGGGTAGTAACCAATGAAACAGATGGGCTCACATAGCTTCACAAACAGTTGGTAAAACTCTTATATTATAAAATAAATTCAATGTATAACATCCATATCCTAGCAACAACAAATAACAACATATAAATACATATTAGTGCACATAAGCTAAGTTTATCATTTCGTATTCGATAATTAGTAATATTTGTTAAGCGTTTATTTTTTAAAGTAAATTTGAAGAGATGTGAATGTAGTGCAGAACTTTGTAGTAGTAATACTGCAAATGTGTAATTTTAGATAATGACATTGTTCGGGGGCATACGAAACTAAAAAAAGAACGTTCGACAAATATTTCAGTGTGTGTCTTAGGATTAGAGAAAATATTATTGTCTGTGTGTCTTAAGAACAGAAAAAAATATTACTGTCTGGGTGTCTTAGGAACAGAGCAAATAGCATTGTCTGCTTGTCCTAGAAATAGAGAAAATATTATTGTCTGTGTGTCTTAGAAACAGAGAAAATATATACGTCTGTGTGTCTGTAGAGGAGCGCAGTTTGAAGTGTGGGTGAGCAGAAAGAGAACAGTTCAGTAAGATAGGCTGGGCATGAGTCTAAGAAGAAGTTGTTTGCAGAGAGCGGACACTTTGTAATCAATATGTACCATTAAAGGGAAACAATAAAGTAGCAAACAATTATGATCATGTTTTCTCTCTCTCCCTCTCTCTTTTTTCCCCACAAGAATTACCCTGACAGCTCAATTTCGAGCTTAGTGTGTTTTTAAGATATAAGGTTTTGGCTAACCAGAAATAAGGGGCAGTCCATAAATGACGTCATGCGATTTTTGATGATTTTTTCACTCCCCCTTCCACCATCGTAATGTGTCGTCACCCCTCCTCCAATATGACGTCACAAACATTTACAACCCCCTCCCTTTTGACGTCACAAAACTTTGGCCCTCCCCATAAAAGCAATATTTTCTATTTGAAAAAGAGCATGTTTCAAATCACTTCGCGTCATTTAAATATGTATTTAAAGTCAGTTTGCACTCTAATAAAGTAACAAGCCTGAAGCCATGTAAAACGTAATAAAGTAAATAGTAAGAAATCAAATATTTAAGTTAATTTTTTTTTAAGTTGCGCGATTTGATGTGATTTAAACATTCCCAAACATTTCTTCTCCCCCTCGTCACACATCGTCACAAATGTGTAAGGGTCATGATTACAAGTATTTCACAACAATGCCCATTTTACGGGTCAATGAGTGCAGAATTGAGGCCGATACTTAAGAGTCCAAAAATTTATGTCACACATATTATTTTTTGTAAAAATTTCTCTCAGCGTGCACTAAAAAATTAAACATTTTGTTTTGTAAATGCTCACAAAATGTGGTGTTTCAGCTTACGGACGCGTCTAGCAGGTGAAGAGGTTGGTATAGTCCAGTGGTTTCCAAACTTTTTTGGGTGTTGACCACTTTTTATAAAAGCTATGTTACCCGCGACCCCCATTAAAATTAAATAAGCCATTTTCAATAAAAAATTTTTTTACTAAATAGAGCAAATTTGCATTAAAGTGAATATTTTTAGTCGACAGTTGGCAACCCTTCACGACTACCTTGGGAACCAGGTTGGGAACCACTGGTATAGTAGATTATATTTCTCTTTTAAGGGGTTTGCTAACATAAACGTAAATAATTCAAGAGCGTTTGGTGCATAATTTATCAAAGATACTAAAGTATTTTAACAAACCAAGATAAATTACTGGTATCTAATACGTTTGTTAAAATAACAGCAGTTTCTTTTTTTTCCTTCTTTTTTTTAAAAATTACAATTTAAAATTCGATTGAGAACTTATGTGGAGTCAAATGATGTGAGGATAAAAAATTATTATATTTGAATTGAATAAACTCTACTACAGTAACGTCTCTTGAAAGCTGGGGTCTTTATTTGTTGTGTATTTCTTTAGAATTCTTTACTTTAATTAACATTATTTTAAAGAAGTGACTGAAAAGTTCATATTTATTTTATAGTTTGATGTCTTATATCTAACAACTATTTTATAGTTGTATGTCTTATATCTAACAACTATTTTATAGTTGTATGTCTTATATCTAACAACTGTTTTATAGTTGGATGTCTTATATCTAACAACTATTTTATAGTTGTATGTCTTATATCTAACAACTATTTTATAGTTGTATATCCTATATCTAACAACTATTTTATAGTTGTATGTCTTATATCTAACAACTATTTTATAGTTGTATGTCTAATATCTAACAACTATTTTATAGTTGTATGTCTTATATCTAACAACTATTTTATAGTTGTATGTCTTATATATAACAACTATTTTATAGTTGTATATCCTATATCTAACAACTATTTTATAGTTGTATTTCTTATATCTAACAACTATTTTATAGTTGTATGTCTTATATCTAACAACTATTTTATATTTGTATATCCTATATCTAACAACTATTTTATAGTTGTATGTCTAATATAGTTGTATGTCTAATATCTAACAACTATTTTATAGTTGTATGTCTAATATCTAACAACTATTTTATAGTTGTATGTCTAATATCTAAAAATTATTGTTGTATGTCTTATATCTAACAACTATTTTATAGTTGTATGTCTAATATCTAACAACTATTTTTTAGTTGTATGTCTAATATCTAACAACTATTTTATAGTTGTATGTCTTATATCTAACAACTATTTTATAGTTGTATGTCTAATATCTAAAAATTATTGTTGTATGTCTTATATCTAACAATTATTGTTGTATGTCTTATATCTAACAACTATTGTTGTATGTCATATATCTAACAACTGTTTTTATGTTGTATGTCTTATATCTAACAACTATTCCCCACCTTTCACAGCCAACACCGTGAGACATTTTCTTTTATGTCATGGCAACATTCAAGATACAAATCTCATGTGAGCTAATAGTTACCATGACGTCTGTAAAGTTATATAAACACTATATTGTATTATTATTTTTAGGTTTACACTCAACACTCGAACAGTTCTAATCAAAGTGGGATTCAGAAATTGCAGTCACTGGCATTCAGACTGACATGTCTGACAGCTATCAATAATAATACACCACACTACCCCGGGACCAGACGAACCTATTTTATCGAGGATGCTTATGAGAAATAAAAAACAAATGATACTTTAGCCAATAAGAACAAACAAATGTACAACCACTTGAGAGAACAATAGGAAACCCCTCATCTTGAACGAATCACGTGATTGGGACAATTTTATAAAACAAAATTAGAGGACACTTTCAATAGCTAACACGTTAGAGAGATAGAACCTAGAGCTAGAGAAATATCGTTCCGACTAATACATATTATGGTACCATCCTCAGAAACACTCGATAACAAACAGTTCAGAGGACAAGATGTTGTTGTCAGTAAATATTATATAATAAAGGACAGATAGACACCTGCATTTGTTTTTATTGGTATTGTTTTCAGAAAGTAAAGCAATAAATTTTTTCAAATTATTAATAATAATAAAATGTGTTATTAGTTTACATGGTGTATTTTAAATCTATAGTAAAATTATCATTGTAGGACAACGTCGATAAGGGAATGCTTAGCAATTTATGTACATTGTATCCCAAGTTTATAGGGATCGAAGTCAAGTGGCGTGCCACTTGGATGATATAGAATGAACTCTATTGAGAAATTCACAAGGAACAAAGACACAACACACAGACTTTAAAATATATAATATATAATAGTCATTAAACAAATTTTATAGTTTTAATATTTTTAAACAATAAAAACGATTTTTAATATTAATTTGTTTTTGGAACTTTATATACCATGCGAATTTTTAATTTATATTTAATGAAACATTTATAAAAGACAAGTTTTTTATGATATGTCTCATGCATTATAAATTATATTTTAATGGATTTTGAATACATTTTAAATACATTGTCATTTTAATTTTCATAAAATTACATTATCATCGGTGCTATATCGTGCGTCGCTGACAAGAAATATTATTTTAATGCATGTCTAATATGATAACATGACGTCATTAAAAATATTATGTGTCATACTTCTACAGACTGTAAAAGTATATTCTTTATATATATGATTATTATGAGGTGCAAGGTTTGGAAAGACATTGGCTAACATGACCTTCTATTCCTCTCTGTTGTTATCTGTTTCAAGGAAGACGTTATTGCTTTACACTTTTGTTGGTTGACCACTCAGTCAGGTTCTCTACGTATGTTTTTTTTGTCTTCATCTGTTTCCCCTAAAATATATCTTTCAATATAAATATACGCTTCCTATTCAATGTTTGTTATATACACTGATATAATTTCATTTTTCACTTCCTTATAGTATTTATAGTTGATCTTGGGGCATATGCTGTTCTTAATAACTCAGTATTTGTTTTCTTTTCCTTTCATGACACGGTCATAAAACGTCTTATAAACCACATTTCTACTGTATTCAATGTTTTCCTTACTTCTTTGTCTATTGTCCAACATACTAGAGATTACATTTAATTCACTTGCTGTTTGTTTCTTTATCTTTTTGTTTTTTTTAAAGATAAAGAAAGAATATCAGAGAAACAGCGAGAAAATATTTTTGTATATATACTTTACGTACAATTTCTAATGTTTAAAAAAATTAAATGTCCTAATTATTGCCAAAAATGTTAAAAAATAAACTCTACGTCTGACAGAGGGACGGCGGCTGAGGTCGATGAGAGAAGTCTATGGTTCCCACTGCTTCAAAGTTTGTTGTCTTTTTTAAAAACTTAATATTTGATCCCTACAAATATAAACACAATAAATAAACACTTCATGTAATCAATGAAAAAAAATCCATAAAACATTAGGGTTTGTTTCGTTTAATATTATCCACTGAGTTGAATCTATTAAAATGAGAACATTTAATAATATCGGAGAAAACCAACGAAACTTACAACATTCACTATGTTATTAGGTGATGTGTAGCTGTTTGTTATGATGTTTGTATATTGTGATATGTGGCTGTTTGGTATGATGTATAGTATACATACAGAAGCGTAACTGGGTTTTCGGCGCCCTTGGCTAATTCATTTTTGGCGCCCTTCAGAAATGGGAAAAATACTATATTGTACAGAATAAAATGATTATTGAAGGATTAACCCTCGGCAAACTTGGCAACTGCCCCGATTTAAAGTCATTGTTACGCCTCTGTAAGCATATTGTTAAGAACGCGGGAGGGGGTCTCGGGGTGCAGCGTGGAGCGCATTAGATGGGAACCCTGATGTAGTTAAAGATTTAATGTGGAGATTAGCGAGAACTTAAACTGGGCACGTGACACTAATCTGTCCACGTACTCTCCAAGCATAAAACGTAAATACTTAGAAGTCATGGAAATAAGTGATTAGAGGCACACAAAAATAGATTTGTAACTTATAATAAAATAACAATTGTTTGCACAAATATTGTTACATCTTTATTGAAATCATAATGCATCTATATAATGAATTAATGAATTTAGGTAATATGTCAAGATATTTATCCTCTATACTCTATAGTAATACATTATAATATAAAACTGTGGATCTAGTTAAATTGTATGCACTCATTACAAACGGCCAATGACGTCATCTAGACACTAGTACACACTATTCTTTGTTTTAAACTTACAGTGGTAAATATGAATATAAAGGCATAATTAATTCATTTCCGAGGTAAAAACTTCAAACAAGCACTCGTATATTTTAAAACAAGGGCAATAACCGTGCTACGCTACGGGTCGGCAAAATAAAAATATCAATACTTTCTCCTTTTTAAATCCCTTATATTAACTTCACCGGCCGTCTCTCTCTCTCTCTCTCTGTCTCTCTGTCTGTCATCATCTCATGGGCTCGGCGGGCGGAAAAACAGAAGTCAAAAATGAAAAACTTCCAATAATCCGATCGAACTGAAATTTGGCACACGGACCCGTCTGACCTAACAATGCATCGTATCAAAATTTCAGATCGATCGAACGTACCGTAATTAAATTAATGCATTTTTAGTTTATCCTTATATGAGGTATGTAATTTCAATTCACGGTTTATTATTGTTTTTTTGCCACGTGAAATTTTGAGCTGACGCATTGAGGCGACCCAACGAAGCGACGGGCGCTTTTGTTTACATTTTACGTGTCACTCTGAGCTCGGTCAAGCGAATCGGTGACCAGACTTTTCCCCTCTCCCCCCCCACCCACCCCTCCCCCCACCCACCCCTTCCCCCCCCCCACTAGGGTTATGATGCAAAGTTGAGTTATGACAGATTCAGTCTGTAAATGTTTGAAAATAATCAATACTGTTAGTTACGTCTCATATATAAGGGATTTATAGTCAAAAACTTTGTTTTTACGGGTTTGTTTTATTAAATCCCTTATATTAACTTCACCGCCGTCTCTCTCTGTCTGTCGTCATCTCATGGGCGGGCGGAAAAACAAAAGTAAAAAATGACCCACTTTCCGTGATCCGATCGAGCTGAAATTTGGCACACGGACCCGTCTCACCTAACAATGCATCGTATCAAAATTTCAGATCGATCGAACGTACCGTAATTAAATTAATGTATTTTTAGTTTATCCTTATATAACGTATGTAATTCAAACTCACGGTTTGTTATTGTTTTTTTTCCCACGTGAGAGTTTGAGTTGACGCTTTGACGTCGGCCCATCGAAGTACCGGCGTGCTTTTGTTTACATTTTACGTGTCAAGCTGAACTCGACCCCCCCCCCTAGGGTTATGAAGCAAAGTTGAGGTAAGACAGATTCAGTCTGTAAATGCTTGTCGCGTTTGAAAATAATCAATACTGTTATTTATGTCTCATATACAAGGGATTTATAGTCAAAAACTTTGTTTTTACGGGTTTGTTTTATTACCCAGGTTGAGTGATAATATTGATATTGATGCCTGCTACTACCAATGAAAAGTAACCTTTAAAAGTTCACAAAGGTGTCCCCCTACATAAAAATAATAGTGGCACCAATTAGCGTCAATGTTAACCCAGTGCATACATTTCTTGATTACATCGTTCCCTTCTCACAAATTTTTATAAGCTCCAACAATGACGTCATGTCGAATAATATTTTACGGCAAGAAACACAATACACACATTAAATCTTGACACCAAAATATTTTTTTTATTTTACGACTAAATTTTAAATCAAAACAAATAATCTAAATTACCTTGCATAGCATCACTGACAGACAGACGCGCTTAGCCGCAATATATATTAGACGAGCACAATGCCCGTGCTACGCTACGGGGTCTGCACAAAAACAAAATATATTTCGTTTTTGGGTCTCAAATGCCCCTTAAAAATGTATTGAAAAGTATAAACGCATCAAGAAATTTGGAAAGCGTTAAATCAAACCACTTCTTCATAACATCACGATATGTGTGTCGAGACAATAGAAAGTTTGATTAAATTAAATATTACCCATCAAATTTTGGTATTTCTGTTTTAATTATGCAAGTTTTCCTTTGTATATTCTATCAGAATAAGAAATTTTCTTAACAGTTACAAAACTCTAATGGGCGAGGCTTAATTTCTTTTCACATGACTAATATATGAAAACAATATATTTTCATAAGATTCCATTGGTTCTAGGAAAAAGCTCTCCAAAACACCAATTCCATGTTCTAGTCTAAGCATGAATTTTAGTTCAAAACGATTAGGAAATTTTTATGAGCCAGAAAATATTTATGTGAATATTGATGCCTAGGGGAGGGTGGAAATATTTTTTAATTGTGTCATAGACACATATCTTAGAGATTTAATTTCTAATAAACTATAATATCACTTAAAATAGCTTCCCGCTCTTTATTCTAGTAGTAACAATGCACTAAACTGGCAGATACTTCTTCAACAAAAAAAATAATTGTTTTTGTTTTTTTTTGTTTTTTGCATTATAGTATTTTTGAGCTTATAAAATGAACAATTTTTAAGGCCTTACTATATAAAATTTACTGTATATGCATTTGATTTTAAATCAAAATGGTTAAAAAGGCAAACTTTTTTTCAAGACAGTTTATACAGTTTAAAATAAAACTGCCATTTAGTGCACCCCATGCTGTACCTTTGAAATCAGTCTTTATAAGAACGTTATTCTTGTTGTATAATATTGATCTAATAAAACCATAACAGCTTGTCACAATATGAGTTGTTTTTTCGACAGAACACGCACTTTCTGATGCTAGATCCATATTAGTCGTATTACCCGTGATATTTTTTTACACTAAATATATTTACACCTTAAATATCTACACCTTTCTCCGAAGCGATGCCATTCAAACCACTATGGTTTAGAAATCTACAAATTTCATTTTTAATATGAATGTTTGATCATTCGTTAATTCTAAGTACTTGTTCTTAGGATTGCTTTTTCTTGGAAAAAGATCTCTAAAACATTCTTTCTATTTCCAGTCTAAGTATGACCTTATTCAAACAAATAGGATAATGGGCGAGATATTGTTTTTGTGAATATTAATGATTGAGTAAGGTGTGAATGGGGTTTATTTGTTTCAAAGAAACACTTTGAATCTCAAGGTTTGGTCTTAACATTTACCTTCCTGGTTTAGTTTAAGTTATGAACAAAGCATAAAAACAGTTTCTAAGCTTTAATGTTAAACAGACTCAGGGTACGGCGATATCTTTTCTTATCTTATCTTATCTGTTACAGACGCTCCTTCTATACTGAACATTAATGCGTCCTACGCTTATCTATGGTTTGTGTTTTGTCCTGCTTCTTTATTAGAGTTTTAAATGTTGATAAAGTGTTGGTTTTTCCAGGTTTATTCAGGCAACCCATGCCACGCCCGAATTCCGGACGGGAAGAAGGAAAACTTGAATGTGTTTGTTCTTGCATACGGAATAAGAAAGGTGTTTTTATCCTTATGTCTATCTGAGTGTTGTATTAAGTTATCTTTGTGTTGTATTTCTAAATTAAAATATAATATTTGCTTTATGTAGGATTACTACTTTACTCTTGGTTCTTCTATTCTCCAGGAATTTAATCTGGCAGCTCTTTTTTTAATGTGTTTTAGTCATCAATGTTTTCTTATTGACTCTTCCCTCTACCAATGAAAAGCATTTTTAAAAGATCAGAAGATTGACACTTAAAAATAACTCCAACTTATTAGCTTCACTCTTACCCCCGTGTATATAACCCTTATATATAATCCATTTTCATCTTTAACAGTACCGATACTTTTTTTTTCAATCCATCTATAGAGTAATTTACCACCTCGCGAACGCCATACGCTAAAAATAGCACAATTTTTGGCTTTCATTACCTATTGTCTAAACCGTTCGACACAGGGTAAAAACGAAAATACCTACAAGTAGTATGACAACAAGGCTACTATAATGAGACAGCATTCTTGTATTACTACGCGCGGTTAGAGTGTAAAGTCCAATTTTAGCTGACCCAGTTAGCTACCGCCTGCCGAACACTTTTTTGCTTAATTTACTTCAAAGCAGACACTTTTACCTCAAAGCAGACACATAACTAAAATCACCAAAGAATCAATTTTTGGATAATGGAGTCAACAAATAACACTGGAGATGTCAATAATAATGTAATAAACGTTTATTAAAGAAATTAGATCCCGAATAACTTAGATCTATATATACAAAATAATACTATAGGTAGATCTATAACCTATAGTCTAATCAGGGCAGCAAACAGTGCACACAAAAGTGCCTTGTTTCAAAGATGCACAATTTTGCGTGCACTGTGCATGCCACCAGCCATCACACACATCACATTGGACCCAAACCTCTGCCCCTCCCCCTTTTTTGCACACATGACACATTCCTTCCAACAAGAGATCCTCTTCTTTATCTAAAGTATCGTCATCTGCAGCCATGTCAAGCTCCATTGTTTGAACAAACTGTGAGTCCTCACTGCTGCTATCAGATAGATCTATTACTGGATACTTCTTTACTTTCTTGGACTCCACTATTTTCATTTTTTTAAATCTGCTCTTCTTCTCTCTTGCGTCTTTTTTCTTCCCCTTCTTGTTCTCTTGTCCTTTTTGTAGCCTTTTTTTGTGCATCCCTTATCTTTTTGCTTTCTTCCCTCTCGATCTTTCTTTTCAGTTTATTTTTTTTCTCTTTTTTACTTGTCTGCTATTTTCTTGTTAATGCTTCTCTAAACTCTTCTCCACTGACCAAGTTTGGCATGGTTGGAGCATTTGTTGTTTTCTTCTTGTTTTTATTCCTTCTAACAAAAGCAGGCAGCTTCAAAATGTCATCTACTGTCAAGTTAGCTTTGAGTACTTTGACTGTGCAGTTTTTTAGGTTCTTCTAGACTGCACGTTTCTATTAGCCCCACAGGTAAGGCTTGAACGTGTTCTCCTCTTCCTCTTTGCTAAGGTTGTCTCCTGCAGTACAACTTGTCATTGTCAGTTGACAAATTTTTTTATTAAATTGGTTGCGACTCATTTCATCATATAAAATGTTTGAATTGTCATGGAGTGCTTTAAGTTGTGCAGCAGACAAATTGAACTTTGGTGGTGATGATGCAGGTAATCATTCTGGTTGGGAATATTTGTAAATGATAGACTTATTTTCATTCTCAAACGGGCTGTTTTCCTGTATAATGGGCTGGGTCTCTATGACTACTTGTGTTTCATTCGCAATCGGTTGTGTCTCAATGAGTGCCTGTGTGTAAGATTCGATTGGCTGTGTCTCAATGATTGTTTCTGTGTAAATTTCTATTGGCTTTCTCAGTGATTGTTTCTGTGTAAGATTCGATTGGCTGTGTTTCAGTGGTTGCTGCTGTATCGGATTCTATGTGTTGTGCCTCGATGATTGCTTAGTTATCGTTGGGACTTAATCGATTTGTTGTCATTTATGCCGTGGAGGTTGTTTAGCTTAATTTTACTACATGAAAAAGTGTTCGCAACGAAGTAATATCCTGCAATAAAACAAATATACTTCAACGCGAACATGCCCCCAAAACGAACACTACTATTTTCAAATAACACTAGAGGCCAAGAGCTAGACCCTTATTTAAGTAAATTTTTCTGCAGAATAAAAGTGTTCGGTACGAAGTAAAATTCAACTTTAAACTTACTTAGTCACGAACACCCCTTCGAAACGAACATTGCTATTAGATAGCATTGTAAAGTATAACAGCGTGGTTTCTTACGTATTTGTAAGTGATGATGTAATACAAAACACGTGTTTTCCAAAGCGAACAGGAAAAGTAGTCTTAACCCGGAAATCAACTTCGTTCTTCCTAGGGACGCTGACAGCATGCATGGCGCAGGGATCAAAATGTTGACACACATTTACTCACAAAATAGTCCGTCCCGGCAAACGAAACGATGAAATGATATTGAAAACAGAACTACTTTCGACTTACGGGTGTTCGTTTTCGTGTTAGTAGTAATACAAGAATGCTGTCTCATTATAGTAGCCTTGTTGTCATACTACTTGTAGGTATTTTCGTTTTTACCCTGTGTCGAACGGTTTAGACAATAGGTAATGAAAGCCAAAAATTGTGCTATTTTTAGCGTATGGCGTTCGCGAGGTGGTAAATTACTCTATAGATGGATTGAAAAAAAAAGAATCGGTACTGTTAAAGATGAAAATGGATTATATATAAGGGTTATATACACGGGGGTAAGAGTGAAGCTAATAAGTTGGAGTTATTTTTAAGTGTCAATCTTCTGATCTTTTAAAAATGCTTTTCATTGGTAGAGGGAAGAGTCAATAAGAAAACATTGATGACTAAAACACATTAAAAAAAGAGCTGCCAGATTAAATTCCTGGAGAATAGAAGAACCAAGAGTAAAGTAGTAATCCTACATAAAGCAAATATTATATTTTAATTTAGAAATACAACACAAAGATAACTTAATACAACACTCAGATAGACATAAGGATAAAAACACCTTTCTTATTCCGTATGCAAGAACAAACACATTCAAGTTTTCCTTCTTCCCGTCCGGAATTCGGGCGTGGCATGGGTTGCCTGAATAAACCTGGAAAAACCAACACTTTATCAACATTTAAAACTCTAATAAAGAAGCAGGACAAAACACAAACCATAGATAAGCGTAGGACGCATTAATGTTCAGTATAGAAGGAGCGTCTGTAACAGATAAGATAAGATAAGATAAAGATATCGCCGTACCCTGAGTCTGTTTAACATTAAAGCTTAGAAACTGTTTTTATGCTTTGTTCATAACTTAAACTAAACCAGGAAGGTAAATGTTAAGACCAAACCTTGAGATTCAAAGTGTTTCTTTGAAACAAATAAACCCCATTCACACCTTACTCAATCATTAATATTCACAAAAACAATATCTCGCCCATTAAAAAAAAATCCTATTTGTTTGAATAAGGTCATACTTAGACTGGAAATAGAAAGAATGTTTTAGAGATCTTTTTCCAAGAAAAAGCAATCCTAAGAACAAGTACTTAGAATTAACGAATGATCAAACATTCATATTAAAAATGAAATTTGTAGATTTCTAAACCATAGTGGTTTGAATGGCATCGCTTCGGAGAAAGGTGTAGATATTTAAGGTGTAAATATATTTAGTGTAAAAAAATATCACGGGTAATACGACTAATATAGGATCTAGCATCAGAAAGTGCGTGTTCTGTCGAAAAAACAACTCATATTGTGACAAGCTGTTATGGTTTTATTAGATCAATATTATACAACAAGAATAACGTTCTTATAAAGACTGATTTCAAAGGTACAGCATGGGGTGCACTAAATGGCAGTTTTATTTTAAACTGTATAAACTGTCTTGAAAAAAAGTTTGCCTTTTTAACCATTTTGATTTAAAATCAAATGCATATACAGTAAATTTTATATAGTAAGGCCTTAAAAATTGTTCATTTTATAAGCTCAAAAATACTATAATGCAAAAAACAAAAAAAAACAAAAAACAATTATTTTTTTTGTTGAAGAAGTATCTGCCAGTTTAGTGCATTGTTACTACTAGAATAAAGAGCGGGAAGCTATTTTAAGTGATATTATAGTTTATTAGAAATTAAATCTCTAAGATATGTGTCTATGACACAATTAAAAAATATTTCCACCCTCCCCTAGGCATCAATATTCACATAAATATTTTCTGGCTCATAAAAATTTCCTAATCGTTTTGAACTAAAATTCATGCTTAGACTAGAACATGGAATTGGTGTTTTGGAGAGCTTTTTCCTAGAACCAATGGAATCTTATGAAAATATATTGTTTTCATATATTAGTCATGTGAAAAGAAATTAAGCCTCGCCCATTAGAGTTTTGTAACTGTTAAGAAAACTTTCTTATTCTGATAGAATATACAAAGGAAAACTTGCATAATTAAAACAGAAATACCAAAATTTGATGGGTAATATTTAATTTAATCAAACTTTCTATTGTCTCGACACACATATCGTGATGTTATGAAGAAGTGGTTTGATTTAACGCTTTCCAAATTTCTTGATGCGTTTATACTTTTCAATACATTTTTAAGGGGCATTTGAGACCCAAAAACGAAATATATTTTGTTTTTGTGCAGACCCCGTAGCGTAGCACGGGCATTGTGCTCGTCTAATATATATTGCGGCTAAGCGCGTCTGTCTGTCAGTGATGCTATGCGAGGTAATTTAGATTATTTGTTTTGATTTAAAATTTAGTCGTAAAATAAAAAAAATATTTTGGTGTCAAGATTTAATGTGTGTATTGTGTTTCTTGCCGTAAAATATTATTCGACATGACGTCATTGTTGGAGCTTATAAAAATTTGTGAGAAGGGAACGATGTAATCAAGAAATGTATGCACTGGGTTAACATTGACGCTAATTGGTGCCACTATTATTTTTATGTAGGGGGACACCTTTGTGAACTTTTAAAGGTTACTTTTCATTGGTAGTAGCAGGCATCAATATCAATATTATCACTCAACCTGGGTAATAAAACAAACCCGTAAAAACAAAGTTTTTGACTATAAATCCCTTGTATATGAGACATAAATAACAGTATTGATTATTTTCAAACGCGACAAGCATTTACAGACTGAATCTGTCTTACCTCAACTTTGCTTCATAACCCTAGGGGGGGGGGTCGAGGTCAGCTTGACACGTAAAATGTAAACAAAAGCACGCCGGTACTTCGATGGGCCGACGTCAAAGCGTCAACTCAAACTCTCACGTGGGAAAAAAAACAATAACAAACCGTGAGTTTGAATTACATACGTTATATAAGGATAAACTAAAAATACATTAATTTAATTACGGTACGTTCGATCGATCTGAAATTTTGATACGATGCATTTTTAGGTGAGACGGGTCCGTGTGCCAAATTTCAGCTCGATCGGATCACGGAAAGTGGGTCATTTTTTACTTTTGTTTTTCCGCCCGCCCATGAGATGACGACAGACAGAGAGAGACGGCGGTGAAGTTAATATAAGGGATTTAATAAAACAAACCCGTAAAAACAAAGTTTTTGACTATAAATCCCTTATATATGAGACGTAACTAACAGTATTGATTATTTTCAAACATTTACAGACTGAATCTGTCATAACTCAACTTTGCATCATAACCCTAGTGGGGGGGGGGAAGGGGTGGGTGGGGGAGGGGTGGGTGGGGGGAGAGGGGAAAAGTCTGGTCACCGATTCGCTTGACCGAGCTCAGAGTGACACGTAAAATGTAAACAAAAGCGCCCGTCGCTTCGTTGGGTCGCCTCAATGCGTCAGCTCAAAATTTCACGTGGCAAAAAAACAATAATAAACCGTGAATTGAAATTACATACCTCATATAAGGATAAACTAAAAATGCATTAATTTAATTACGGTACGTTCGATCGATCTGAAATTTTGATACGATACGATGCATTGTTAGGTCAGACGGGTCCGTGTGCCAAATTTCAGTTCGATCGGATCATGGGAAGTGGTTCATTTTTGACTTCTGTTTTTCCGCCCGCCCGCCGAGCCCAAGACAGAGAGAGAGAGAGAGACGGCCGCGAAGTTAATATAAGGGATTTAATTAAACAACCCCGTAAAAACAAAGTTTTTGACTATAAATCCCTTATAGATGAGACATAACTAAAAGTATTGATTATATTCAAACATTTACAGACTGAATCTGTCTTAACTCAACTTTGCATCATAACCCTAGTGGGGGGGGGGAGGGGTGGGTGGGGGGGAGAGGGGAAAAGTCTGGTCACCGATTCGCTTGACCGAGCTCAGAGTGACACGTAAAATGTAAACAAAAGCGCCCGTCGCTTCGTTGGGTCGCCACAATGCGTCAGCTCAAAATTTCACGTGGCAAAAAAACAATAAACAAACCGTGAATTTAAATTACATACCTTATATAAGGATAAACTAAAAATGCATTAATTTAATTACGGTACGTTCGATCGATCTGAAATTTTGATACGATGCATTGTTAGGTAAGACGGGTCCGTGCTCCAAATTTCAGTTCGATCGGATTATTGGAAGTGGGTCATTTTCGACTTTTGTTTTTCCGCCCGCCGAGCCCATGAGATGATGACAGACAGAGAGACAGAGAGAGAGAGAGAGACGCCGGTGAAGTTAATATAAGGGATTTAATTAAACAACCCCGTAAAAACAAAGTTTTTGACTATAAATCCCTTATAGATGAGACATAACTAAAAGTATTGATTATATTCAAACATTTACAGACTGAATCTGTCTTAACTCAACTTTGCATCATAACCCTAGTGGGGGGGGGGAGGGGTGGGGGGGGGAAGAGGGGAAAAGTCTGGTCACCGATTCGCTTGACCGAGCTCAGAGTGACACGTAAAATGTAAACAAAAGCGCACCGTCGTTTCGTTGGGTCGCCTCAATGCTCAAACTTTCACGTGGCAAAAAAACAATAACAAATCGTGAATTAAAATTACATACCTCATATAAGGATAAACTAAAAATGCATTAATTTAATTACGGTACGTTCGATCGATCTGAAATTTTGATACGATGCATTGTTAGGTAAGACGGGTCCGTGTGCCAAATTTCAGTTCGATCGGATCATTGGAAGTGGGTCATTTTCGACTTTTCTTTTTCTGCCCGCCGAGCCCATGAGATGATGAGAGAGAGACAGAGAGAGAGACAGACAGACAGAGAGAGACGGCGGTGAAGTTAATATAAGGGATTTAAAAAGGAGAAAGTATTGATATTTTTATTTTGCCGACCCGTAGCGTAGCACGGTTATTGCCCTTGTTTTAAAATATACGAGTGCTTGTTTGAAGTTTTTACCTCGGAAATGAATTAATTATGCCTTTATATTCATATTTACCACTGTAAGTTTAAAACAAAGAATAGTGTGTACTAGTGTCTAGATGACGTCATTGGCCGTTTGTAATGAGTGCATACAATTTAACTAGATCCACAGTTTTATATTATAATGTATTACTATAGAGTATAGAGGATAAATATCTTGACATATTACCTAAATTCATTAATTCATTATATAGATGCATTATGATTTCAATAAAGATGTAACAATATTTGTGCAAACAATTGTTATTTTATTATAAGTTACAAATCTATTTTTGTGTGCCTCTAATCACTTATTTCCATGACTTCTAAGTATTTACGTTTTATGCTTGGAGAGTACGTGGACAGATTAGTGTCACGTGCCCAGTTTAAGTTCTCGCTAATCTCCACATTAAATCTTTAACTACATCAGGGTTCCCATCTAATGCGCTCCACGCTGCACCCCGAGACCCCCTCCCGCGTTCTTAACAATATGCTTACAGAGGCGTAACAATGACTTTAAATCGGGGCAGTTGCCAAGTTTGCCGAGGGTTAATCCTTCAATAATCATTTTATTCTGTACAATATAGTATTTTTCCCATTTCTGAAGGGCGCCAAAAATGAATTAGCCAAGGGCGCCGAAAACCCAGTTACGCTTCTGTATGTATACTATACATCATACCAAACAGCCACATATCACAATATACAAAAATCATAACAAACAGCTACACGTCACCTAATAACATAGTGAATGTTGTAACTTTCGTTGGTTTTCTCCGATATTATTAAATGTTCTCATTTTAATAGATTCAACTCAGTGGATAATATTAAACGAAACAAACCCTAATGTTTTATGGATTTTTTTTCATTGATTACATGAAGTGTTTATTTATTGTGTTTATATTTGTAGGGATCAAATATTAAGTTTTTAAAAAAGACAACAAACTTTGAAGCAGTGGGAACCATAGACTTCTCTCATCGACCTCAGCCGCCGTCCCTCTGTCAGACGTAGAGTTTATTTTTTAACATTTTTGGCAATAATTAGGACATTTAATTTTTTTAAACATTAGAAATTGTACGTAAAGTATATATATAAAAAATATTTTCTCGCTGTTTCTCTGATATTCTTTCTTTATCTTTAAAACAAACAGCAAGTGAATTAAATGTAATCTCTAGTATGTTGGACAATAGACAAAGAAGTAAGGAAAACATTGAATACCGTAGAAATGTGGTTTATAAGACGTTTTATGACCGTGTCATGAAAGGAAAAGAAAACAAATACTGAGTTGTTAAGAACAGCATGTGCCCCAAGATCAACTATAAATACTATAAGGAAGTGAAAAATGAAATTATATCAGTGTATATAACAAACATTGAATAGGAAGCGTATATTTATATTGAAAGATATATTTTAGGGGAAACAGATGAAGACAAAAAAAAACATACGTGGAGAACCTGACTGAGTGGTCAACATACAAAGTGTAAGCAATAACGTCTTCCTTGAAACATATAACAACAGAGAGAAATAGAAGGTCATTTTAGCCAATGTCTTTCCAAACCTTGCACCTCATAATAATCATATATATAAAGAATATACTTTTACAGTCTGTAGAAGTATGACACATAATATTTTAATGACGTCATGTTATCATATTAGACATGCATTAAAATAATATTTCTTGTCAGCGACGCACGATATAGCACCAATGATAATGTAATGTTATGAAAATTAAAATGCAACATAAATAAAAGTATATTTTAGAAACAATATTTATCAAAATGTAATTAAATGTTAATTAAAGCTACATGAGACAGTAAATAAAATAGTTTTTGCGTTGCATTCAAATTGATTTTCCCAGGCAGTGACGCACTACAAAGCACCGGTACTAACGTATTTAATGACATTGTATTGACAATACTGAGAATAGTATATTAATGTGAAAATCTTCATTAATTTATTAAAATCCATTAAAATATAATTTATAATGCATGAGACATATCATAAAAAACTTGTCTTTTATAAATGTTTCATTAAATATAAATTAAAAATTCGCATGGTATATAAAGTTCCAAAAACAAATTAATATTAAAAATCGTTTTTATTGTTTAAAAATATTAAAACTATAAAATTTGTTTAATGACTATTATATATTTATATATTTTAAAGTCTGTGTGATGCATTTTCAGACATTGGTAACTGCTCAATAGAGATCATTCTATATTATCCAAGTGGCACGCCACTTCACTTCGATCCCTATAAACTAGGGATACAATGTACATAAATTGCTAAGCATTTCCTTATCGACGTTGTCCTACAATGAGGTTACAACATATATTATATGGACGTTATTTTAATCTCTCTTTTCATAGTTTTCTTCTTATAATAATATGTTTAAAATAATTTGTTAAAAATTTGTTTCGTAAAATATAATAATACTTAAATTAAAAAAGTCCTATCATTGTAAATATAATTTTACTATAGATTTAAAATACACCATGTACACTAATAACACATTTTATTATTATTAATAATTTGAAATAATTTATTGATTTAATCTCTGAAAACAATACCTATAAAAACAAATGCAGGTGTCTATCTGTCCTTTATTATATAATGTTTATTGACAACAACATCTTGTCCTCTACAGTGTTTGTTATTCGAGTGTTTTCTGAGGTTGGTACCATAATATGTATTAGTCGGAACGATATTTCTCTAGCTCTAGGTTCTATCTCTCTAATGTGTTAGCTATTGAAAGTGTCCTCTAATTTTGTTTTATAAAATTGTCCCAATCACGTGATTCGTTCAAGATGAGGTGTTTCCAATTGTTCTCTCAAGTGGTTGTACATTTGTTTGTTTTTATTGGCTAAAGTATCATTTGTTTTTTTATTTCTCATAAGCATCCTCGATAAAATAGGTTAGTCTGGTCCCGGGGTAGTGTGGTGTATTATTATTGATAGTTGTCAGACATGTCAGTCTGAATGCCAGTGACTGCAATTTCTGAATCCCAAATTTGATTAGAACTGTTCGAATGTTAAGAGTAAACCTAAAAATAATAAAAGAACTATGTGTTTATATAACTTTATAGACCTCATGGTAACTATTAGTTCACATGAGATTTGTATCTTGAATGTTGCCATGACATAAAAGAAAGTGTCTCACGGTGTTGGCTGTGAAAGGTGGGGAATAGTTGTTAGATACAAGACATCCAACTATAAAATAGTTGTTAGATATAAGACATCCAACTATAAAATAGTTGTTAGATATAAGACATCCAACTATAAAATAGTTGTTAGATATAAGACATACAACAATAGTTGTTAGATATAAGACATCCAACAATAGTTGTTAGATATAAGACATACAACAATAGTTGTTAGATATATGACATACAACAATAGTTGTTAGATATAAGACATACAACAATAGTTGTTAGATATAAGACATACAACAATAGTTGTTAGATATAAGACATCCAACAATAGTTGTTAGATATAATACATACAACAATAGTTGTTAGATATAAGACATACAACAATAGTTGTTAGATATAAGACATACAACAATTGTTGTTAGATATAAGACATCCAACAATAGTTGTTAGATATTAGACATACAACAATAGTTGTTAGATATTAGATATACAACAATAGTTGTTAGATATTAGACATACAACTATAAAATAGTTGTTAGATGTAAGACATCCAACAATAAAATAAATATTAACTTTTCAGTCACTTCTTTAAAATAATGTTCATTAAAGTAAAGAATTCTAAAGAAATACACAACAAATAAAGACACCAGCTTTCAAGGGACGTTACTGTAGTAGAGTTTATTCAATTAAAATATAATATTTTTTTTTCCTCACATCATTTGACTCCACATAAGTCCTCAATCGAATTTTAAATTGTGTTTTTAACAAAAAGAAGAAAAAAAAGAAACTGCTGTTATTTTAACAAACGTATTAGATACCAGTAATTTATCTTGGTTTGGTAAAAAGCTTAAGTATCTTTGATAAACTACGCACCAAACGCTCTTGAATTATTTACTTTTATGCTTGTGAAACAACACAAAATAGCAGAGTATTTAGCAAACCCCTTAAAAGAGAAATGTAATCTACTATACCAGTGGTTCCCAACCTGGTTCCCAAGGGAGTCGTGAAGGGTTGCCAACTGTCGACTAAAAATATTCACTTTAATGCAAATTTGCTCTATTTAGTAAAAATTTTTTTATTGAAAATGGCTTATTAAATTTTAATGGGGGTCGCGGGTAACATAGCTTTTATAAAAAGTGGTAACCACCCAAAAAAGGTTGGAAACCACTGGACTATACCAACCTCTTCACCTGCTAGATGGGTCCGTAGGCTGAAACACCACATTTTGTGAGCATTTACAAAACAAAATGTTTAATTTTTTAGTGCACGCTGAGAGAAATTTTTACATAAATTAATATGTGTGACATAAATTTATGGACTCTTAAGTATCGGCCTCAATTCTGCACTCATTGACCCGTAAAATGGGCACTGTTGTGAAATACTTGTAATCATGACCCTTACACATTTGTGACGATGTGTGACGAGGGGGAGAAGAAATGTTTGGGAATGTTTACCTCACATCAAATCGCGCAACTTAAAAAAAATGAACTTAAATATTTGATTTCTTAATATTTACTTTATTACGTTTTACATGGCTTCAGGCTTGTTAGTTTATTAGAGTGCAAACGGACTTTAAATACATACTTAAATGAAAAAGAAGTGATTTGAAACATGCTCCTTTTCAAATAGAAAATATAGCTTTTATGGGGAGGGGCAAAATTTTGTGACGTCAAGAGGGAGGGGGTCTAAGTGTTTGTGACGTCATATTGGAGGAGGGGTGACGACACATTACGATGGTGGAAGGGGGAGTGAAAAAATCGCGTGACGTCATTTATGTAAGGCCCCTTATTTCTGGTTAGCCAAAACCTTATATCTTAAAAACAAACTATTATTATTCATGTTTAGGGTTGTTAATTTCATGTTTTTTTTTGCCAAACCGGTTAATGATTATGTAACTCCGATTTTAAACCGATTATCGTTTTATAGCTGACTTCATGGAAATTAGGGTTGTACCGGATTTCGCCTGCGGCTCCGGGAAATCCGGAATGCGGCCATATTTACAAATCCGGCTCCGGCAGAAATTTGCTTCATAAATCAGGCCAAATCCGACTTGCCGGGCTTTCGATAAAATATATATTAATTATAGCTCCGGATCCGGCAAATCTGGAATCCGGCATTTTTACAAATCCGGCTCGGGTTTTGATCCCAGGACTTTCCGCGTGCAAGGCGGACATGATAACAAATACACTATGTAGCATATGTTATTCTGTGAAGGAAAAACGCGACTGAAAGGCAATTGAACGCAAGAAGCTTTGTTGCCACACACTTCGAGTAAATTTATGAGGTGTGGGTCGATTAATCGTTGAAAAAAAAATTTATAGTTAAAAAATGTTAATGATTAATTGATAATTTAATCGTTAATTTCCGCAGCCCTAGTCTATATATATATATATATCATTTTTAAGGCAAAATTTCATAAAAAATTAATAAAAGATACGAGTCAATATGTAAAATTAGGTATATTTAGAACAGTGTTGCTCATTTATTTTCTGTCACGCCCCCCCCCCTCTAATAGGAAGAAGAAAACATTTCACGCCCCCCGCGTGACAGTAAATATTATCTTTTGTCTATAAAATTGTTATAGGTACTCCATTTCGCGCCCCCCCCCCTTTAGGGAGCCTCGCACCCACTATTTCAGAAACACTGATTTAGAAGGATGTATCTTATCAGCTATATGTTAATTCTTCGTTAAATTTAAGTCAGCTTATTGGAGTTGAAAAAGCAAAATGTGTTTCGTAATTTTACAATGCTAACAATTTTGAGACATAGTGATTCGACTTTATTTATTTTTCAAAAAAATATTTGGTTAATAACTGATCTAATTTAAAAATATAATGTTACTTATTGTGCTATGATGATTACCGGATTTAGAAAAGACAATGACTATTAATATTGTATCTCTAATTTTAGAGATCGAAACCAAGTGGCATTCACTCTTGAAAAAAAAACATCAAAGAGGAAATATATCACACAAAGTTAAAAAAGAAATTAATTAATATTAAACAGGAAGTTATAATTTCCTGTTTTCTGTAAATGTAAATAAAAGCAACATTAAAATCTGACTTTTTAAATAAATAATTATTTTTTCAAACTATTTTAAAAAAGTACATAAAATTAAACATTTTCGTTACAAAGCTGGAATAAAATTTTCTCTTATAGAGTAAGTTACCGCCTCGCGAACGCTATGTCGTAGCGAACACTATTTCATAAAGCGTTCTCTGTATTTTAATTTTCCGTCTAACACGAAAACGAACACCCGTAAGTCGAAAGTAGTTCTGTTTTCAATATCATTTCATCGTTTCGTTTGCCGGGACGGACTATTTTGTGAGTAAATGTGTGTCAACATTTTGATCCTTGCGCCGTGCATGCTGTCAGCGTCCCTAGGAAGAACGACGTTGATTTCCTGGTTAAGACTACTTTTCCTGTTCGCTTTGGAAAACACACATGTTTGGTATTGCATCATCACTTACAAATAGGCCAGTAACAACGCTGTTATACTTTACAATGCTATTTAATAACAATGTTCGTTTCGAAGGGGTGTTCGCGACGAAGTAAGTTTAAAGTTAGAATTTACTTCGTACCGAACACTTTTATTCTGCAGAAAAAATTAGTTAAATAAGGGTCTAGCCTTTGGCCTCTAGTGTTATTTGAAAATAGTAGTGTTCGTTTTGAGGGCATGTTCGCGTTGAAGTATATTTGTTTTATTGTAGGATATTACTTCGTTGCGAAAACTTGTTCATGTAGGAAAATTAAGCTACACCACCTGCACAGCATAAATGACAACACATTGATTGAGTCCCAACGATAACTAAGCAATCATCGAGGCACAACTCCTAGAATCCGACACAGCAGCATCCACTGAAACACAGCCAATTGAATCTTACACACAAGCACTCATTGAGACACAACCAATTGCGAATGAAACACAAGTAGTCATAGAGACCCAGCGCATTATACAGGAAAACAGCCAATTTGAGAATGAAAATAAGTCTATCATTTACAAATATTCCCAACCAGAATCATTACCTGCATCATCACTACCAAAGTTCAATTTGTCTGCTGCACAACTTAAAGCACTCCATGATTATTCAATGATTCTATATGATGAAATGAGTCGCAAACAATTTAATGAATTTTTTTGTCAACTGACAATGACAAGGTCTACTGCATGAGACAACCTTAGCAAAGAGGAAGAAGAGAACACTTTCAAGCCTTAGCTGTGGGGCTAATAGAAACGTGCAGTCTAGAAGAACCCAAAAACTGCACAGTCAAATAACTCAAAGCTAACTTGAGAGTAGATGACATTTTGAAGCTGCCTGCATTTGTTGGACGGAATAAAAACAAGAAGAAAACAGCAAATGCTCCAACCATGCCAAACTTGGTCAGTGGAGAAGAGTTTAGAAGAGCATTAAAAAGAAAATAGCAGACAAGGAAGAAATAGAAAAAAATAAACTGAAAAGAAAGATCGAGAGGGAAGAAAGCAAACAGATAAAGGATGCACAAAAAGAGGCTACAAAAAGGACAAGAGACCAAGAAAGGGAAGAAAAAAGACGCAAGAGAGAAGAAGAGCAGATTTAAAAAATGAAAATAGTGGAGTCCAAGAAAGTAAAGTAGTATCCAGTAATAGATCTATCTGATAGCGGCAGTGAGGACTTACAGTTGATGTATCCAGTAATAGATCTATCTGATAGCAGCAGTGAGAACTCACAGTTGGTTCAAACAATGGAGCTTGACATGGCTGCAGATGACGATACTTTAGATATAGAAGAGGATCTCTTGTTGGAAGGAATGTGTCATGGGTGCAAAAAAGGGGGAGGGGCAGAGGTTTGGGTCCAATGTGATGTGTGTGATGGCTGGTGGCATGCACAGTGCACGCAAAATTGTGCATCTTTGAAACAAGGCACTTTTGTGTGCAATGTTTGCTGCCCTGACTAGACTATAGATTATAGATCTACCTATAGTATTATTTTGTATATATAGATCTAAGTTATTCGGGATCTAATTTCTTTAATAAACGTTTTTTACATTATTATTGACATCTCCAGTGTTATTTGTTGAATAAGAAAGGCGTTTTTATCCTTATGTCTATCTGAGGGTTGTATTAAGTTATCTTTGTGTTGTATTTCTAAATTAGAATTAATTGCTTTATGTATGATTACTACTTTGCTCTTGGTTCTTCTATCCTCTAGTGTTTCAAGGTTTAATGATTTAACTAATGGTGTTATTCTTGTCAGTTTCGAATATTCTCCAGTAATGAATCTGGCAGCTCTTTTTTTTTAAAGAAAAAGATTAATCTTACTGGTATGTTGTACATATTTGATATTATCAATTAAATACTATGTCACACAATTAATCTCACTGGTATGTTGTATATATTATATATTATCAATTAAATACTATGTCACAAAATTAATTTCACTGGTATGTTGTATATATTAGCTATTATCAATTACATTCTATGTCACACAATTAATCTCATTGGTATGTTGTATATATTAGATATTATCAATTAAATACTATGTCACAAAATTAATCTCACTGGTATGTTGTATAAGGAAAAAAGTGAATTGAAAGATCCACGACACTCATGAATTGATTGTACATGATAATTACAAGCTGCTTAAATTTCACTTTTTCAAATGTTGTCCCGACTTTTGACCAGTTTCATAGACTCAATATCAGGAAATGGACTAATTGTTGTTACTTCTCTATTGTCAATCCATTTAACGAAGTGGAATGGGTTAACTGATCAAACGAGGAAAACCAAAACTCTACCAACATTTTAAACTCTATCAACATTTAAAACTCAAATAAAAATGCAAGACTACACAAACATAAGGGACAAAAGTAGGACTCAGTAATATTCTGTATAAAAGGATCGTCTGTAATAGATAAAATAATAATGTTGTCAAGAATGCTGATAAGATTGCCAATATGATATTTAAGGAAGACGACATTAGTGATGAATAAATGCAGATGAAGGTATATTTTACAAATAGTTACGTACACCATAATAACTGATACATTAGGGACCGTTCATAAATGACGACACACATCTAAAAGGGTGGGGCGGAGGGTGGTCACATTTTAGGGAGATGTGTGACAAGAGAGAGGGAGGTGTTTAAGAACTGTGACGTCACATAAAAAATGCACAATTTTAAACGAAAGCTCCACTTAAATATATGGTTGCATACAATAAATGTATTTAATGACGTTGTAATTGGCTCCGCGCGAGTTAAGATATTAGAATGCAGTCTTACACTAAATACATACTTAAATAACAAAAAATTGTTTTGAAACATGCCAAATTTTAAGTAGGAAACACGGCTTTTTTGTGTGTGTGTGGGGGGGGGGAGCTTTGCTAAATCATATTTGTTTATTTTTAGCGTGTCTAGGTTTTTTTTCTTTCGGATCCAGTTTTTTTAGACATGTTGGCTAGGTTTTTCCCAAAATTGTCACTGGTTACCACATGCCAACGAACGGTGGCGGAACGTCCTTGGACGGGCTTTGTTGCTCATATATATAAAACGAACAAAATCTACTACTGACAAGATTTTGATATAATTATACTTATGGTAGAGGAGTCCTTGCACTTCATTGAAATGTTACCCCTAAATAAAGAGAACGAAGTTAAGTGGCATGCCACTTAGATTTATACAGAGTTTGATAAAGAGGTCGACAATTATGCAATAGTTAATTAGGCATAATAATACATGACAATAAATGTATTAAATACATAGTTTTCTTAATTTGATACAACTCGGATTTTAATCATATGTATTTCCCCTTCAAATCAAAAATTGCGATAAGTAATATTTAGCTGCACGCAATACAAAGTGTAAGCAATACAAATAAATAATAATACTTCGCACAGACTAGTACTCTGCAATTTAAACAAATTTAAAGGAAAAAGACTTTATGATGTTCTCATTAATCTTGTCACTTCAGGTTGTCTCAATCAAAACCTCATATTAAGTAGGTCAAAAGCGGTGCTTTTTAGTGCGTTGTTCATGGAAAATACAATTGAATGCACGTCAGATGTGACAATAGAAAGCATTTTTTTTCATTAGTAAATTTTCTTCTATATGTAAATCTGAGGTCATACTTGGGCCAATGATTTTATTTCCATTTAAATATGCTGATCGGGTTTTTTTTCCTGATGAATTATAGAGTGTATTAAATAAACAACACTAACAAATATTTCAACACAATCTTACTAAGCGACAGCATTAACAATCATAAAACTTTAAATACAGAAAATACTAAAAAATAAAAATAATGCAAACTCTAGAATTTGAGAGACATCACTTACAATCAAATAACTAATATAGACAGACAGTCAATATTAGCAAACAGACAGTCAATATTAGCAAACAAACAGCCAATATTAGCAAACATACATCTTTTACGCACAGATAATACTAACACTCAGACATATCTAACATTTAGCAAACATAAACAATCAGACATCTCTGACAGAAAGACAACCTTAAACAACAGACAAATCTAGCACATAGAAAGCTCTAAAAATCAGAAAACTCTTACAAGGTAACAGACAAAACTAGCATTAGAAAATGTAATAGTAATAGACAAAAAAATCTTACATACAGACAACTATTAGAAACTGACCAACAATAATGAAAGTTAGACGACTCTTGAAGACAGACAATCATGACACAATAAACTAACTTATCCATTGGTTTCTGACATAAAAACCGAGAAATCATAACAAACAGAGATAATCCCTATCACACCAGCTTTTGACGTTGATCAAAAATAAATGTTTTTTAATGACCTCAATGAGCAAAATATGTTTATATTTTATTAAAGACTGTTCGGATTGTTTGCCCGAATTATATATTTACAATTAAGTTGTTGACTTAGTCCCCAGAGCAAGAACGTCAACAGCACACATTCGTCATTGTTTAAAGATAAACTCACAGGGCTCATTCGTCATTGTTTACAGATCACCTCACAGTGCACATTCGTCATTGTTTACAGATATACTCACAGTGCACACGTGTTGTTGCTTAAAGATCAATTCACACCGTCGCGAGTCAAAAGACGTCCTGGTAATATTCAACTTTAAATTTAAACTGCATTAATCTCTTTATAGCAGGTTTGGGGTCGTCCATAAAGTACATCACGCTCCGAGGGGGGGAGGGGGGTCTAAGAAAGTGTGACACTTTGTGATAGGGGGGAGGGGGTCAGGCCATGTGTGATTTCTAATTGATTTATATCTTTTTAGTAGAATTTAAATAGCTTTAAAAATAATTTTCCAAAATTTTGTGAAAAATTAGAATTAGTTTTATGTCAAAATAGCATTGAAATTCGTATCTCCTGAATGTATTGGTCATAAATCTTAATTGGATACAGCAGGACTGATATCGAAGGATCAGGAATCGTTTTACAATCATTTTCGCTCCAGCCAATATTTCACTCAAATTGTTATTAAATATCAGGACATGAAATGTTGCGACAAAGTACGAAGCTCATATTTTAACGTTTTATCTTAAAGATTCTTCCCTCCTCCAATCCCAATCAACCAAACAAATGATGGACTCAAAGCTTAAGAAAGAGCAGATTCTCATACATTTCCTTCCTTGTTTGTAGCACAAACTCTCAAATTTAATGAAATTATGCCAAGATCAACAGGAGCTTTCAACGTACAACCATATGATTACCAGCTTATTTGATCGACTTTGCAAAGTATGTCATTCATATTTTGCCTCACAAACAATGTTGAAGAAACATGCAGGACAACACAGAGCTCGGGCTCAGGAGAATGTGTCCACCCAAACTGTTTAAGAATCAACTCATATAAAACGCATCGTCCTTTGAGAATCACTTCTAGAAGTCCAAGAGAACCCATGGCAGTTATTGCCAGAGGAGAAAAGGCACATACAGAGGCTGTTGAGTGGATAGATGAGGACGAGTTGATCTGTCTGCAATTATCCTTCCAGAAAACGATGATTGTGAAAGATTGATGTCAGTCGTAACTATGGATGAACACAGATGATGTCCACTGAATATTTTTGAATGAAATATAATTCATAGGACCATAATAAACAGATTAAATATAGCACAATGGTTGGTCACATAATTTTTCAATCTAGTTTTTTTTTAGTCAAATTGTTTTGTTTCCTTTTTATTATGTAATTTTAAAAATCCGGCTCCGGCTTCGGCTCCGGCAGGATTTCACTTCATAAATCCGGCTGGCCGGTAGATCCCTAATTTATATATATATTCATAATCATAATGGCCCCGGAAAATCCGGAATCCGGCCACTTTAACAAATCTGATTCCGGCTCCAGCTGGATTTCACTTCTTAAATCCGGCCGACTTCAGCTCCAGCCGGATCTCAAAATTTTGAATCCGGTACGTGCCTACTTTTAAGTGGAAATTTTATATTTTAATACAATTTAATAGTGAAGTGTATTTTAAGTATTAAATTAAATATTTTAATTAGGTGTTAATTAATAAAAAATTTGGAAAGTGTGACGTACTTTAGGGGGGGTCCCGAGATTTGTGACAGTTTGTGACAGGGGGGAGGGGGTCAACAATGGTCAAAAATAGCGTGACGTACTTTATGGACGGCCCCTTTAGTCGTCTGCTATAGTTGACCTCCAGGGGTCACTGGAGGGTCACTACAGCCCCCGTTATCATGGGGGTATGTCACGTGGTGCGTATTATATTGGACATAATCAATACTTTTGGTTAAGTCTCATATATAAGGGATTTATAGTTAAATACTTTTTTACGGGTTCTTTAATTCCTGATTTTGCTAGTCAAAATTTCCTGTAACCTAACAGGAAACAGTCGCACTTTGTTGAGATCTATCATGCAAGTCTAAATAGTCGTAGTGTGGAACAATTGTCTCTTACTGCGGACTGTACAAGACAGTTCATCTCTTTGCTCCGTCATTATGATGTAAGCTTCTATGTCTTCCTTGTTCAAAGAATTAGATTATTTTGTCCACTCCCTCATATACTAAACTTAAGTGTCGTTTACTTTCTTTATTTCTCCTTCTAGATGTTCCATATTAATTCCTTGACCGGGTTCTGCTTTAAAATAAATATTTTAAATTTATATGCAAATGTATAAATACCGTAGGTTACAATCTAATTACTAAATAACAACATATGCTATTTTTTGTTTTTTATATTCGTATTTACTCCATCATTGCATGATACAAAAGTTATTCACTTACCGTAAAACTCTATAAGTAAACCAATATAGGTTTGGTGCGAAATATCGTTGATAACACAGTTGGTGTCGATAAACCCCGTTGAATTTATATTTAGATATGAGATACAAAAGCGCTGTAACCATCATGTTGCTAAGTATACGGTAAAGCTGAAACAACAAGAATGGTTTGTCCTAATCGTCATATCAGTTTTTTTTATCAATACAAAAATGTGTTGAGATTTCGAGAAAAAAATTAACCAAATATAATCTATTAATTCTCCATCTAATTTTTTTGAGTTAATTAAATATATGTTTGTCTATTTACATCAGAACATAAATGTTACTTCAATCAACGCTTGGAAAGGTCAAAGAGGCAAACAGCCGCACTCCCCGGCAGGTTGGCGACTCATTCTCTATACGCAATCTCCTGTTGTTAATAAATACACAGTGAACCTTCTTGACCTCTGACCTCACTTGTAACGTCGTTGTATCGGCCAAAACCTTACTCAGATGTTTTAAGGTAGAAGCAAACAAATACCTATCGTAAGGGCAGAAGCAAATACCTATGGTAAGGTTAGAAGCCAACAAAGGGGGGGGGGACGAATATACTGTTGACTGACGTTGGACAAAGGCGTGGTCTTCGGGATAGTTTGAGGGTTTATAAGGAGGGAATTAGGCGAGAGGAGGTGGACGAGAGAGAACAGGCGGTACACGATGTAAGAGGTCAGTTATAGGACGTGACCAAGAGCTGGCGCGCGTAGATTGTGAGTGGAATTATAACTGTTTGAAGAAAGAGACAGTGAAGTTAGATTACAGTATATGTTGGAGTCAAAGTAGTGAATAAATAAAGTAAAGTAATAAGTGTACAGGCAGTCTTGGAGTTTGGTGTTTGACTACGAATGGAAAGTGTGGCTAGATTATTTGAAATGAGTGAAAGCAGATAATGGTCTCACGAGTTCTAGGGCTCCCTACAAACGGTACTGGCAAGGTTCTCTACAATATACAGTTTATTTAGGATACCTGGTGACTTCAGACTGGCGATGAGGTAAAGGCCGCTGATCTTGCTCCACTTTACTATTCTGTTCAAATATTGCCATGTTCTTCTCAAGGTGAAGGGCTAGTTGTCGTCTATACAAGTATTATGTTCAAACATTTCTATGTTCTTCTCAAGGTGAAGGACTAGTTGTCGTCTATACAAGTATTCTGTTCAAACTTTTCCATGTTCTTCTCAAGGTGAAGGGCTAGTTGTCGTCTATACAAGTATTATGTTCAAACATTTCCATGTTCTTCTCAAGGTGAAGGACTAGTTGTCGTCTATACAAGTATTGTGTTCAAACATTTCCATGTTCTTCTCAAGGTCAAGGTCTAGTTGTCGTCTATACAAGTACGTTGTCCCATCAGTTTTCATTTTTCACATTATTTTAATTAGTACATATATCATTCTAATTACTTTCCCTTACCTTGTCAGTGGTCTAGCACAGGGGTCAGCAACCTGCGGTTTGCTAGCCGCATGTGGCTCTTTCGATGTCAAGATGCGGCTCTCTACTTTCATTTGAAAATATCTAAAAAATATGTTATTCTCTTCTTAAAACTCATATTAGCGGCTTTTTAAAAACTGGGAAGTTTTGGCCATTGTAACGTTTGGCTCTTCCGTCTCAACAATTTACTGTCCCAGTTCTTTTTCTTGCTAAATATGCCTTGTCATTATTTACCGAAAGTCTAATAATAAAATTAAATAAAAATCTGTCCACATCCGGGTAGTGTGTAAGGTCAGTTAGTAAACTTGTCTTCGTTATTCCTTATAGAAACTGAGCTTTTTTTGTAGCCAAAAACTTGTTTACAAGCGTATGTTTAGGAAATTTAATATATCCAAAATATTAGGATTCTTTTTTGGACAGTCTTTCCAAACACACGCGTGTATGTAGTAAACATTTTGTTGGAGGAAAAGGTCCTAAAGAAAATTTAAAAACCTTAATTTTATATAATTTTTAAAAAAGGTTTAAGGTATATTATTTGATATATTATATCATGAGAATAGAACGTCCTTTGCGAGAGTGAATTTATTTTAATATGTAAATGGATCAGTGACTATGAATATACTTTTTTAGTTCATTCGCTCGTTCGTCCGTGATTGCCGTGAATTTTATTCATTCATACTATTATTTACTTTACTACTAATACTAATGATGTAATTATAATTAAAGTCATAATCTTAGTGTTAGTTTATTACTAGTAAATACTAAGGCATATATATTTTATATGAACCAATGAGAACAATTTATATTAAATATAATTTTTGTATAAGTATAAGAATTAAAAGTACAAGTTTGCTAGGACTAGTAGTAATAATACTAGTGTTTACTCATTTAAAAACAATGCCTTGGGTCATTTATTTTAAATTTTTCAATTAAAATATCAATATAATGTTAAATTATGTGATAAATTATATTATGCCAAATGGAACGTCCTTGCGAGTATGATTTATGTAAATGAATTAGTGACTCGGCTCTGACTGAGGCTCTAGTTCTAGTTCATTTGATCGTTCGTCCTTGAACTTTATTATTTCATGCTATTTAATACTAATACTAATGATGTAATTATAATTAAAGTCATAATCTTAGTGTAAGTTTATTACTAATAAATACCAAGCATTTATTTTTATAAGGACCAAGGAAAACAATCAATATTAAAATACATATTTTTGTTAATAATTGACTACTATTACACTAGGACTAGTGTTAACCGTAGTTAAGACTATCGAACGACCACTTACACTCATCTTTAAAAATGTTTAGGCTTATTTATTCAAGTTTTCAGTCTTCGGAATTTAAATAATTTATTCAGCTGCAAAGCTAAGTGTAAAGAAATATTTTTTGCAAAACAATTGCACCTAGAATATCGTTTTTAGTGAGATCAGAGTATCAAAATACACTGTTGTAATGGACCTTTCAGAAATGTATGACCTGAATCTAAAAATAGCCCAATGACCGAATGAGTTATGACATTTTTCGGTCTTAGAAATGACAAAGTCTATACAAAACACTGGTGCTTGGTGGTGCATTGCTAACGTAAAAACAATTTTCAATAACATTATTTAACAACATAGAAAGTAAATTAAAATAAGCCCTACGCCCTACACATCTTACCACTTTTTTAGCATTAGCTGTACCAAGAGGCGTAACTAGGGTTGGTGTCACCCGGGGCGGCAGATCATGGTGTCATCCTCTAGAACTCCTCCGAGTCTTCCAGTGCCAAATAACTGGATCATACAGAATTTAGATTTTGGTGTCACCCCCCTGATGGTGTCACCCGGGGCGGCCCGCCCCCTCCGCATCCCCTTGTGACGCCACTGGCTGTACCAACATGAAATATCAACTTAATGGAACCCATTTATTATAGTACACACCAATGTGATGTGGTTATTTATAGAGCGGTACAAAGTGAGTATATGAATCAATGATGAGTAAATATATAACATTTAATTTTAAACGATACTTTATGCTATCTTCGAGCTCCCCTTTAAAATTTTTGGTAAATAATTTTGGCTTAAATTTTAGGTGAACGGCTTGACAAGAATAACGATGCCGTGATATTGCTGTTATGGCAATCGCTATTTTAAAACAATCGCTATCACGTGGTCTCTATTTTAAAACAATCGCTATCACCTGATAGCTATTTTAAAACAATCGCTGTTGTGTAGTCGCTCAAATGAGAGTCGCTACAAGGAACCTGAGTCATTTACGCTGTATAATCTGAGTGGAAACTTTAGAATCTGAGTGGAAACTGGATAATCTGAGTGGAACTATATATAATCTGATTGAAAACTATATCATATGACAGGAAACTATATATTCTGAGTGGAAACTATTTAATCTGTTTGCAAACTATATAATCTGAGTGGAAACTATATAATCTGAGTGGAAACTATTTAATCTGAGTGGAAACTATTTAATCTGAGTGGAAACTATATAATCTTAGTGGAAACTATATAATCTTAGTGGAAACTATATAATCTGACCGGAAACTATATAACCTGAGTGGAAACTATATAATCTTAGTGGAAACTATATAATCTTAGTGGAAACTATATAATCTGACAGGAAACTATATAATATGAGTGGAAACTATGTAATCATAGTGTAAACTATATAATCTGAGTGGAAACTATGTAATCTGAGTGTAAACTATATTATCTGAGTGGTAAGAGACAATACTCGTGTTAAGGCCGTGTTCCTATCATAACTTATTACCTCCGCTTAACATTTGGAGGATGTACATTAATTTGTGTTAACTAGTTTATCATTTTGTTGCGTTCTAACATTTTTTATAGTTAATGTTAGTAAAACAATTAGGATAATATCAATAAATAACGTACTATCAACAAGCAACATGACAGGTAAGTGTTCAATTTTATAATCATAGTTAGGGTTTAAAGAAATTATAAATATATAAATATATATATATATATATATATATATAATTTCTTTAAACCCTAACTATGATTATAAAATTGAACACTTACCTGTCATGTTGCTTGTTGATAGTACGTTATTTATTGATATTATCCTAATTGTTTATCCTAATATATATATATATAATGTCATTGAAAAGAAATATATAAAAAGAGTTAAGACATATAGAACTTTGTTTCTGATTGTCTTTTTAGTTTAATTGGTAAAAGAAAACTACAAGTCTGAAAGCTGTCATTTTTTTTCTCTCATGGAAATTTCAATTGGCCGTTCTATCAGATATAATGTCATGAGCTAATCATTGTTGTTAAATAAGACAGTATGATATGTAGTTATGTCTTCTGTAAGTGTGAGTTTAACAGCTGATGTAAAGAAATGTCAGTAAACTTTGTTTAAAAGGCCTTAAATAAATTCAAAAAATGTCATAAAAGAATTATTTTAGGAATAAAATTTCAGAAAGGACAAGTATGGTGTATTTATATTATGATTTATGTGAGAAAAAATCATTTCAATGACATCAGACTGTTTCTATTTACTAAACTATCATAAAAAACTCGGGTAAATCACTAGTGTGTCTTTTAACTGATGCAGTCTACGTAAGCTGTCAACTCTTGATAATGTTGCTTTTTAATAGTTACTTTTGTGAAGTTTCTAAGAAAATACAAACATGAAATATTCAACATGAAATGTACTAACAATTTATCCTTTTCAAAAAACTATATACAAAAAAAAATGCAATAAATATCCTTTAACTATGAAAATGGAGAAATAGGAATATTATGGAGAGAACACTATAATTACACATTAATTGAATTATTTTCGACTTGCATTGATATTGTATTTCCGGTAAATGACGCACTACAAAGCACCAGCGCTGATAAATTTATCATGAATTTGTGTTAACAAAAACTAAAAAAAGTAAAATTAACATGAAAATCTTAATTTACATTTAAAATATCCATCAAAATATTATTATAAATAAAATAGAAAAGAGCATACATATTTTATGTTTTATAAATCTTTCTTTGAAATTAAGTAGACAATTTGCATTGTAATATAAGCTTCGAAAAAAATGATTAATTTTAAAAATCCTATTTATTTAAAACATGAAATTTATTTAATGACTAGAATACATGGGTCTTTTTAAGTTCAAACCTACCACTTACCTAACATCTCTTACCGTGTTCTATTTTTACCACGTTTTTATTAACTCGCTTTCGTTGGTGTGGCATTGTTGGTTTGTCCAAGATTTTTTCAAATCAGCCAACGTAAAATTGAACCACTTCGGATGGTCTTTCTGATGGTGAAAATTTTACCACAGATAGATCTTTGATGACAATGCATTGTATTAAAATTTCAGATCGATCGAATGTACAGTTATTAAATTATTGAACTTTTTAAATCCCTTATATTAACTTCGCGGCCGTCTCTCTCTGTCTGTCTCTCTCTCATCATCTCATGGGCTCGGCGGGCGGAAAAACAGAAGTCAAAAATGACCCACTTCCAATGATCCGATCGAACTGAAATTTGGCACACGGACCCGTCTTACCTAACAATGCATCGTATCAAAATTTCAGATCGATCGAACGTACCGTAATTAAATTAATGCATTTTTAAATCCCTTATATTAACTTCACCGCCGTCTCTGTCTCTCTCTCTCTCTCTCTCTCTGTCTGTCTCTCATCATCTCATGGGCTCGGCGGGCGGAAAAACAAAAGTCGAAAATGACCCACTTCCAATGATCCGATCGAACTGAAATTTGGCACACGGACCCGTCTTACCTAACAATGCATCGTATCAAAATTTCAGATCGATCGAACGTATCATAATTAAATTAATGCATTTTTAGTTTATCCTTATATGAGGTATGTAATTTTAATTCACGATTTGTTATTGTTTTTTTGCCACGTGAAAGTTTGAGCATTGAGGCGACCCAACGAAACGACGGTGCGCTTTTGTTTACATTTTACGTGTCACTCTGAGCTCGGTCAAGCGAATCGGTGACCAGACTTTTCCCCTCTCCCCCCACCCACCCCTCCCCCCCCCCACTAGGGTTATGATGCAAAGTTGAGTTAAGACAGATTCAGTCTGTAAATGTTTGAATATAATCAATACTTTTAGTTATGTCTCATCTATAAGGGATTTATAGTCAAAAACTTTGTTTTTACGGGTTTGTTTTTTAGTTTATCCTTATATGAGGTATGTAATTTAAAATCACGATTTGTTATTGTTTTTTTGCCACGTGAAAGTTTGAGCATTGAGGCGACCCAACGAAACGACGGTGCGCTTTTGTTTACATTTTACGTGTCACTCTGAGCTCGGTCAAGCGAATCGGTGACCAGACTTTTCCCCTCTCCCCCTCCCACCCACCCCTCCCCCACCCCTCCCCCCCTAGGGTTATGAAGCAAACTTGTGTTAAGACAGATTCAGTCTGTAAATGTTTGAAAAATCAATACTGTTAGTTATGTCTCATATATAAGGGATTTATAGTCAAAAACTTTGTTTTTACGGGTTTGTTTTTTAAATCACTTATATTAACTTCGCGGCCGTCTCTCTCTCTCTGTCTTGGGCTCGGCGGGCGGGCGGAAAAACAGAAGTCGAAAATGACCCACTTCCCATAATCTGATCGAACTGATATTTGGCACACGGACCCGTCTGACCTAACAATGCATCGTATCAAAATTTCAGATCGATCGAACGTACCGTAATTAAATTAATGCATTTTTAGTTTATCCTTATATGAGGTATGTAATTCAAAATTCACTGTTTGTTATTGTTTTTTTTCTTCCAGTTTCACGTGAGTTTGAGTTGACGCCGACCGTCGTGTTGACGCCGACCGTCGTGCCGACACCCCCTCACATCCCACCCCCATTTATTAAAGACAAGGGACATCACTCGGTGTCAGTCTGTAAATGTTTGAAAATAATCAATACTGTTAGTTATGTCTCATATATAAGGGATTTATAGTCAAAAACTTTGTTTTTAAATCCCTTATATTAACTTCACCGGCGTCTCTCTCTCTCTGTCTGTCTCTCTCTCTGTCTCTCTCTCATCATCTCATGGGCTCGGCGGGCGGAAAAACAAAAGTCGAAAATGACCCACTTCCAATGATCCGATCGAACTGAAATTTGGCACACGGACCCGTCTTACCTAACAATGCATCGTATCAAAATTTCAGATCGATCGAACGTACCGTAATTAAATTAATGCATTTTTAGTTTATCCTTATATGAGGTATGTAATTTAAAATCACGATTTGTTATTGTTTTTTTGCCACGTGAAAGTTTGAGCATTGAGGCGACCCAACGAAACGACGGTGCGCTTTTGTTTACATTTTACGTGTCACTCTGAGCTCGGTCAAGCGAATCGGTGACCAGACTTTTCCCCTCTCCCCCCACCCACCCCTCCCCCCCCCCACTAGGGTTATGATGCAAACTTGTGTTAAGACAGATTCAGTCTGTAAATGTTTGAAAATAATCAATACTGTTAGTTATGTCTCATATATAAGGGATTTATAGTCAAAAACTTTGTTTTTACGGGTTTGTTTTATTACGGGTTTGTTTTTTAAATCCCTTATATTAACTTCGCGGCCGTCTCTGTCTTGGGCTCGGCGGGCGGGCGGGCGGAAAAACAAAAGTCGAAAATGACCCACTTCCCGTGATCGGATCGAGCTGAAATTTGGCACAGGGACCCGACTCACCTAACAATGCATCGTATCAAAATTTCAGATCGATCGATCATACCGTAATTAAATTAATGCATTTTTAGTTTATCCTTATATGAGGTATGTAATTAGAATTCACTGTTTGTTATTGTTTTTTTCTCCCACTTCCACGTGAGTTTGAGTTGACGCCGACCGTCGTGTTGACGCCGACCGTCGTGCCGACACCCCCTCACATCCCACCTCCATTTATTAAAGACAAGAGACATCACTCGGTGTCAGTCTGTAAATGTTTGAAAATAATCAATACTGTTAGTTATGTCTCATATATAAGGGATTTATAGTCAAAAACTTTGTTTTTACGGGTTTGTTTTATTAGTTTATCTATAGTCTATAAATAAGCATCTGTACCGTCGGCTTTTGTTGACATCCGTGAGTTCCCCCCGTGACCACATCAAAATGTTTTTAAAACGTTGGGCGGGCGCTTGTGAGGTGTTTGGTAAAATAAATAGAGGTAAAAAAAATATTGTTAAAAACCAAGTTTTTATTAGTGGACTAAAAAGAATAAAATAAATAAAGGTAAAAAAATGATTTTTAAAAACCACGTTTTTACAAGCGGACTAAAAGAAGAAAATAATTTAAAACTTGTAAGTTCAAGTACTTTCATTTTATTTGACTAAAAACGTGGGGTGGGCGCTTATGAGGTTTAACATATGCAGCTCACTCATACTCTCACTTATATATCTCTCTTTTGCCTTCTAAATTAGAAACACCCGTGGGGTGGGTGTTTGGTATAAAAATTAAAGATTTCTAATTTAGAAGGCAAAAGAGATTATAAGTGAGAGTATGAGTGAGCTACATATGTTAAACCTCATAAGCCCCCGCCCCACGTTTTAGTCATATTAAATGAAAGTATTGAACTTACACGTTTTAAATTATTTTCTTCTTTTTAGTCCGTTTTTAAAAACGTGGTTTTTAAAAATCATTTTTTTACCTTTATTTATACAAGTGACATGTCACTTGACATCGATCCCTATCATTAGGGATACATTATGGAATGAATTGATTCATCGGCATCCTGCCGTCTCTCTAGACGATTATGCATCACCGTTATGTTTGGTTGAATTCTTCGTGTGGCTGAGCCGTCCTATCCTTGAGTGACAGTCTTTTGCACACGAGTTCTGTGCTTCCAAATGTTTTGTCCTTTCTCCTAGCTCTTCTGTCTGTAGCCTCCTATATCCTGCATTCCTCGACTACTATGACGCGTTCTTTGACAAATGTGCACCGAGTAGATCTGTCTTCTGCTTTGCATTCCCAGTCACTTGTGTTTTTCTGGCTGCTTTTATGTCTCTCTGGCAGACATTTTTAAATCGGAGACGTGGGCTACCATTCCTTTAGCCTAGATTTCCATTTTTTAAAGATTATTTACAAATAAATGAACGTTTATACAATAAGTAAATTAATTGGAGAAAACAAAATTGCGTATTTAAATTGTCTATGTTGTTTATATTGTTGTACAATTTCTGCTCATTGTAGTATTCTCTCATGATGATAACAATATTGATGTTAACAAAATGTGTTACTGCTCTTTCATTTATCTTACATTTAATATAACTTTATAAATAATTTACTTCTCTCCAAGTTCTTAATTCTCCTGTTTGCAATCTTTGTCATCTTTAAAAACTTCCATAATTTCTTTACAATCCATCTGTTCCCTTAGGAAAGTCTAAACAATCGCATGTACTATTACAGGTAAATAAATCTCCCACCTAACAAAAATTTGCAATTGTTTTAATCAGTATTTTTTTTACACGCATCGAATACAGTTACTGGTGCATTTTTCTATATAAAAAAATAATTTTATGCAATTTTAAGAGCCTGCCAGGTTCAATTATGAAAAAACAACAAATTTTATAGTCCGACAGCCAAATGATACATCGTATATTCTTGTCCTAAAGCCTATTTTTGGGGACAAAAGCTAGGGTAAAGGTTTGGGGGGGGGGTAGGATTACGAGCGGGTAATTGGTTATTTCTGCATGCACATTGAGTATCGATGTTGTTATTGTAGATCGTCAATGTCCTTGTCAACATTCTACAAGATTCGACTTCTCTACCGGAAGCTATAATATATTTTTAAACATCCGCACGTACCTTACATATTCAATTTATGTTGTTTTTTGTGTGAATGTTTTAATTAATTGTAAAATAGTTGTTGTTTATTTGTTTAGCAGTTGCAGATAATTTTATTCGTACTGAAGGCAGATTGTTTTTTTCAAAATAAAAGTTAAATAATACATTTTCTTTTTAGAGTGTAAGACACACATTATTCACAAGCTTATATTTAATATCATCACCCAAATTATTACTTCAATTAACGTATATCACAGATTTGGATACATCCTACAAAGTAATGATGAAATACTAAATTTTATCTTTGTGTTAGTCAATACGTCCTACAAAGTAATGATGAAATAATAAATTTTATCTTTGTGTTAGTCAATATTGTACACATGTGTCACGCTGCATCAACATTGAAAAATAATATCTCGAGTCTACTTGCAAATTTACTGTTTGTTATTTTTTGTGGTTGTAAAGTTGCAAAAGTCTGTATATATCTATCGTCTTACACTGTTTGTAAGAAAGATACTCGGGTATAGGTTATATATTCTACCAGTTTCATAGACATGATAAAAAACCCGTAAAAAACAAGTTTTTGACTACAAATCCGTTACATACGAGACATAACTTAAAGAATGTTCATTATAATACACAGCGCAAGACAATCCAAAAATCCTAAATTTTAGTTATGTCTCGTAAAACATGTTTAATATAATGCGCACCGATCGGGAATACATTTTTAAAAAGTATTGTCAATATAATACGCACCTTATTGCGCGACAGGATAGGTTTTTCAATAAAATACGCACCACTACACTAGATCTATAGCAAACAATTTTAAAATGTTTTATAGAGATAAATCAAGATAATCTTCAAAAAAATATTTTGAATTACGGTACATTCGATTTATCTGAAAATTCTATATCTGATTTGTATCATCGGCACGAGTCTGCCTGCAAAATTTCAGCTCGCTACCTTAATAGGAAATTAGTTAAAATCGATCCAAAATTTCTTATGCACCGCCCGCCTCAAGCAAGCAAGTAGACACCACGAGTTAATATAAAGTACTGAATTAAAAAAAAACTAGGGGTTGTAGGGCACCAACGGCGCCCACTTCAGCTGTAGGGCGCCTACGGCGCCCACTTTTTTTGTCAAAACCCCAAGTAACTTATCCTTGTTTGATACATACGAAATATTAAACTTCCTGAAATGTACACAAAGTATTTTATAATTATAATTCATCAAATCCTATTTTTAAATCCTTTATATTAACTCGTGTCTGCGGCCGACCACCCGCCCTTGTCGCCAAAACTTTTGATCGATTTTAACCCACTTGCTCGTAAGTCTGAAATTTTGCAGGCAGTTTCGTACCGATAATAAAAACAATGTATCAAAATTTCAGATCGATCGCATGGACCGTAATTAAATTATTGATTTTTTAGATTATTTTTTTTATTCCTATGTATCATGCTATTTTTTGAGATAGAGTGTAGCGGTGCGTATTATATTGAACAACCTTTCTGTCGCGCAATACGGTGCGTATTTTATTGACAACTCTTTTTATAAACATATTCCTGATCGGTGCGCATTATATTAAACATGTTTTACGACACAACTGCAATTTTGTATTTCTGGATGGCTGGTATTATAATGAACATTCTTTTAGTTACTTCTCGTACATAAAGGATTTATAGTCAAAAACTTGGTTTTTTGCGGGTTGTTTTTATTACATCGTTCCTTTTTAAATCCTTTATATTAACTCGTTGTGTCTGCGGCCGCCCGCCCTTGCTTGTCGCCAAACTTTTTGATCGATTTTTAACACACTTGCTCGTAAGCTAGCGAGCTGAAATTTTGCAGGCAGTTTTGTACCGATAATAAAAACACAATTGAACCACTTCGGATGGTCTTTCTGATGGTGACACAACTGCAATTTTGTATTTCTGGATGGTCTGGCGATGCGTATTATACTGAACATTCTTTTAGTTAAGTCTCGTACATAAAGGATTTATAGTGAAAAACTTGTTTTTTTACGGTTTTTTTAAATTCCAAATTTAAGATATAAGCTATGACAATAACGTCATAATTTTTTTTTACGTTGCGTCTTAAATTTATAATTAATTAGCACACCTTTTGATGCACATCTTGTATTAAATATAAGCTGAAATAATGACGTCATAGCGCTACGGATCCATACACCAACCTGTGCCTTGGACTATTATATTAGTTATACACGTGATGTTGGGAATTAAAAAAATAAGTAAACAATAAAGATGTAACATAAATTTTTTTAATGTTCCTATGTTTACAATATGTACTGAATCTGTCAATCAATGTCCAGATCACAATTTTTAAAACCAATGTATTGAAACAAATGTGTAGATGGGTGAGAGCTTTAAACTGTATCCGAACTGTTGTTGTTTGTTAACAAATATTCATTTTTATAGGTGGGTTAGATGTAATTTCATTTCATTTGTATCAGTCCTATTGTTTATCATTATTACATAGAAGAGAAACAACTTTCAATATTAACAAAACTTTTTTCAAAACTCACCATTAAGGTAGTGTTTTTTATTGTTCTTTTTTGAAAGGCTTTTAAGGTGAAAGAAAATTAACATAAAACGGTAGTCGAGTGGCATGGGTGCTCGTCTGGTGTAACGATGATCACGGGTTCGAATCCATGGAAAGTCAAGTATCTGTTCACGTGCCAAGTATATCAAGGTGTCCAAACAGCTCCGAATGGGTACCCTAACCCTACTAATGAAATCAAAGGCGTTAAACCATTATAACCGTTGCCTGTGAAAAGCTGCGTCACTTTTTAACCGATCGGCATCGTCTGTGGACGCAATATGTACTCATTTTAAAGTGAATAAATGAAAATTAAACAACCCGTAAAAACAACTTTTTTTTTACTATAAATACCTTATATATGAGATATAACTAAGAGTATTGAATCTACTCAATATAATACACACCGCGCGACAAACATTTACAGACTGAACGTGAATGAACTACCTTTGCTGTAAAACTTCAGTGACACGTGGAGGTCACCTATAGCAGACGGCTACATAGATTTACATAGAGATAAACTAAAAATGAATTAACTTAATTACGGTGCATTTGATCGATCTGAAATTTTGAAACAATGCATCGTTAGGTGACACAAGTCTATGTGCAAAATTTCAGCTCGAAAGCATCACGGGAAGTGGGTCATTTTTTTACTTTGGTTTTCCGTCCGACAAAAAGATCACGACAAACAAGACGGTGAAGTTAACATAAGGGATTGAATAAATACCAGCAAATTCATGTTATATAAAATAAAATATTTAAAAATTTTTTACATTGCTCCAGAAATTTTAAGTAACTTTATTAACACGGTAAATATTTTTTATTAATTTTTTTTTAAATCCATAGATTGAAAGAAGGGAACATTGAAGAAAATAAAAAGTAGACAAAGTAAAGCTTACAATTAAAAAAATGTAATAAATGGCTTGACTTCTCCCTACAACATCATATGTTTTAATAACATGGACTATTCATTAAAGAGAATAACGTATTATATGTGCCATATAAAACATAAATAATACAAACAACAAATAGATCAATACAAACTATTATTCCCATACATCATTAACTTAAACAATTGAATTTCCAATTCAACAAATATATTGCACATTCTTACAAATTATAGTAATTACTATAGACTAAAAAGTATATTGAGAAAAACATTAGACCAAACGTTAACAACTGCGTTTTACAATGATTGTAAGAAAATATCAATCATTTTGTCAAGCTTAAAAAAACATGATAAATGCTTCATCAACATCAACGAATCCTAAACTAAACAAATGTTGTCTACTTGTGTAAATATAAGACGAGGTTAGTATGTAATTGTTTTATTCTGAAAACTTGCTTTGAAAAATATGGAAAATCTATAAAAAGACTTAACTAAGGACACGAGTTTCTTCTCATTATATTCGTTGCATTAATTTATTTGTATTTTGTTATTAATCCGTGACGAGACGATTGCCCAAAACAAAAATAATAAAATATTCACTGAAAAACAGTCAACGTTCAATGCGAATTCAAGATTGTGACAAAAGTCCCATGTCTCTGAAATAGTCAAGGCGTTGATGCGTTTGTATGTTTGTAATAGCTAGCAATAGTTTAGTTTATGTTGTATTTACTCATACCAAGATTAGCTAGTAATAGTTTAGTTTATGTTTTATTTACCTATCCCAAGATTAGCTGGTAATAGTTTAGTTTATGTTTTATTTACCCATCCCAAGATTAGCTAGTAATAGTTTAGTTTATGTTTTATTTACCCATCCCAAGATTAGCTAGTAATAGTTTAGTTTATGTTTTATTTACCCATCCCAAGATTAGCTAGTAATAGTTTAGTTTATGTTTTATTTACCCATCCCAAGATTAGCTAGTAATAGTTTAGTTTATGTTTTATTTACCCATCCCAAGATGTACATTTCTAAAATTTCTGTTAAAAATAACATTCAAGACTCCCAACGTTGAGTAATGAGTGTGTGATGTTTTAACGATTTTGACCCAGAGACTTTTACTTTGACGAGCAAGAACTAATGAATGAAACGTCATTGGGAGACCGTCAACCAGTCAAGCTGTTGTTACGTCCACCTTACCTGATCATTAATGTTCAACTTTTTATAAGTCACCTAAAGGGTCGGTAGAAGGCCATCAAACCCCTAACCACACCCCCCTCCCCCAGCCGATCCCATGTAACCGGAAAATAAAAATGCCATGCGGTCTCACAGTCCTTAATAAAGTTGCTAACATTCTCTCTGCCCCACCCTTTATTAAACTTTCCCATTACTCTCGCCAGCACGTGTCCTTTGGTGGTCGCCTAGTCTAGCCCTCGTACCATGTCATAGTGGGACATGTGCCAGCTAACGTCCAGTCCCTAGTACCGGGGTTGATATGTCCAGCTAACATCCATTCCCTAGTACCTGGGTTAATATGTCCAGCTAACGTCCAGTCCCTAATACCTGGGTTGATATGTCCAGCTAACGTCCAGTCCCTAGTACCTGGGTTGATATGTCCAGCTAACGTCCAGTCCCTAGTACCTGGGTTGATATGTCCAGCCAACGTCCAGACACTAGTACCTGGGTTGATATGTCCAGCTAACGTTCAGTCCCTAGTACCTGGGTTAATATGTCCAGCTAACGTCCAGTCCCTAGTACCGGGGTTGATATGCCCAGCTTACGTTCAGTCCCTAGTAACGGGGTTGAAATGTCGAGCTAAAAGGTAGCAGAATGATAGATGTTTTTTGACAGTGTATCCCTAATTGAAGGGATCGAAGTCAAGTGGCGGGCCACTTAGTTAAAATTAAAGACCATTTAAGTTGGGTCGAGATATATAAATGTGTTTTAAGACTTACATATAAATAAAAAACTTTATAAAAAAAACTCATAGTTACAAATTTATTTTTAATAATAATATTTTAAATACCTTATTTCTTCACAATTTATTAAAATTTATATTTTTCTTAAATTTAACATATAATGAAATATTTATAAAACACAAGTTATTAATATTATGTCACAATGAAATTTAAATTACATTTTTTTGGGTTAAAAATAAGATCTTTATCATTTTATTTGCTAACTGAAACGGTAATCAAGCTTTAGTGTTCGAACACACAAAAACATACACACAGACGGACGCACACACATACAGCATATTTTCAAAAGTGGGATTTTTTTCATCGAAAGAAGGTGTGCAACTTCGAGATTTATCAAAATCTTGATTCCGATTTTTAGCTCGATTATAATACTTCCCCGCTAAACAGTCTAATCAAGAAAAGAAAATCAGAATTTAATATCTTCTCATTAATCTTATGAGCAGCTATATTGTTTCGAGCAAAACTTCATATTAAATAAATCAATAACGTTTCTGAGCGGTCAACAATAATGGGAAATACATTTATAATATGAAAATACACAATCTTATAGGGAAAATTATTTTTTATCTTTATAATGCCAACAGGATTGAAATTTATGCACAGTTTTTTAGATTGTAATTAGAAGCAAAAAGAATAAAAGGAAGAAGAAAAAAAACAAATTCAAAAACATTTTTCATTTTTACAATACATTACAACCAAAAAATTAATAAAAAATAATTTAAAGATTCACTTTTTCAATGCTTTGTTGATACATTTGTTAAAGTATTAAATACATAAATACATATAAATGTTAGTAAATAATGTAATATTTGAGAAGTCAGTGTATACCTAATGAGAGCACAGTAACACAAAATGAACCTGGCTGAAGACAAATTTAATGTTCACCTGGGCTGTGTGGTTTAATAAGAAGACTTGTTGGAAGGATGTAAGAAATGTATACTGGTGAATTGATAGCATAACACTGCATCGTATAACAAGAGTCACTGTGTCACCAAGTCCTGGGCATGAATTGATAGCATAACACTGCATCGTATAACAAGAGTCACTGTGTCACCAAGTCCTGGGCATGAATTGATAGCATAACACTGCATCGTATAACAAGAGTCACTGTGTCACCAAGTCCTGAGTATGAAAGATCTAATGAGCAAGTCAGTTGCATTGTCAAATTATAGGAGAAGAAAATGTTTCAATGAACAATCATTTGTGTGCTTCTTGCAAGAAGTTGACTCGAATTCGGTAACACAGTGGGAAAATCTTTTCAGTAGATCGTGGCAATCTGTCAATTGATTTACAGCAAAAGAAAAGACTTCGCTTTTTTATTATTGAATCGGATTTGTAAAGTTGTTAAGTTGTTAGTGAATTGTAGAAGTGTTATTAAATTGAAACGTTGCTATTTCTGACATATCGTCAAATCTTAATGATTTCAACCAGCAGATACACTCGTAAATTGGCAGATACATAAATGTGATAAATACACTCGAATATTGGCAGATACATAAACGTGATAAATACACTCGTAAATTGGCAGATACATAAACGTGATAATGCCACTCGTAAATTGGCAGATACATAAATGTGATAAATACACTCGTAAATTGGCAGATACATAAATGTGATAAATACACTCGAATATTGGCAGATACATAAACGTGATAAATACACTCGAAAATTGACAGATACAAAAACGTGATATCTATGGCATCCGTCCATCCTCATGGGATGATGGCGTTTCCTCCTGCTCCTCTGCCCCCCTTCCCCTTTCTCCTGGCCCTTTTCTCCTCGCTCTTGACTGTAAGGGAAGCTTCCGCGACTTGGATGCCCTCGCGTACTTTAGCCCGCCAGGAGGTGCGTTCCTCAGCAATGGTTTCCCACGTTTTATGGTCTATCTGCGCCAGACTCATGTCTTTCTTGCAGACATCGTTGAAGCGCAAGCAGGGGCGTCCTCTCTTCCGCACACCAGTTGCCAGCTCACCGTAAAGCAGGGCTCTTGGAATGCGCTCCGAGTTCATCCTGCGGACATTTCCCAGCCACAGCAGGCGCCTCTCACTCAGGATTGAGTGCATGCTCAGCATATGACTCCTTCTGAGTACCTCGACATTCGTTATCTTGTCCTGCCACTTGATGTGCAGAATCCTGCGCAAGCATCGTAAGTGGAAGCTGTTGAGTTGCTTTGTTTGTTTGGCATAGGTCGTCCAGCACTCGCTGCCATAGAGGAGTGTGCTGAGCACGCAGGCCTGGTACACAGTGATTTTTGTCCTAGCAGTGAGCTGTGCATTGTTCCACACTCTTTTATTCAGCCTAGCCATTAATGATGAAGCATTGCCGATTCTGGTTTCGATTTCCTTTTCCAGGGAGAGTGGGCTTGTGATGTTACTGCCAAGGTAGGTAAAATCATCGACGACATCCAAGGTGTTTCCCTCAATGGAGATTGCTGGGAAGCAGTCAGTTCCTTGTCTCATAATGTTGGTCTTTTTGAGGCTTATCGCTAGACCAAAATCTTTGCATGCCTCTGAGAACTTGTCGACCAAAAGTTGGAGACCTATCTCTGAATGTGAGGTAAGGGCTGCGTCATCCGCGAAGAGCAGCTCTCTAATTAAAACATTTTCCACTTTTCTCTTTGCACGGAGACGGCTGATGTTGTACAGATTTCCATCCGCCCTGGTATGGATGTTTACACCCTCGAAACAGTCCTCGAATGCATGACGCAATAGCATCGAGAAAAAGATACCGAAGAGTGTTGGAGCCAGTACACAACCCTGTTTGACTCCGCTACAGACTGGGAAGGGTTCTGAGGTGGCACCATCGAAGAGCACTGTGCTGTGCATATTGGTGTGGAAGGACTCGATGATGGAGAGAAGCCGCGGCGGGCATCCTATTTTTTCCAATATACGTAGCAGACCCTCGCGGCTGACCAGGTCAAATGCCTTTGTTAGATCTATGAAGGCAACAAAGAGGGCTTTCTGTTGCTCCCGACATTTCTCTTGTAGCTGACGGAGTGAGAAGATCATGTCCATTGTTGACCGGCCAGCCCGAAAACCGCATTGTGATTCTGGGTAGACATTTTGCGCCAGAATTTGCAGGCGTGCAAGGATCACTCTGGCAAAAGCCTTTCCCACAATACTCAGTAAGGAGATACCACGATAGTTATTGCAATCGCTGCGATCTCCTTTGTTCTTATAAAGCGTAACTATTTTGGCGTCACGCATGTCCTGTGGGATGTGACCGCGTTCCCAGCAATCGCATATGAGTTCGTGCAGAGGCTTCAGTAGTGCTGGCTGGCCGTGCTTAAGGACTTCTGCAGGAATGCCATCGTTGCCTGGGGCCTTTCCAAAAACGTGATAAATACACTCGTAAATTGGCAATTACAAAAACATGATAAATACACTCGTAAATTATTGGCAGATACATACACGTGATAAATACACTAGTAAATTGGCACATACATAAGCGTGATAAATACAATTGTAAATTGGCAGATACGTAAACTTGATAAATACACTTGTAAATTGGAAATTACATAAACATGATAAATAGACTCGTAAATTGGCAGATACATAAACGTGATAAATACACTAGTAAATTGGCAGATACATAAACGTGATAAATACACTCGTAAATTGGCAATTACATAAACATGATAAATACACTCGTAAATTGGCAGATATTTAAACGTGATAAATACACTCGTAAATTGGCAGATATTTGAAAAAGTCTTTCGTGTATAAAACTCAAGTACTATAAATATTTTTTTCGCTCGTATAAATTTCCATAAGCAACTTAATCGTGCAACTCAAATATAAAATGAGTTTAATTTAAATTGGTTTATTTTCACTGAGCTTAGTAAATGCCGAGAGAACAATAAAAATGCGTTACGTTAAATGCCGTGATAAAAGAACCCGAGTACAGTGGAATTATATTCAAAGTGAAAATATCTGTAAATTAATATAATAGCTTAGGACGCAATAATCGTACGTAATAAATAAGATACAGTCTGTAATTAATAAGGTAATATTAGTCAGCGGGTAATCTTGCAATACATTGACTTTTTAAAAAAAGCGTTTTTAGAGATCGAAGTCAATTGACGTGCACTTATATGCTAATCGTTTGTAGTAATTGCTATGTTGTGTAGTAAATTTCACAAAATTTATATGAAATTAAAAGTATTAATTTCATAGTTTCAACACAATGCATGTAAAAATACGATGTTAAAATGTGATTATTCATTTAAAGACTTTATTTATATAATTATTTATGAATCAAATAAATTTAAACCTTTTAGAAATCACAGGTTAGTAATAAATTAATATGCCTAAAAAGAAAAAAAAATCTTTTTTTTCTCCACATAATTGTTCATAAAAAAACACATTAAGATCGGTGCTGTATCGTGTGGCGCTGCACGTCTAATATGATAACACGATGGCTTTCTAAAAAATATTCTTCTTGCTTATAAAACTCTATTATAATATTCTTCATTCATATTATCATTATTAGGTCCAGGTTTGGAAAGGTCTCGGCTATCATGACCTTTCATTTCTCTCTTGTGTTTTCTGTTTCATGGAAGACGTTACTGAAAACTTTTCGTAAGTACAATTCAGAATGATTGTTTATGTCATCATTTTAACATCTGTGTTTACGTCACATCTGAGATCATTGGAATTTAAACTCTTCACCCCCCTCCACTAACCAGAGAACATAATGGAACAATCTCCACGTTGTGAATATTTACAAATGTGATCACCTCATTTTGTTAAAGTTTAATTCTTGAGGTGTGCTGTCAAATATAAATTCAAAAAGTTTTAAAGCTCTTATATGAAATAACTGTTTCCTTCATACAACCTAACAGTGTATTTATGCCAAATGAGGTAAACATTTTATTACTAGACGCCCTGCGGTGTAGCATACGCCGCAGACTTGATCATGGAGAGTGCAAAGAAAGTGAAGAAAGAATGGACACAAACTACAGCACTTACTTGGTACCTGGGAGAACGAGTCATACTTTGTCCTGAGGAACAGTTCATACTTAAAACCAGAGGGAATCAGTCTTACTTGGTCTCGGGGAACCCGTCATAAATAATACCTGGGGGAACTAGTTTTACTTGATTCCTGGGGAAACCAGTTTTACTTGTTAACTGGGGAAACCAGTCATACTTGGTACCTGGGAAAAACAGTCATAATTGTTCTCTGGGACAACCAGTCATACTAGGTATCTGAGGGAACCAGTCATATTTAATCACGGGAACCAGTAACACTTGTTAACTCAGAAATACTGTGTTTGTTATATAAACTACACAGGAAGATAGAAGTCTTTTACTAACGTCATTTCGCTTGTTTAGAACATTGTTAAAAATTTATCTTGCAGAATATTGACATACATAAATTACCGTTATTTCTCAGGTAGTCAAGTCAATGATTATTTGAAATCAATGCTAACGATTAGGCTAAGATTTACATAATAAGGCCCACAATGATTTTTTCTCACTTCTGCAGTTAAATCACCTTTTATGTTTTTCTCATATAAACATATTAGTTTAATTAACCTCTTTGCCCTGAGATTTAAAAAAAAATTAAATATTTTTTTTTATTAGTTGGTTAGTGGGATGGATAATATTAAATCCAATTTTTCACAATTTTTGTCGACCGTCTGAGCTGGAAATGAACGTAGTTAATCAAATCAATATACAATATGATCTTACATATCCAGATGGACTTCAGTGAAAGCCATCAGCCATTGAAAGGTCCTATATTAATTAAACTATTGCTTTTGTTCACAGCAGCAAACCTGTATAAAACTTTTTTACAGTTGTAAACTTGTATAAAATTTGTTCACAGCTTTAAACCTGTATAAAACTTGTTCACAGCTGTAAACCTGTATAAAACTTGTACACAGCTGTAAACTTGTATAAAACTTGTTCACAGCTGTAAAATTGTATAAAACTTGTTCACAGCTGTAAACTTGTATAAAACTTGTTCACAGCTGTAAACTTGTATAAAACTTGTTCAGAGCTGTAAACCTGTATAAAACTTGTTCACAGCTGTAAACCTGTATAAAACTTGTTCACAGCTGTAAACTTGTATAAAACTTGTTCACAGCTGTAAACCTGTATAAAACTTGTTCACAGCTGTAAATCTGTATAAAACTTGTTCACAGCTGTAAACTTGTATAAAACTTGTTCACAGCTGTAAACCTGTATAAAACGTGTTCACAGCTGTAAACCTGTATAAAATTTGTTCACAGCTGTAAACCTGTATAAAACTTGTTCATAGCTGTAAACCTGTATAAAACTTGTTCACAGCTGTAAACCTGTATAAAACTTGTTCACAGCTGTAAACCTGTATAAAACTTGTTCACAGCTGTAAACTTGTATAAAACTTGTTCACAGCTGTAAACTTGTATAAAACTTGTTCACAGCTGTAAACCTGTATAAAACTTGTTCTCAGCTGTAAACTTGTATAAAACTTGTTCACAGCTGTAAACTTGTATAAAACTTGTTTTTAATCGACTTTCAAACATAAAAATAAGTTTGAAAATAGACATCATAATTATTCTTGAATCAAAATTAACTTTTTTAAACATCTGTTTGATGGTTTATTTTTTAAATAATGATTATTTGTTTAATGGGAATGTTATCTTTATAATGTCAAGGGTGCCACAAACTTTAATCGTAAGTAACCGATTATTGTATCAAAAGATATTCAACAGAAACATGTTCTTTAAAGTTGTAGTCGTGGAAATCTTTAACTAAGTAACGAATAAAGTGGATACAACTTTGATGTTGTGGGTAAGTATAGAGACATATAACATTCCAATCACATTGCAATTAAATATTTATATCTTTCTCATTTACATAGTTTTCCAGGTATATAAATAAAATATTTTAGTGAAGGTAAATTTTTATAGTATATTTTTTGTCATAGCTACATTAACTATTATTTTATCAAATTACAAAAGTTGTTTTATTTATTCAAAGTTAGATAAACAAAACTGAATATTAAAAATAAATAATTACTTATCTTGATACAATGAATCATCTATCTATCTATATATACTAGTTTTTTTTTAAAAGCCCAAGTAACTTATCATTGTTCGATAAATACGAAATATTAAACTTCCTGAAATGTATACAAAGTATTTTATAATTATAAATCATCAAATCCTCTTTTTACATCATTCACTTTTCCAAATTTAAAATATAATCTAAAACAATGACGTCATATAATATTTTTACTGCGAGAATCTTTCATTTATAATTATTTTGCACAACTCACGATGCACACCTTGTATTAAAATATAAGCCCAAATAATTTCGCCCTAGCGTTACGGAATGAGTGTGTCGGCCAGTGAGTGAGTGACTTAGGCTATTATATTATTTATATTTCGCAAGAAACAAGAGCAAGCAAAACGCCTCGGTCAATTTATGTGTAGTAGAGTGTACACCTGCACCGCGCCGCACAATACGCATCACACTAAGACCTACAATATATTGAAGGAAAGGAAGTAATGCTTCAAAACGACTACCATAATGCGCACTACGGGAAGTTTATGCCCGTTCTGTACCCCTTTTCTTTGCACTATCTATGAGCAATTATGCGGTACATGCTACGCCGTTGGTCGGATCTAGTTTATTTATAATTTTTAGCATGAACGTCACGATATTATATCTAGAAATTAACCCAAGAAGACCGAACAAATTTTAATTGGTACGTTATCATTTTGATGACATACATAATCTTAAACTGTATTTTCATTACAAGTCATACATGTACATATTTAATATCATACATATATAATTCAAATGAGCGGACGTCCTGTCAGGGTGGGTTTGTTTCTCGTTGCATTCTGAAGGCAGCGACGTTCATTTGAGAAAAAAACGTATTCAATATCTATACCCTTTATGGAGCTAAAAAGTGTTGAATTAACATAATTACAGTACAACACACGGTCATTTATTGACCTTATTCGGAATTCAACTTTACGTTTTTGTTAAATGATCATTAAAAAGAAAATTGATATAAAAATTGGCATGCTACCAGCTACATACAAACGTCTATTCAGGAACTTTTGATATCTAAAGCAAAATACACAACTCAAAATATTACTACCCATTAACAAAAACAATTTAGAAAAGTTTTACGGAAATAATAATACAACAATCCACTTGATCCGGACGTAGAAGAGACAGCGGCTTTATTTTAACATGGTAAATGTTCTTTTCATCGTGTCATATAGTAATTTACATGTGTATCAGTACTCTCATAAAATATTTTGTTAATTTATTTGGTTTGCTTGTGAATGATTAAATGAACGTTTATATAGAAAAGAATATATTAATTTGTATGTATCGTCCTATTATAAGTTCTCACAGGGCAAATATACAATTTTATTTAGTATGAACTTTTCTCAGAAGTCTAAATGCATAAAGTATTTAACATTCCTTTATTTTACCTAACTTACGGGGAAGAAAGAAATCGATTATCACTAATTTGTGAATATGAAGCATTCTGGGTCTCACATGTCAATAGACAGGCATATGCTTTTTTAAAAAAATATTTCAAAATTTGTTTTAAATCCTTTGTTTTTAAGCTTTTTTAAAACTCCAATGTTAGTTTTAAAAGTATACATTTTGTAACAAAAATGTTTCATTTTTATTTATCAAGTTTTTATTGTCAAATTGTTTGTATAAAGACATTACCTAAACAAATTAACTCAATTTATTATCATTTTAACAAAAGAAAATAAACAATGCTAAATTGTGTTATTTTCCTTGGCTAATCTAATCTAAAGGAAAGACACAATTGATCCTGTGTTCGCAATGTGGAGCGACTCACGACAAAAAAAAATTACACTAAATGTGAAATGATTTACTTCGTGACGTCATTGTTTGAAGAAATATTTGTTTGTGAAAAGTGAGCGCCTTAAACAGTTTTGTGATTTTTAAATCCTTTATATTAACTCGTGGTGTCTGTTTGAACCATTGCTTGATTGCCAGCTTAATTGTCTGTCGCCAAAAGTTTTGATCGATTTTTAACTTACTTCTTCCTCAGCTAGCGATCTGAAGTTTTGTAGGCAGACTCATGTCGATGATAAAAACGATGTATCAAAATTTCAGATCGATCGCATGTACTGTAATTAAATTATTGATTTTTTAGATTATTTTACTTATCTTTATGAATCATGTTATTTTTTTAGATAATGTCTTGTGGTGCGTATTATATTGAACAACCTTTCTGACGCGCAATAAGGTGCGTATTTTATTTGCAACACTTTTATAATCATATTCCTGATCGGTACGCATTATATTAAACATGTTTTACGACACAACTACAATTGTGTATTTTTGGATCGTCTTGCGCTGAGTATTATAATGAACATTCTTTTAGTTATGTCTCGTACATTAAGTATTTATAGCCAAACACTAAGTTTTTTACGTTTTTTTAAATTAAATCCTTTATATTAACTCGTGGTGTCTAGTTGAACCCTTGCTTGCTTGCTTGCTTGATTGTCTTTCGGCAAAACTTTGGATCAATTTTTAACCCACTTCCTCGTAAGCTAGCGATCTAAAATTTTGCAGGCAGACTTGTACGGATGATAAAAACGATGTATCAAAATTTCAGATCGCATGTACTGTATTTAAATTATTGAATTTTTAGTTTATTTTTATTTATCTGTATGTATGATGTTATTTTTTTAGAAAGATAGTCGCGGTGCGTAATATATTGAACAACCTTTCTGTCGCACCATAAGATGCGTATTTTATTGACAACACTTTTTATAAACATATTCCTGATCGGTGCGCATTATATTAAACATGTTTTACGACACAACTACAATTGTGTATTTTTGGATGGTCTTGCGCTGCGTATTATAATGAACATTCTTTTATATACTTCTCGTACATAAATAATTTATAGTTAAAAACTTGGTTTATTACGGGTTTTTGTTATTAAATCCTTTTTTAAAACTTATGACGTCTGCTTGGTGCCTTTTTTTGCTTGAATTCCGAAAAAACTGGATTGATTTTTAACCCATTTCCTCATAAGCTAGTCAGCAGACATTTTGCAGGCAGACTCGTGCAAATAATAAAAATGATGCATCAAAATTTGCGATCGATCGCTTGTACTATAATTAATTAATGAATGTTTAGATTGTCTCTAATTATCTCAATGTAGCATGTTATTTTTTGTACTAGAGTGTCGCGGTGCGTATTATATTGAAAGACATTTTTAATAGTTTCCTGTTGCGCTGTTAGGTGCGTATTATTTTGACGATACTTTTTAAAATAAATTCTTGATCTGTAAATATAAATGCTATTAATTGCTAATCTGTCTCGCGGTGCGCACTATGTTAAACATTTTTTTATAACCCTGTTACCGTGATCAAATTGAGCTGAAGTTTAGCAGACAGACTGTAGAAGTTTTTTTTTACTATAAATCATTTATATATTTGAGACATAACTAACATTTTGGATTTTTGGATTGTCGTGTGATGTATTATAATGAACATTCTTTTAGTTATGTCTCGGATATAAAGGATTTTTAGTTAAAAACTTGTTTTTTTAAAGAGTTTTTTTTTAATTAAAAATTTAAAAAATATTGTACTCGCTGAGGCTTGAACTTGAACCCAGGAAGACCACCCCTGTTTTCCAACTATAAACTGTCTAGTCGATCCCAGCGAGGGGTCGTTCAACATGCATGTTGGCACATACTGACTTTGGTGAATTAATTTGATAGATTTTTGACGTTGGGAAAACTTCAGGTTTTATAAACGGAAAATCAGTCAGAAAAAATGTATACGACTTTAAATTGTGTCCAAGTAATATCTATTATAAATAACAGTAACCTACTGGAAAATAAAATCACAGAATTTTCAAAAATATTTTAGATGAAACCTGAATCAAGTGAATAACAAAAAAAATTGACATTGATAGTTTGTCAAATAAATAGTGTTAAAGTGTGAAACATTGTACCATGAGAATGGGCTAAGACTATCGGATAGACTGCAAAGATAAAATTTAGAATTCTCTAGAATTTTTTTAATTCAGTTTCAATAAAGTGAACAAATTAAAAAAAATTAAATTCAGAGTCTGCTAAAATAATAAGAGAAAATTAAAATTTTCCATTCAAATCTGTTACAAATAACTGAATTCTAGCGAAAATTAAATGTAAATTATTTTCAGAACATCCAAAGTTCTATAATACGATAACTTTGAGAATAATTTACATTTATTAGGTACCGGTATTCATCACAAAAGTCAAGGTTATGAACTTTGACTTAAGTTTAATTCATGTGTAACTTATTATTTTTTTTTAAAGATATTGCAAGTTAATTTTTATAAAGCTTACATAAAAGAAATGAAATATCGACCAATAGCCACAAAGCAAAGGATTTAGAGTTTTAGTTCCATAATAATGTCGCATTTTAATATAGCCATGACAGTGTTATGTTTCGAATATTAATGTAAGTGCAATAACAAATGTTCCAAGAACATCAATATGAATGTCACCATTATAGAATCTTGCAATAACCATAACATTTGTATCTATGTGAAAAACGGAGGCTATGTTCATTTTCCCCAATGAATGTACTAATTATATAAACGTTATTATATTTGTAAATAGCCGAAACTAATGAAGACGGGAATAAGGGAATGCTATCAAGTCTTTGACAATTTATCCCTAATTATAGTGATCGAAGTCAAGTGGCGGGCCACTTGGATAAAATAACACGTCTTCCATATGACAAAGAAAGATGGTTAGACATCAGCAGCGTATAATTAGTAACACAAACAGATATATCATAACCATTAAATGTATTTCATAATTTTTAATATTATTTATATAAATACGATTTTTAAATTGGATATTTCTTGTAGTTTCATATTTCTATACATGTTTTTAATTTACATGGAATGAAACATTTATAGAACATAAGTTATTAATTTTATGTCTCATGGGTTTTAAATTAGACTTTAATGGATTTTTTTCAATTGCGATTTTCGCATTCCTGATATTTTCTCAGTTTTGTATACACAAAGTCAAGTTAAACAAATACGCACTGATGCTGTGTGGTGCGTCATTAATGGGAAACACAGTTTTAATGAAAGTCCAAAACGATGAGAGTAATTCGTAAATATAACGTGTTCTCCAAAATATGCCATTGTCTTCTTGTTTGTCGTTAAAGAATACGTTTTTGGTGTGTATATTTTAAATTAATTTGACACTATTGAATGTATATAATATTTTATGGTAGACGGCATACATCATTTTTGGAGAAAAGTAATGAAATGCTGGACTTTTTTTGAAGAAGGTCATACCCGGAAACAGTTTTAATATACGCTGTCAATCGAATTAAAGGCATGACCAGACAGGACACATTTAAATCATCGGTTTCTGATCAATGTCATCGATCCAAATTTATGTTAACTTTTCATCCTCATAATTTTAAAGCCCGCCAGGTGATTCTCAAAAACCGACCAATCCTTATGGCTGACCCTCTAACTCAGCAGGTCTTCAAAAAACCTCCTCTTTTTGCTTTCCGGAGAGATAGAAACCTCAGAGATATTCTTGTAAGAAGTCACCTTCCCACAATGAAAGCACATATTGGAACAAAAGGTTGCAACCGTAACCGTTGCAATACTTTCCATATGTGATGGAAATTAACAACATTTCTTTCCCTCTTGAAAAGTTCTTAATAAAAGACGGATTCACTTGCACAAGTCGCAGCGTGATTTATGCAATCCTTTGCAAGAGGTGGAAAAATTTACGTGGGTGAGACTGGTCGTCGTCTTGGAGATCGGTTTAGAGAACACCTGTATAATATAAATAAACAGGCTCAATGTCCTGTGTCTAAACATTTTAACAGTGTTGACCATAACGGCATATCAGATATTGCAGTAACTGGTATTTTATATGCAAGCAATACCCATGATTGAATCCACATGGAAAATAGACTCATAAAAAGATTTGGTACGTTGGCTCCATATGGAATTAACCAAATTCATAATTTTACTTAACTGCAGAATCTTGTTCCCGTTGTGGTTTTTACTGTAACGTTTGGATACTTCCCCGCTTTTTCCTATATCATGTGTCCATATTTGTTTTTGTTTTTCCTTTCTTTTTATTTAACATAAATATTTTAAAATACAATATGTTTTAAGAATGTTATTATTACTTATGTAAGTATTGTAAGAATGTATTTTATGTTGTAATGATGCAGGCATTAGCCGAAACTTTTACTGTCGTATCAGTCTAAAAATAAAGCTAAAATTTATTGTTTTCATTGCACAATTTGTTTGTTTATTTTGTATTTTATTTAAAAGCTTTCTTGCAGTCCCATTCTATATGATACATCATACACGCACTAGTGATAAACCAGAGTTTTTTAAAGATATTTAGTTAATAAAAAAAATATTGCATGTCTAATGGCAGGATTTGTTACTTATTTAAATCATTAAAATTAATCCCCATCCTTCATCATTATCATATATTTTGCCAATTTTAAAACTTTTAAGGTGATTGTTACTAATATTGAGGTCACTTTAAGGACCTTTCCTAACTTATCTTTACAACAGCGGTTAACTCTTACAGTAGGCTTTAGTCGTTCTATTCTATAGAACATGTAGGAATAAAACTGGGAATTAAGTTTTTATGGTCAAAATTCATTATTAAATATGAATTTCTATATCTACTTCAATATCACACATCCATTCTTTTGTAGGCGGATAAAAGTTATATTTAAATTTGTTATGGCATTTTTATAGATGTTTTTATTAACAGACTATTGAATATTGAGAAGGAAGAAAACCGCGACTTCCATTTTTTTTCATTATTTAGAAACAAATACTGGTGTGGTGTATGGATGAGAATTATTGTAATATAATGTATTAACGAGAAACGGGATCCAACAAAAATTTGCATCTCTATTTAGATATTGTCTTTTTTGCCTGGGAATGGTAAATTTAAATATCGTTAATTAAAGAGACAAGGATAGAAAACACGATTAGATGTCATTACCTAATTTGACTATCTATATGAATTTTTCAACTATTGATTTCGGTGCATTATTTGACTACAAGACTTTATATTGAATCTATTTTATTGTTTAAAAAACGCTTTGCAAATGATATTGCAAGAATATTACATCACGACTGTATAATTTTCTTTATTTTCTCTCAAACTTAATTTATCCAACAAATTCCAGACCTTACAAGATCTACACAATGACGAAACAACTGACCAAAACTGGAAAAGCATCAAAGAGATACTCATGAGAACATGTGAAGAAGTGCTGGGCCCTAGACAACAAACACATAAAGATTGGATTTCTAATGAAACCAAGGAGAAAATCCAATATAGGAAAAAGATGGAGCAAATCTTAACCACAGCCGTACCAGAACCGAAAAGGACAAAGCATCAGCAGAATACTCAGACGCTAAAAAAGACAAACGTAATATAAAGTCAGACAAAAAGAACTACATAGAAGGATTAGCCTTGAATCAGAAGAGACAGCTTACCAGGGAAACACAAGAGATCTATTCAGTACAATAAAAAATAATCTGGAAAGTTCAAAATTCCAGAGAGAGCAGTAAAAAAACAAAGATGGGAAATCAATACCTGATGAAGAGGGTCAGAAAGCAAGATGGATAGTGTATTTTGAAGAACTCCTCAAACAACCAGCCCCACAATACACACACACCATAGAGCCAGCGGAACAACACTTCATAAGACCACATATTGAAAAAAACCCAATTATTTTGGAAATCAATTTCTCCCGAAGAAAGGCTGGCCTTAACTTAACAACACTGAAGGAACTGAGGTAAGTTAAATTGTGTTTGAAAAAAAATAATTTTAAAAACTAATAAAGCTAATAATTATTATTAAAGTAAATTAATTAACATAAGTGTCATTAGTTAACTACTGATAGAACGACTTGACAAATGTTACTGTCATTTGTAGAAGTTTTTTTAGTGAAATTTTTATCACTTTAAAGGTTTTAAAAAAAATTTAAATTAAGAATGTAGTTAATTTTCAAATTCAAAGCTTATATAATTCTAAATTTCTCTAATAATAATAAAATAATAAAGCAGCAAATTATCATTTATTATTATTAGAGAAATTTAGATGGTTGCTGAGTTGTCTACAAAATATTAGATATTATTAGATAATATTAAAATGAATGTGCATTTTTTTCACTCATCTGACACATTTTAATATATTATATTAATTTTAGGGTGATATTGATATTCATACAGATGATAAGTTATGACATAGTAACAGTTTGTTTTGTCTGCAATATTATTATTATATTAGTTAAAATAATAATTTACTTTTACTTATGTTTTTTCAGGTTCCAGTAAACAGACTTAGGACTTCTCATTTTATAGAATAACCACTTAACAATTTCAAAATATTTTATGAGACCTGATGCTATTTGGCAGTGTTTTGTTGATGAACATATGCCTTACCCACATACAGAAATATTGTTACAGATTGATTGCGAAACTTTGAGCAGCTATGGGATTATCTAAATTGTGTTGGTATCAATGGCAAGCATGTCTGCATCAAGTGCCCCAAATAATCTTGATCAAAACATTACAAGTATAAACAATGTCATTCTATTATTCTTCAAGTTGAACTTCAAGCCTTGGTTAATACCAAATATTATTTTAAAGTGTTGATGTTGGAGCTTATGGTAAGCCAAGTGACAATGGGATTGTTCTTGAATCAAATATGTAAAATAAAATAGGGGTTGTTTCTCTTACCCTAATTATTATTATAATCCAAGGGAGCTAACAGGAACCAATACAAAACTACCGTATGTATTTACTGGTGATGAAGGATCATTTAAAGGAATATCTAATTTATCCATACACGTGGTAAAACAGACAATTTGAAATTTACAACTTCAAGTATAGTTGGCCATGAAAAGCTACTTAATATAGTTATTTGAAGATCCAACCTACTACATGTAATACTAATATTTTTCCATCATATATCACATAATTAGATTTGCTCATGTGAGTGTGGGCATGTAAGTGTCACGAGTTTCCAAAAATAGTTAGTAAATAATAAAATCTAAAGTAATTGGATACAAATATGGAACATTAGTTTTTCTGTTTTCAATTATTTATTTAAAGCCTAATAAGCTATATATATTATTTTAAAATTTTAATGAATAATGAAAAAAGGAAATTTAATAATCTTAAATTTAACGTTCATGATTGATTTATGAACACATGATTTATAGTGGAGTTTTCATTATGAATGATTAATATTATCAACACAATTGTAAATATATTAATGTTTTAATAAAATATTATTTTTATAAAATGTATAGTTAAGTACACGTACTTGCATCTTTATTTTGGGTTAGATGTTTACCCTAAATGCAATAGTTTGCATTTATTTTTCTTTTATACTCTTAACATTTGACACATAAATTTTGAAAAAAATATTTTGTCATAAACAAGGAGGACAAAAAGAGGACATAAAAAGGACAAAATTAAAAAATATATTAAAAAAAACTAATGAACAGAATGATTTGAAACTTAAATTTTAGCTAGATATACATGTTATTAATATTTGTGAGTATTAGAATTAAAAAATCTCCATTAGAATTTAAAATGTAAATTTTTCAGTGAAAATAGTTGAAAAAAACATGAAAATTTAAGGGGGCCAAGTTATAAAAATCTTATTAAAATAATAAATAATTAATATAATTAAAAATGCATACTCAGGATTGTTTATTATGAATACAGAACAAACCGTGAAAATATGAAACAAATTGATAAAGCAATTTTTGAGAAATTTCATTTTGCATGGAACAAAAATTATGAAAACGCAATTTTGAGAAAAACTACTTTTACAGTTAGTATATCGAAACAAACACAATTGCGTGAGAGATAAAAGAGTGAAACTTTTTGAGAATATAGCTTAGTCCTTAAACTTACTAAAAACGTATTAAAAAAAACAATTTATCATTTCAAAATATTGTCATTAAAGCAAAGTGGATACATGGGATCTCCATATTGTTTATTTGCAACATCTACTAAGACCCAAGTATGAGTGGGTTTTGATATTGTGATAGTAGATGGCTGTAAAATGGTGCCATAAAATTGCTGTGAATAGGTTCCAGGTGATAAGGTGACAGGCATTTGCTTGGAAGTGGTGCCAGGCAATGGCAGCGAAGTGGTGCCAGGCGATAGCTGTGAAGTGGTGCCAGGCGATGGCTGTAAAGTTGTGCCAGCCGATACCTGTGAAGTGGTGCCAGGCGATGGCTGCCAATCGGTGTAGGAGATGGCGGCAAAGTGATGCTAGGATATGGCTATAAAATGGTACCAAGTGATGGCTGTAAATTGGCACTAGAGTAGAACTTGACCACCACTTGCCACTGGTCATTTTTGACGATGACCATTGCCCTTCGGGTGATGATTTTAGACTGACAACTTTTTTGTTGCATTTGTTTCATTCGTAAATATTTTAATTTTTCTATATCCAGTAGTAAAGAAGTAGTAGATATTGGAATAAATCCATATTCATATAAAAATCCTTTAAAATGATTCCAAACACTATATCATACTATATGGAAACTAAAAGTTTAATATGACTTGCTATGGCTTGAACAATGGCAATATAAACAGCAAAAAGCTATTAAAATCATTAAAAACGCAAACTGTGACCTTACAAAATAATTTGTTTACAACTTTAATAACATAAAATAACATTTTTTTTTGGGAACATGTTCTACTATGGATTAGGTCGTCAATTATGACAAAACCCCAAAACATGTAATTTTTCAGTTAATTGGTCAAAATACTGTCATATCCCCCCTTAACATAATTCTTGAAAAATTATGATGTAACATTGCATGCAGCATAATCACACAAGTATCATCCATAATAAGGTCCATACATGCATTAAAATTTATTAATCAAATTCAAATACAAATGGGTTTATAGATGTTTTTCTTTAATGTAAATATAAAACAGACATACAAATTTTTTTTCTTGAATAATTTATTTTCAAAAAATTTGTTAAAAATTTAGATGAGTTAATTTCTTTTTTAATTTTGATCAATAAATGATATTGTTCATTATTGCAATTAAATCATAAATGCTTCTTTTTACCTAATATAGTTGTATTTCATATTAAACAATAATAAATTTAATTTGATTATAATTACTTTAAACAATTTTTTTGTCTTATGTCATTATGTAATTTGATTTTAAAAATTCTTTCAAGCACACAGAAATTTGTGTTTATAACATATGAAGGCAAACAAAAAATTATATTGATTTATTTTTAAAATTTGAACTATTTTTAAAATTAACATGTAACATTAAAACTATTAACACTCAACAGTAAAATCATTAACACTTAACAGTAAATTATTAACACTTAACAGTTAAACTTTGTTTTTTTATTTTGATTAAATGTCATGAATGCTTAATTCAACTGTTTGTTTACAATCCCATTTTAAATGAAATTTCTTTGTAGCTTGTTGTCATTTGGTTATGCTGGGTGATGAAATGGGCAAAGAACAATCATCTTGATCCATAAATGAATGTGACCTTTCCATTTTTTCTGGTCCATCAGCATTTACCAAAAGTTGTAAAAATTTTAATTTCAATCCTAGCTTTAGCCTCTGTGGCATTTAATGAAGATGTGTTAGCAGACTCATGATACTGTTTTTGTTTTTTCAGCTCCTCCATCTAACTTTCCTCCAAATGAATCAGGGGATAATAGCTTCTGACTTATCCTTTACCATTTTTCGTTTCCTTTGCATTTTTTGTGTTTTTCAAAGGTTTATTACTATTATGTGTACTAGAAAGAGGTTATTTTTGAGCTGCTTCTCCAAATATACCAACATGTTGTGATTCCCTATTATTGACTTTGTCATTAAATTCAGTGTGAATTATGTTGTTTTTTTTTGCCTGATCTTATGTCAGCAAACTGTATACAACCCTTACTTTGTCTTGAAGATAACACATTCCAACAGGAATAGTATCTGGTTATAGAATTTCCATGAGCCATGAAGAGTTTTGTCCATTAAATGTAGCTAAACTATCTGTAAGTAAGAGGTATTTTTGTTTTTAAAATGCTCTTGACAAGAGTTTTCTCCCAAGCTTTGCATTTTTTTCCTACAACACAGGCTGAAATGAAGAAAAAGGTTGCTTTTACACACATTGTGATTGTTAATATATATATATATATATATATATTATATATATATATATATATATATATATATATATATATAAATTACTCTGGAATTTTATTTTTATAAATAATAAATTCTTAAAGTTTAAGTTAAACCACAACTTTTTAAAATGACCACTTTGATAAAAATTGAATAAATTATTCAACAGTTATATGTTATTGTTAAAATAGTTTAATGTTTAAAAATTCACTTTTATTTTTACGACCTGTAAAACTACAGTGTAACCGTGTAGTTTTAATTAAATTTTAAATCTTGTTATTTCCTTTCCATTAAATTTAAGATATTATTAAAAACCTTTTAAATATTAATTTTGAACTTAATATTATGGGATATTTACCTAATGCTACATTTAATATAATATTGAAACATTTAATTATAATAGTAATTAGTAATAGTAGATTATAAGTATATATAATATTGTATATGCAAAATAATTGCATAGCATTCATTTGAACAAAAGTTGTTTAAATAGTGAAACAAGTATTTCGCTTCAGTCATTTATAATATTTTGTTATTTGATTCCCATTTAGTCAATATATTAATAATTAATAATTTAAAGTAAAATAATAAATATAAAAAATACATATATTTATAGGCTTTACTATTGAACCCTAATTTTGAAGCTTAAAATGAATTAATACTATATATTTAAGAGTCGATCACTAAATTGAATCATTTTGACCTAATTAAATTCTGGGACTTGATGTAGTCCTAAAATTGTTATTTTTATAATTATTTTTAGACTCAGATATCTATCATTCTTGATTGAATTAAATAAACAACATCTACAATAATAGTTGTAGCTTACTTACTTGTAGAAATAGGTTCGTCTGCAATTTCAAGCCAAAGTTTTCTTCAAACATTCCTAACTATTACTATTGACTATTGTGGTAACACTTCGACGTCGTTGAGAGGAATGTGCGCTCATGGCGTCATGGACTTACGAATTTAACTTGTCAATATCCATAATAAAAATCAAAATAATTTTAGTTTTAAATGGAAATATAATGTTTTAAATTTCTAAAATCATGCATGAAAGTCAATTCTTATTTATTAAATGATCATTTACACACATACAATTTGACGATGTGGTAAAAATTTCCGCCATTTTGTTGACTTTTGAAAGCAGATTCGCGCGATAACAGCTGTGAAATCAAATTATTCGCGCGTATACGGGCGTATACTAGCGTTTTTGGCTCTTCAAATGTAGCCACGCACACAATCACAATGTTATTGCATTTGTTTTTCAAGAGGTTTCAGATGCGCGTTCGCGCGTATAAAAGATTGGCGAACTCGCGTGCAGTGGAGCCACAGCCTTAATGGAAGGACGGCGCTTCTTAAATCTATTTTAAAAACTGTGTAAACATGTTAAAATTGATGACTGTACTTATGTTGCTTCAATAATACGTGCGATTGTTTAGGAGCGACTACTTTCATAAACTGTCACAAAGGAAAAGATGGATTAAAAATAACTCACCGGGGCTTCTTAAGAAAATGGATTATGGATAGGAATAATATGCACTCGGTAACAGTGAGGCTAATGGGTGGTACATTTATAGGTATATAGACAAGCACATTTATAAGTATATAGAGGGGCACATTTATAAGTATATAGAAGGGCACATTTATAAGTATATAGCTGGGCACATTGATAAGTATTAGAGAGCCCATTCATAAGTATATAGAGGGACACATTTATAAGTATATATAGGGGCCCATTCATAAGTGTATAGAGGGGCACATTTATAAGTATATAGAGGGACACATTTATAAGTATATAGAGGGGCACATTTATAAGTATACTAGGTTGCACTGAGGCGCCGTGGCGCCTACGGCACCCACTTTTTTTAAAATGCCCAACTAAATTATCCTTGTTTGATAAATACTTAATATTGAACATACTGAAATGTACACGAAGTATTTTATAATAGGGATTGTAGCGCGCCTTTCGATGCACGCCTTGTATTAAAATATAAGCTCAAAAAATGACGTCATAGCGTTCCACATCCTTCTAGCCAGCCAGCCAGCCAGTGACTTGGACTATTATATTATTTATAGAGGGGCACAGTTATAAGTATATAGAGGGGCACATTTATAAGTATATATATGGGCACATTTATAAATATTAAGAGGGGCACATTATAAGTATATAGAGGGGCAAATTTATAAGTATATAGAGGGGCAAATTTATAAGTATATAGAGGGGCAAATTTATAAGTATATAGAGGGGCAAATTTATAAGTATATAAAAGGACACATTTATAAATATATAGAGGGGCACATTTATTAGTATATAGAGGGGCACATTTATAAGTATATAGAAGGACAAATTTAAAGGTCTATAGAGGGACACATTTATACGTATTTAGAGGAGCACATTTATAAGTATATAGAGGGGTACATTTATAAGCATATAGCGGGGCACATTTATAAATATATATATGGGCACATTTATAAATAATAAGAGGGGCACATTATAAGTATATAGAGGGGCAAATTTATAAGTATATAGAGGGGCAAATTTATAAGTATATAGAGGGGCAAATTTATAAGTATATAGAGGGGCAAATTTATAAGTATATAAAAGGACACATTTATAAGTATATAGAGGGGTACATTTATTAGTATATAGAGGGGCACATTTATAAGTATATAGAAGGACAAATTTAAAGGTATATAGAGGGAAACATTTATACGTATTTAGAGGAGCACATTTATAAGTATATATAGGGGTACATTTATAAGTATATAGCGGGGCACATTTATAAATATACTGAGGGGCACATTTATAAGAATATAGAGGGGGCACGTACATAAGTATATAGAGTGGCGCCATAAAAGTAGGTTACTTTTCATTGGAAGGGCCAGACGTTAATACTATCACCCAAACTTTGGTGGCACTAACTCTAGCTTAAAATTTTTTTGACAAAAGTTAAGCTAATTACTTAGGTTACATTTTAAGTCCAATCATTGCGAGTCTACTATTGGAATCATACAAAGAGAGTTGTATGGACAGACAAATAATCAAACTTTAATCACAGTATAAGATTTGGTTTAACGGCGTATATTAATTGGTATAACGGCGTATATCATTTGGTATAATGGTGTATATCAATTGCGTGTCACACTGAGAAAAGTTTGTCTTTTTTAAATTAAAATTTAAACCGGACGGCTCTTAAAGACAAAAAATGGTATAAAATTAAATTTATATATAGAAACAATGTATACGTTACTACATTCACTGCGTTTCGCAAAATATTAGTGATACAAAAAACTGCACATTTTGGTTGTGTGGTAGATTTATTTACCTTTTATAGTACACGTGATTGTTTAGACTTTCCGGAAGGAAAAGATGGATTGAAAAGAAATTATCAAAATTTTTAAAGATGGAAAAGATTAAAAACAGGAGAATTAAGAACTTGGAGAGAAGTAAACCATTAAAAGTAAAATTAAATATAAAAGCAATGTAGCAACAGTAACTCATTTTGTGAAAATCAATATTGTTGTCATCATGAGAGAATACTACAATTAGCAGAAATTATACAGTAATGTAAACAACAAAAACAATGTAAATACCCATTTTTTCTCCCATGAAGTTCTCATTCTATTAACGTTCTATTATTTATAAATATTCTGTAAAAGGAAGACTAGGTTAAGGGAATGCGTGCAATTTATTTTAACAATGTATCCCTAATTATAGGGACTGAGGTAAAGTAGCATGCCACTTGGATATAACAGAACGTTTTTAAAAGAGGCAAAAAAATAGGGGCTTGGTGCGAAAAAATATTAAAAAGAGGAATATATTTTGGTTATTAAATAAATTTCATTGTTTTTAATATCTAAAAATTAAATTCGATATTTAAGAGTTATCACGTTATTTTACAATGAGAATTTTCAAATTACTTTCAATAAAACATTTTAAAAAACAAAAAATATCTAAGTTATGTTTCTTATATTTAAAATTACATATTAATGGACTTTTAAAATGTATTCATTTTTTCCGTTAGTTTTGTTAGCACAAAATTCAGGATTAATACATCAGAACCGGTGCTTTGTAGTGCGTCATTTACAGGAAACACAATATCAATGTACGTCCTAAATAAATTAAATTAATTTGTAAACATAAGGTGTTCTCTCCATAATATGACTATTTCTCCGTTTGCATAGTTAAAGTAAATTTTATTGCATATTTGTATTTGTATAGAGTTATTTGAAAACGCTAAATGTATTGTACATTTCATGTTGAACATTTCGTGTTTGTATTTTCCAAGAAATTTCACAAAAGTAACTATTAAAAAAAAACGCTAACAAGAATTTACAGCTTACGTAGACTGCATCAATTAAAAGACACTAGCCATTTATCTGCATTTTTTTATGATAGTTTAGTAAATGCAAACAGTCTGATGTCATTGACATGATATTTTTCTCACATCAATCAAAATATAAATATCCCATTCTTCATCAATCTTATACATTATTTCACAAGTAAGTAAACAAAGCTTCCTGACAGATTTTTTTACAGCAGACTGACAGAAGGAATACCTACACATTATTCTCTCTTATTTAACAATAATGATTCGCTTATGACATCATATCTGTTACATTTACACATTAAAATTTTCATGAAAAAATCATGAAAACTTGGAGCTTTTTAGTTTTCATTTACAACTTAAACTAAAAAGACAATGAGAAACAAAGTTCTATATTTCTCAACCCTTGTTATATCTTACTTTCTATCTATTCCTTTCTATATCTAGGTATAATTACAAAATTGATATATCACATAGAATATGGCTGCGATAAAGCTTTTAAATAAAATAAAAAATACACAAAAAAATGTGTAATGAAAACAATGCATTTGAGCTTTATAAAGTAATACAACAGTTAAAGTGTCAGCTAATGGCCTCAACAGTATATTTATTATATAGTACGTTCATACTCAAGTAATAAAATTGTATTTATATTCTCAAGACATGGAGCGCACAAGGAACAGCCCGAACTCTACAAATGATAATGACAACTCATGCTATCTCATGACCAAAATATCCACAGTATCAGACCGTGACATTGAGTTACACACGACGTCAGGCATTGGACTCACTACATCAATAATTGTGTTAAAGGACATTTTTGTTTCTACAGCACACAACTAATGCAGTACATCAATATTTGTGTTATAGGACATTTTTGTTTGTACATCATACAACTAATGCAGTACATCAATAATTGTGTTATAGGACATTTTTGTTTGTACATCATACAACTAATGCAGTACATCAATAATTGTGTTATAGGACATTTTTGTTTGTACATCATACAACTAATGCAGTACATCAATAATTGTGTTAAAGGACATTTTTGTTAGTACAGCATACAACTAATGCAGTACATCAAAATTTATGTTCAATGTGACTTATTTGTGATAGCAGACGGATAATACAGATGAAATTCATTAATTTAATTACGCTACATTCGATCGATCTGAAATTTTGAAACAATGCATTGTCATCCAAGATCTATCTGTGGTAAAATTTTGAGATCTCTAGGACCATAAAAAGTAGTTTAATTTCATGTTGGCAAATTTGAAAAATTGCCGACAGACAGGAACGAAAGGAGGTTAATAAATACGTGATAATAACAAGTAGATTATCACGACCAGATACTGAACACTTGGCACAATATTTTCTTAATTATTAACTAACTTTGAACACCTTCCTGTTTGAGAGGAAATCGTATTTCAAGACCGCTAATGATTGTTCTTATTATTTTTATTATACATACTTTTTTTTATTTAGCAGTTGTGGATAACGTTATTCGTACTAAGGACGGATTTTGTTTTTCAAAATAAAAAATAAAAAATAATAAATAATAAATAATATATTTGTTTAAAGTGACCCGTTTGTTTAAGACACAAAATATTCACAAGTTTATATTTAATTTCATCATCCAAATTATTACTTCTTATAACACTTACCACAGATTACGATACGTCGTAGAAAGTAATGATGAGATCATAAATGTAATCTTTGTGTTAGTCAATACATCGTAGAAAGTAATGATGAAATAATAAATGTAATCTTTGTGTTAGTCAATTCGTCGTAGAAAGTAATGAGGAGATAATAAATGTAATCTTTGTGTTAGACAATTCGTCGTAGAAAGTAATGATGAGATAATAAATGTAATATTTGTGTTAGTCAAGTCAATGCGTCGTAGAAAGTAATGATGAGATAATAAATGTAATCTTTGTGTTAGTCAATACGTCGTAGAAAGAAATGATAAGATAATAAATGTAATCTTTGTGTTAGTCAATGCGTCGTAGAAAGTAATGATGAGATAATAAATGTAATGTTTGTGTTAGTCACTATTGCACACATGTGTCACACTACAGCAAGCTTGTATAAATAATATCTCGAGTATACGTGTAAACTTACTGTTTGTTATTTTTGTTGTTGTATATTTGCAAATGTCTGTATACATCTATCGTCTTACACTGTTTGTAATAAACATACTCGGGTATAGGTTATATATGTTACACATTTTATAGACATAAAAATGCATGTGATGTTGTTAAAAATGTTTTAAAATATATAAAAAATAAATTTAAAATATGGTATATGTTTACAATCTGTATTGACCGTCAACTGGTCAAACTATTGGTACGTCCACCTTACTTTATCTTTGACGAGCAAGAACTAATGAATGAAACATTTAGGAGACCTTCAACTAGTCAAACTATTGGTACGTCCACCTTACTTTATCTTTGACGAGCAAGAACTAATGAATGAAACATTTAGGAGACCTTCAACTCTTCAAACTGTTGCTACGTCCACCTTACTTTATCTTTGACCAGCAAGAACTAATGAATGAAACATTTAGGAGACCTTCAAATAGTCAAACTGTTGCTACGTCCACCTTACCTGATAATTAATGTTCAACTTTTTTAAGTCACCTAAAAGCGTCGGTAGAAAGCCCTTCCCGCCCTCATCCAAACACCCCCTCCCACTTATGCCGATCAGATGTAACCGTAAAGTAATATTGTCACGTGGTCTCATTGCCCTTAATAAAGTTGCCTATATTATCTCTCCCCGCTCCATTTATTTATCTTTCCCATAGCTCTCGCCAGCACTCGTCCTTTAGTGGTCACTAGTCTAGCCCTCGTGTTATGTCATGGTCAATTAAGAAAAAATTCGTGAGCAAAGTTGCACAGCATCCACTTTGTGTGCAATACTACACAATTTACCATTTAATCATTTTCGACGTGCATTGATATTGTTTTTACTGCATTTAACGCACAACAAAGCACCGGTGCTGACGTATTAATTCTGAGTTTGTGCTAACAAAACTTAAAAGAGAAGAGTAATACATTTTAAAATCATTTAAAATGTAATTTTAAATCAAAGAAACATAACAAATATATTTTGAGTTTGGTAAAAGTTTTATTTGGAACATATTAAATACTCGCATTGTAAAATAAATTTCGAAAAAATGAATAATCTTAAAAATCGAAATTAATTTTAAAATATTAAATGCATTTAAATTTATTTAATATCTAAAATATATTTGCCTGTTCAATTTTTATTCGAATTTCATGTAAGCTTTTTTTTATCGCGATAAAAAGCGTTCTATTTTATCTAAGTGGCTTGCCACTTGACTTCGATCCCTTTAGTTAGGGATACTTTTTAAAATGATTTGCACGCACTCCATTCACCTAGTATTCATTTTCCATATTAATTATAAGTAATGGATCGTTAATGCAATGAGTACATTAATGGGAGAAAAACCAAATGCGTATTTATATTGTCTTTCTTGTTTACATTACTGTACAATTTCTGCTCACTGTAGTATTCTCTCATGATGACAACAATATTGATGTTCACAAAGTGTGTTACTGCTCTTGCAATGATCTTATATTTAATTTTACTTTTAATAGTTTACTTCTCTCCAAGTTCTTAATTCTCCTGTTTGTATTCTTGTTCATCTTTGAAAACTTCGATAATTTCTTTGCAATCCGTGTTTTCTTTCCGAACAGTCTATGCAACTGCGTGTACTATTAAAGGCAAATGAATCTCTCACCTAACTAAAATTTTCAGTTGTTTTAATCAGTATTAGGAATGAAATACACTAAATGCAGTTACTAGTGCATTTTTCTATATATAAGTTTAATTTTATGCGAATTATTGTTTTTAAGGGCCTGCCCAGTTTAAATTTAAATTTTAAAAATAATAATTTATCAGTTTGACTCGCAAAGTATACCAAATCTTATATTAAGATTTAAGTTTGATTATATGTCTGTCCTTAAGACAATTTTATATAATTTCAATAGTGGTCTCACAATGATTGGACTTAAAATTTAACCTAATTGATTAGCTTAAATTTTATCAAAAACATATTAACAGTGGCTAAGATAGAGTTAGTGCCACCAAAGACTGGGCGATATTATTAACGCCTTGCCATACAAATAAAAATTAACCTACAAGGGGTCACTCTATAAAATTATTAATTTATCCCTCTATATACTTATTAGTGTGCCCCTCTATATACCTATAAATTTGCAATCCATTAGCCTCACTGTTACTCATGGCATATTATTCCTAACAATAATCCATTTTCTTAAGAAGCCCGGTAAGTTCTTTTTAATCCATCTTTCCTTCGAGACAAATTATAAAAGTAATCGCTCCTAAACAATCGCACGTAATATTGAAGCAACATAAATACATTAATAAAATTTAACATGTTTTACACATTATTTTAAAATAGATTTAAGAAGCTAGGAAGCTGAACGATAAGTTATCCGTATTTCCATTTAACGCGTATATATGATGCCTTTTACTGCATTCATCTATAGATGACAAACGTCCTTCATTTCTTATATACAACATATTTAAAAAATCCTGCACAAATTTAAATAATATAATCTCCTACCCAACAAATGTATGCCATTGTTTGGACCACAAATCACTTTCTACATCAAATAATACAGTTTGCCGCGCCTTTTCTTATTGACACATTTAGTTTTACCTAATTATGTGAAACAGCCTTGCTGGATATTGTATATTTAAAAAAAAATCTATAGCATTGGCACAGTGTTAAAAGTCCGTATGTACTGAACTCAGGTATATATATATGTGGCAGTGTGCCCCGTATATTAGTCATAATAACTATTAATTACGACTTGACTTACATGTAGATTGGGTGGAGTGTGTAGGGAATTTAGGTTGGATTGCATTGACCGCCAGGAGCTGAGATCAAAGACTGAAACGCCCTGAGAGTGGCAGGTCTTTGATGTGGGGAAGCCTGGTGCGGTACGTAACTGACCAGGACTGACCATTCAAGGTTAAGTCAACCCCCCCACCCTGGGCCGGCCTGTAGATTCAAGGTCGTAGCTGAGCGAGGAGACCAGAGGTGTGAAACGCCCCAGGGTAGATAAGGGGTAGCGGGTCTGACCAGACATGGTTACGTCAACCCCCCTCCTCCCCTCCCATCCCCCATCCTTAGTTTAAACTAGGGAGGGCGGGTCTTGATGAGTGTTAGGACTGAACACAAATATACTGTAACGGAAGTCAACTCAGCTCAGCTCAATTTTTTTCTCCACGACTCAACCCAACTCAGCTCAGCTTAAAAGCGAAATCTTTTTGTTTTCTGATCTGCTCTCGGCTCGGCTTGGGTTCTGGTGAGGGATCTAGCGCAAACGGTAAGTAGTTATCATTAAAACAAACTTTAAAGCGTAGTTAGATTGTATCCAAACTTATTATCTAAATTAAATTCTGCAAAATACCCTTTAAAACTAGTAATGGCCACCGCCAGTATCAACTTGACAGTCCAGCCCAGCACCTTTAACAAGCCAGGCACCATACTCCTGCTTTTGTCAGGACCCATGGCGTATGAGGTGCCTATAGAGGTGCTGGTAAAGGAAATTGAGGTCAATATTGGTATATCATGGGACCAGATAGAGGCACTTTATAACCTGGAATCACCCACTCGGTGGTTCCTAAATTTAGAAGAGAAAGCCAAGGAGCAGCACTACGCTGGGCTCCATAATGCCGAGATTGGGGATCTCGATACGCATGGAGCCCACAAAGAGCTATGCCTTGGCTACTAGCGGGAAACCCGCTGCTACATCCTCGCCAGTACGACCACCCCCACCATCTACATCAACCTCACCATCGACTGTCAGGAAAAGGAAAACCCAGGAGGGCAAGCGGACGAAAAAGGTTGAAGCAGAAGGGAAGAAGGAGCAAAAGAAAGCACACAACAGAACGGAATCTTCAAGAGAGGCAGATAGGGAGGAGGTAGCAGAGAAAGAAAACCAGGAGGACGATGGTTTTCAGATGGTAGCAAGAAGAAGGAGCCGGTCTTCCTCCCCGGCTAAATCCAGCTTCAAACGCCAGGGCAGCAGCGGAATCCTGATGGAACAGACAAGAAGGAAGTTACTTAGGAGTGATCTCAACAGGAGATTCAACCAGCAGTTTTAAATAAACACCACAACACATTACACACACATCAACAGTTAGGTACACGAAAATGGCAGACACCACATTAACGATAATATCCCTTAACATTAGGGGATGCAGAGCGAAGGGAGACTGCATCATTAAATTGGTTAAAGAACACACACCTGATTTTATCTTTCTTCAAGAAACAAACATACACACGGAACACGACGCCAACATTTACACTACACAATTAGGCTTTAAACACACCAACGGACACTACAGCAACGGAAAAAAAGGCACGGGAAATGGAACAGCCATCATGCAAACATCGGACCGATGGAAGATCACGAACAAAGGAAACGACAACGAAGGACGGATAACAACAGTCAACATCACAAACAACCACCAAAAGTACACACTTATCAACATATACGCACCAGCAGATAAGAATAGGAGGAAACCCTTCTAAGGACTTCTAAGAACTTCCGTCCAACATGGGGGAGTCTTATATTAAACTACTCCCTAAAAAGAAAACAGATAGAACACAAACTAAAAACTATAGACCCATATCTCTACTTAACACTGACTACAAAATATTTACTAAAGTTATGGCTAACAAAATTAAACCTTACCTAAATGATTTAGTGCACCCAGACCAACAATGTAGCATTAAAGATAGAAATATAAATAACCATAACCATTTCATTAGAGACCAAATATATTATGCCAAAGATAAGAACATAGCAGCAAGTATCTAGGCACTCGACCAAGAGAAAGCGTTTGATAGAGCATCTCACACATACTTACACAAAATACTTAATAAAAATAATCTAGGAAACTACGTGTGTGACTGGATTAAAATAATATACAAAAATCCCATCAGCAAACTTCTCATTAACAACACACTATCGGAGGGTATAGAAATAAAAAGATCGGTTAGGCAGGGATGCCCACTTTCACCCTACCTATATTATATCCTGGCGATAGAACCAGTGCTAGAGGAGATTAGACTAGATGACAAAATAAAAGGAATCAACCTACCAAACAGAGGAGAAAGGAAGCTATTAGCATACGCGGACGACACCATACTATTCCCGCAAAACAACTCAATCAATAGGATAATGGAAACATTTGAGGAATTTGGACGAGGGAGCGGATCTAAAGTAAACATAACGAAATCAGAATTATGGGAATCGGGAAACTCACAGATAAGGATGATTACCCCCTTAATCTGGAAGGGAAGAAGGAGCTACACATATATGGACTAACATTCACCAACAACCCACGGGGGATACACAAAGGAACATGGGATTCACTGAATAAATTCGTAGACAAAACAATCACTCGATACCAATACACATCAAAGACAATATTTGGAAGGAGCACACTAATTAACACCTTAATCAGACCTAAATTAATTTACGTAGGAAATATTTTCGATATTCCTCAGAAACCTTAACAAAACTTAACTTAATGATTAGGAAATATATCTTTAAAAACACCATATCGAATATAAAGAAAACTACTTTAATGCAGAATAAATTAAATGGAGGAAAAAATCTACAAGATATAGAGACCAAAATTAAAGCCACGAGGATCAGACATATAGGACAGGCAATCAAGGACCACAAGGAACACTCACTTACGCACTATTACATAGACGTCACACTGACACGTCTGACACCTATGGATAACAAAACACCACACTACCTGGGGACGAGACTCCCCTCTTTTTATCAGACAAGCATACGCGCAATAAGGAATAACGAGAGCTTAATCAACAAAACAAACGAGGAAATCTACAACCACCTGAGAGATCGACAGAAAACCCCTCATCTCGAGAGAATCAGGTGGTTGCGACATTTCAACCAGATAGAAATAGAAGACACCTTTAAAAACTTACACATTAAAGAAATAGAACCTAGGGCTAGTGAAGTAACTTTCAGATTAATATATAATATGACACCAACTTCAAGAAGACCTGAACATCAAACAGTCCATAGGCCAAGATGTCCTCTCTGTCAATATTTATTAATAGAGACCGAGAGACATCTGTTCTTGGAATGCAAAGAAATACAAAAAACCAAATCCAAATTAACACAACTTTTAAAAGCTGGAACAATTTGCCCTGTAAATATAGATAAAGCAATAACTTTAAACACGATTCCTAATTCCCATAACACATCTCAACATGTCATCAGCCTACGACTGTTGGCAGAATACAGACAGCACAACTCAACACGTCATCAGCTTACGACTGTTGGCAGAATACAGACAGCACAACTCAACATGTCATCAGCCTACGACTGTTGGCAGAATACAGACTGCACAACTCAACATGTCATCAGCCTACGACTGTTGGCAGAATACATACAGCACTGTTGGCAGTGCAGAGCTAATGTAAATTTCAATAATAAACACAAATATACCGAATCTTTAATAGAAAAAAATATTTAGAGCAAAAATTCAAAATTTAATTGACTAAACATAAAACTTAAACCTAAAGTAAACACTATACCCAAACTAAACTAAACTAATAATTTAATAAGTAAATAATATATGCTAAAGCTGTAAATAAATGTAAATATATTCATGTTCGCATAAAATGTAAAGGCAATAACCCCGGACAGTGTCTACGCTCAGAAATTCGTCTTTTCCTTTCAGAGAGGAATCGGAGGAACCCAGGAGTTAGGCACGGACAGACCACTGGAGGAACAGCCATCATCCATCATCCTTTACCTGTACCTTGTTTCACACCATGTCACTTCTCGTCCCTCTCATTTTCATATTTCACTTCACGGGGCTTATCACTCAATTCACCATGCCTTTATAATTATTGACTGTGTTCATTGTTACTGTTTTCCCATTGTATATCATATTGTCCTCTCATATAATTTCATTATCATCCAAAAAAATTTTTTTTTAATTTAAAAAAAAATTGTAATTTGTAAGGCCTTCAGCCAAAATTAAATGTAAATTTTAAAGAAATAAATATTAAACGCTATGTCCGAAAAAGGGACTGCAGCGGAGATCGATGATAGTAATTTGATGTTTCCGCCACAACCCCCTTTTTCGTTTAAAAATAAATAAATAAATTTTTAAAAAAAATTAAAAAAAATAAAGTTACACGTGCAAGTCACTTGACTTCGATGTCTTTAATTAAAGAAACAATATCAAATTATTGCTTCTAACACTCTTTGTTTAAAATAATTCTAGACTTTCTTAGTTTATTTTAAGTGGATGTCACTTAATTTCGATCTCTAAAATGAGACATACAATATCAATATAGATGTTCTACTAAATTGCTTCACACACTGTTTGTTTAAAATAGTTGTAGTCAAAGAAAATCAATTTCTCCTAGTTTAGCTATGCTACACTTCTATCTGGTTTGATGGCTCGACTTAAGTTATTGCACTACTCTTCGAAGTCCTATAATAACCAAACTCACAGCAAGATTCGCCTCATTTTAAGGGGGAGCACAGTCTAGAACCACGGTCCAAATTTTGAATAGCCCGCTGACTTATCTTTAATATTTAACTCATTCGTTATTATATTGTTTTCTATAAAAACGACATTATATATTGAAATGGCCGATAATATAATATGCTCTATTGGTTTTTTTTTAATGTAAAATGTCAAGTTATTACATACTTGCATGATGATTTATTCGTTACCGACGTCATACAAAACGATGACACTATGGGCTGTTAAATTTTAGGGGAACAAATTAATGTCATAGTATTTGTGTGTCTTTTTTTCTGACTTTAAAAACAAATTTGTGTTGCGTCTGTGTACTTATAATTCTAAAACATTTGTTAACGCAATTTCCTTATGGTAAAAATTGCGTTTATATATTTGGAATGTCCGTCCTGTGTGTTCGAGCTTTGAACAGCAACTCCCCCTGAACCAAACCAGGTAGATGGTTCGGGTGTTTTGCAAATACGTTAAGGAGGTCCCAAGGAAGTGCACGGTCCAAAAATAAAATACCGAAAATTTTACTGGATTTCATGTAAAATAGTTTTTTTTTAAATATCAGTATTTGGTCAATATCTCGCCAACCATAACAGCTATCGGGTTGAAATAAAAAACGCCAAACGATAGCTAATTATATTAAGAACAATGTTGGAAAGGATTTTGGATAAATATCTACTTTCGTTCGACTCCCGTAATTTTAGCAGCAATTGGTAGATTACAATTGTTTTGTTTAGTTCCAGAATTATTGATTTGAAATGACTTTGAATGTAATTTAGAATCATTTCCCTTTCAAACAAATCGTCAGAAATTCTTTCTTGGAAGTTGCGTTTAATTACTTCTTCAAGTTTGTATAACATGTTTTGTGTTGTTTTATAACAAATTAATGCACCAGGCACTTTTGGCTTTAGTTATATTTCGAAAAAAATTATTTATTGCAAGTTACTTTAAAGAAAATGAAAAAAATGTAATCCATAATTTGGCTAGCATTTATCTTTCCTTTTTTTAAAAAAAATTGTTTATTTTTTTTAACAATATTATTTCTAATGATGTAATAATGATGGACATTAAATTTTAGTTTAAAAAATCACCAGAGTTATGTCCCCTTTTCTCACAAACATAGATAGAAAAAAATCATTTGATTTAAAAGTAAAAGACTATTTAATCCCAACGTTTGTTATTTTTGCTTATAATCTTTATCCCGCCCGTGAATATTCTCTTAATGGAATATATCCCTTCATGCTAGAAAAAAAATTAAAATATTGACAATAAATTAATATTTAGCGCAAGTTCAATCTGTATTTAAATTTATATACTTCACTAAATTATGAACTAGGAAGTATAAAATAATAATATGAATAGTTAAAAATATGAGTACTGAATTATTTCTATGTTGTGTAACTGGCATCAGGCCTGGATTAACCTATAGGCAAACAAGGAACGTGCCTTGGGCACCAAGCGTTTGGGGGGAACCACAAGTGACCAAGAAAAATATGTATATTGTCCATAATCGACATGACATTAGCAAATCGCAAATGTAATATTAAATAGCACAGGGGCGGATTAAATGAAAGGCTGATTGGACTAAAGCCAAGGGCCCCCAATGATTTAAGACTAAATTAAGGGACCCCAAACTTATTGAATTGTATAATAAAGTGGCTGGACAGGGCCCCAGGTGAAATTGCAGCCAGGGGCCCCGTGAAATCTTAATCCACCCTTTGAAATCGCTTTTAAAGGGACAAATGAAAAATTTGGATATTTACAAAATTTAATTTTCTAGGGTTGCTGGAGTTGGTCAGTGAGTTAGATCCATTTTTAGCATCACAATTGCGAAATAAGGAAATTCTGGAAAAGGAAATCCTTCTAATGTATCCCAAACTATATGTGACGAACTGATTAAAATTATGTCCCCAAAAGTCCATCAAGTCCATAGATGAATTAAAGGCTTCCGGTTATTTCCCGATATTGCACTTATAGATCAGTTAAGTGTTGTTCTTCGATATGTGGTAGATGCGCCCATTGAGCGCTTTTTGACTTTCTTGGAGCTGCAAAGTCACACCGTGAAGGTATGGCTAAGCAAGAGTTGCTGTACTTACGTGAAGTTTGCAACATTGATTTTGCGAAATGCAGAGGTCGGTCCCGGATAACGCAGATAATATGTCTTGATATTACAAGGGCATGCAGAACAAAATTCTAGAGGAAAATTAGTTCTCTATCTAAATACCCTGTGCTACCCATTCACTAAATCTGGTAGGCAGAAGAGCCGTTGACTCTTGTTTAGAGGCAGTAAACTTCTTCCATACAGTGCAACTAATCAATTTTTTTTCTCAGCTTCAACCAACAGATGGAAGATTCTGAAAGGATGCTTTGTGAATTGAACGCTGGTAAACTCACTTTCCCATACCAGATGGGAAGCACATGGTGTTGGAACTAAAACAATTCTTAAGTGTCATTCTCAGATGTTAGAAGTGTTAGAGTGTTTACAATAAGACCTGTCACGGAATAGGGACATCAGAAGAGAAGCAGACAAAAATTGCAAAGAAGATACAAGAATTAGAATTTCCTCCCACGCTTGTCTTTTGGGAAGAAGTGTTACATTTTCACAAATTCAGTCAAGCTCTACACAATAAGCACATGAACTTGAAAGAGTGTGCTGATTTGTATTCTTTACTAGCAGATCACTTGCATGAAAGACAGCGGTCATTTATGGTGATGCCCCTGAGGTATTTCTGAAAGCCAGAGACAAATTTCGTATATTTGCTTTTTACGCCATTGTTGACAAATTTGAGACAGAGATGGGTAGATGAGGATAGGTATATAATGATATAGCAGTTAGATTGTATTGTCTGGTCGATGTACCACAAACATCTCAGTGTTATATAGGACTAATAAATGCTTATCCTGAAGATCTGAACAATAATTTATTTACTGAACTACACAAATTACACTCATATATTCGCCAAAAGTTGCGTGCAACAAAATCTGAAAACAAACAACACGCTGAGTCATGCAGAATTATACATAGTAATAGAGACAACATCCACTTTCCTTTTCCAATGTAGAAATTGACTTGCGCATATTTCTAACAGTGATGTTTAAGGTTGGTCCACACCTCTCAAATGCTCGTGAGCATTTGATCAAACATCACACGAACACACTATAAAATACGCCAAAATTGGCTCTTTTTCTCAGTTAAAACGTACAAAAAATCCAAGTTCATCGATAATGAAATAAGAAAGGCTTGATTCCTTATCTTTGCGGATGATTGAGACAGACATTTTTCGCAAAATTAACTTTGATGATGTACTTTGCCAGATGCAAATCTAGAATAAAAAACTTTAAAATGTAAAGGTTTGCTTTCTCTGACTTTCTCATCTATTAAAAAAGTTACAGTATGTTTGACTATTATTATTACAAAATAATTAATTTTAATACAGAAATAACTTATCGTAGGTTTTATTCGAGTTCTACTAGTATAAACATATGTGTTAACAGCGGCGTCACTAGGGTGGGTGTCATCCAGTTCTGTAGGTCATGGTGTCACCCCTTCACAACTTACTCCATAGACCTCCTCCGAGTATGCCAATGCCAAATAACGAGGCATACAGAATTTTACCCTTCTGTGTCACCCGGTGCGGTCAGTACCTCCCGCAATCCCTTGTGACGCCCTGTGAGTTAACAACTGTTTTGCTTGTTAGTTGGTTTGCTTAATATTGAACATACCAGCGGTCAGTGGGGGATCGGGGCAGAAAGGTGCACCTACGTGAGTTCGTGCCTCGGGCACCAAGTGGCTTAATCCGGCCCTGCCTGGCATACTTACTATTAATTAATAGTTTTCACAAAAGTACTAAATTTGGATTCATAAGGCATTTAGTAATCAAAAAGAAAAACCCTTTAAACGTCACATCAGTATTTTGTAAAAAAAAATACAAACTAACTGATATGTTTTAAGAATTACCGTAGTCCTGGGAAGGTGCAGAATAAAGACATTTTATAACAATTGTGTTAATGACAAGGAGAATGTAGACGTTTTATAACTGTTAATGACAAGGAGAATACAGACTGTAGATATTTTATAAAAAGTGTATGAATAACAAAGAGTGTTGATAATTTTAATAACTGTTACAGCTGTATATTTACTCATTATTCTCTCTGGACTAAGCAATGAAAATTCATTTTAAGCCTCACTTCTATTGATTCTCACAAAATCTAATATAAAAATAAAATCATTTAGTTTTACAAATACTCTCATTAAAATTCAACGTAAAAGGACTTACGTCTACTGTCATTGCTGTAAAAAAATGTCTGGAAACTTTGTTTAAAAGTGACTTTAAAAAATGTAACAACTGTCCTAGGAGTCTTAAATATGAGTTGTTTTATTGATATTGAGGAAGAATTGGGATTAAATACAGTATTCCCTCGAATATCACCGTAGATTGGGACCTAGACCACCCGTGATATTCGAAAATCCACGAAGTAGGACAACACCATTATTTTTAACTTATTTAATTGTTTATAGACTAAAACCATTCCTGTAATGTTCATAAGCAACCCTGTACTATATTAATAATTAAATAAAGATTGTAACACTTGATAAGTTGTACACTACACTATTACAGTTCAGTACTGTTCATAAATACACCTGTAACACTGGAGAATTACGCAAGTACGTACATGCAATAAGTTAGTTACTGTGGAAATGCATGTACAATACATACATACAAATGTAAAATAGTCAATTTCTAAACAGAAATTAAACAAAAAAATATCTTTTCAAATAAAAAAAATGTAATTTAAGAATATATATATATATACAAATATATCTCTATATATATAAGACGCATTTGTTGTCTGTCTGTCTGTCTGTTACCCTAATAACTCAAGATCCAGACAACCAAATAACGTGAAATTTGGTACACGTACACAAAATTATACCGGAAAGGTTATTAAACAGGTTTCGTTCCTTATATATAAGATACTGGGGCCCGGGGGCCCAAAATGTAGTTTTTCCCTATATGAGCTATATAAAATAAAAATTATTGAAAATTAAGACGTAAAATAATGACGCAAATTAATAAACATTTTGGTGTCGAGATTAACAAGAAGGCGATTATCGCCATAAAATAATTTTGTTGTTGTTGTTGCTTTGTTGTTGTTGCTTTTGTTGTTGTTTTGTTGTTGTTGCTTTGTTGTTGTTGCTGTTGTTGTTGTAGTTGTTTTGTTGTTGTTTTGTTGTTGCTTTGTTATTGTTTTGTTGTTGATGTTTTTGTTGTTGTTTTGTTTTTGTTGTTGTTGCTGTTGTTGTTTTTGTTGTTGTTGCTGTTGTTGTTGCTTTTGTGTTGTTTTTGTTGTTGTTGCTGTTGTTGCTGTTGTTGCTTTTGTGTTGTTTTTGCTGTTGTTGTTGTTGTCCACATCCCTTGCCCTGCGACGTCAATGTCCTTCATGTTGTTGTTGCTTTGTTGTTGTTGCTGTTGTAGTTGTTGTTTTGTTGTTGTTGCTTTGTTGTTGTTGCTGTTGTTGTTGTAGTTGTTGTTTTGTTGTTGTTTTGTTGTTTTTGTTGTTGTTTTGTTTTTGTTGTTTTGTTGCTGTTGCTGTTTTTGTTGTTGTTTTTGTCGTTGTTGCTGTTGTTTTTGTTGTTGCTGTTGTTTTTGTTGTTGCTGTTGTTGTTAAACCCGGGCGAAGCCGGGTACTTGCCCCTAGTATATATATATATATATATAGAGAGAGAGAGAGAGATAGAGAGAGAGAACCAAAAACAGATATCCTTACAAGTGACGTCAGTCTGTCTCACATAGATGCTACGCAACGTTTCTTCATGTGGCTAGCGAACCGAGAAACCAAGTGCAAGCTGTGTTACCAAATGTTCAGTTTTATGTTTATAAAATGGATTACTAAAAATTAAGTATTTATGAAAAAATTTTTTTTTAATATTGCAAGTTTTGACATTTAATGAAAACTATGAAATTATAACTTCCTATTTAATAAAAATGTATGCCACTTTATAATTTTATTACGCGGTATTTATCCTACGTGTATTGACAAGTGCATGTCACTTGAGTTCGATTTCTAAAATTAGAGATACATTATTAATGGATTGCTACTTTGATTCTACCTCTCTTGTTTAATATAATTCTAGTCAAAGCAAATTAATTTCTCTAGACAGTGAACCGTGTGGGCTAGAATTCCTTCTGGCTTAAGGACTAATCTTTATTTATTCCACTACCAATGGAATTCGTATAAAATAATCAAATTCACAGCAAGATCATTTCTGCATTTCACGGGTGTGCGAAATCCAGAACCGCGGCCCAAATACGGACACTGCTTAAATTTTTAATATACCACCGACTTGTCTTAAATAGTTAAAATGACTCGTTAATGATTTCTATAAGTACGATATTATATATGGAAAAAGCAAAAATTATAACATGCTTGACTTTTTTTTTAAAGGGAAACGTCAAATTATGGCAAACTTCCATGATGATTAATTCGTTAACGATGTTATAACAAAAGATGACACTATGGCCTGTTAATTGTTGAGGGAAAACTATGTCATAATATTTTTTAAAATTTTATCTGAATTTTAAAAGAAATGGGTGTTTCACATTTATCCTACGAACTTCAAAACATTTTTTATCATCACATTAATGCACCAGACATTTTCGGCTTTAGTTATATTTCAAAACATTTCATTGATTGTAAATTAACTAAAAGAAAATAAAAATTTGCAATCAGTAACTTGGCTATTATTTATCCAATTTATAAAAAATATTTATAATTCTGAATAAGACATTTAAATTTATATAGTCTCAAAAATCACGAGAGATTTATTTAAACTTTAAAAATATTAGTTATGTCCCTTTATCATTTAAAACAACCATTTTTTCTGTAATTAGAAATACTGTGCGTTGTGTACTTGACCTTTTTAGTAGAAACTCTGTCTTAACATGTTTGTTTCTTCATTGTCAATGTATAGTTCTATGTAAGTTGATTCAGTTCAAACATTGTTTTACAATGTATAGTTCTATGTAAGTTGATTAAGTTCAAACATTGTTTTACAATGTATAGTTCTATGCAAGTTGATTAAGTTCAATTCTTGTTTTACAATGCATAGTTCTATGTAAGTTTATTAAGTTCAATACTTGTTTTACAATCTATAGTTCTATGTAAGTTGATTAAGTTCAATCTTTGTTTTACAATGTATAGGTCTATGTAAGTTCATGAAGTTCAATACCTGTTTTACAATCTATAGTTCTATGCAAGTTTATTAAGTTCAATTCTTGTTTTACAATGTATAGTTCTATGTAAGTTGATTAAGTTCAATTCTTGTTTTACAATGTGTAGTGCTATGTACGTTGATTAGGTTCAATTCTTGTTTTACAATCTATAGTTCTATGTAAGTTGATTAAGTTCAATTCTTGTTTTACAATGTATAGTTCTATGTAAGTTCATGAAGTTCAATATTTGTTTTACAATCTATAGTTCTATGCAAGTTGATTAAGTTCAATTCTTTTTTTACAATGTATAGTGCTATGTACGTTGATTAAGTTCAATTCTTGTTTTACAATCTATAGTTCTATGTAAGTTAGTTCATTTCTTGTTTTACAATGTATAGTTCTATGTACGTTGTTTAAGTTCAATTCTTGTTTTACAATGTATAGTTCTATGTAAGTTGATTAAGTTCAATTCTTGTTTTACAATGTATAGTTCTATGTACGTTGTTTAAGTTCAATTCTTGTTTTACAATTTTAATTCTGTTGAAAGAGCGCCATTTAGTTATTTTAAACTCTCGGAAGGGGTTGGCCTTTACGGGGCCCGGGAGATAAGTAGGGTTGCGGAAGTGGCTGCGACCTGAAACTGACTAACCCCGGCGAAATCGCCAAGCATACGCACTGGAACCCTCCGGACAACCGGGGGGTGGGGCATGACCTCACCGAGAGGCCCGGTGCTGGGTGTGGGAGCAGACCCATACCCAACAGTGCCCGGCTAGGAACGCCGAAGACAGGAAGACCCTCTGGGCAAGGGGCGGAACGCACTCGGACCGTCCTCAATGGGTTGAAGATTTCTGCCTACCCCCTCTCTATTCTATGGTTCATATATCGAAAAAAGCAGGTCCCGGAACGGACCTTCTAAACCCCTTCTCGGCGGATGGTGGTACGTCGGGTCGGTTGGCTACCCCCCCTCTTAGAGGCATGGTGACGAACGACAGGCCATGTCCAAGCGGTCAATCGGTGACTGGCCGTCCTTGCATGGGTGCGAAGGGCCATCCTGAACAAGCCCTGGTAGTTTTACAGTTGAATGTCTGTGGCATAAGGCAAAAGGCACACGAAGTAACCAAAATACTCCACGAACGGAAAGTGGATGTGGCACTGTTCCAAGAAACGCTCCTCAAGGGGAAGCCGTTCCATATCACTGGTTACTCGCTATACCATTGCAAGTGTGACCGGCGATGTCGAGGTCTTGCCACAGCGGTCCGGAATGATTTAACGATGGAGCTGCTCGAAGTTAAGTGTTACAGCAACACTGATACTCTCACCGTGAGAGTTTTCAAAGGCGACGTTGGCTTTACAATCACGAACGTCTATAATACGCCCAGAAACCCTATCGCACTTCCAGTTGGGGAAGATGTCATTTTTGGCAAAACGATAATAGCAGGAGACTTTAATGCACAGTCTCCTGACTGGGGCTATGCTGAACGGAACGCGTCAGGCCGCTACATCGAGGATGTCTGTATTAATACGAATCTCATCAGGCTACAGAATGCAGACAGTGAACCAACACTACTGCACACGGGGCACAGCACGGAGTCCCGCCCAGATCTAACGCTTATTTCCGCTGACCTAGAGTCGAAGCATAGACTGGAAGTATTAAAGGAAGTAGGCAGCGATCACTTGCCAATCCTGATTGAATTTGGACTTGGTGCAGGCAAACCTCGATTTGAAAGAAGGCATTGGCAGTTCCGTAAGGCCGATTGGCGGAAGTACGAGGCCGAGAGCGAGACCAAGCTCGCTCTGCTGGATGTTGCAGGAGACAACATGGATGCCACCTACAGGCAGTTTATTTACACAATCCTTGGGGTTGCGAGGCGCACGATCCCAAGGACGAACGGGAAACAGAAGTTCAGACCTTACTGGGACAAGAGTCTGGCAGAATTGGTGAAACAAAGAGCAAAAGCACGGAAAAAGGCAGCCAGGCTGAAGACGCCCGAAGCTCGTAGGGCGTACAACAGACTGACGGCTGAAGTCCGGGCCGCTGTCGACAAAGCGAAGAAGGCGAAATGGGTAAATACGTGCGAAAAACTCGACCTCGTAGACGGAAGAAAAGTTTGGCGGCTCTTGGATGCATTATCTGGCGCAGGGAAGACAAAGAATTCCAACCCTTTGACGACACCAAAGGGCCAAAGGGCTAGTGAAGTTAAGCGCGCACGAGCGTTAAACAAACACTTTGCCCAGGTTAACAAAAAAGGCACCAGATCTGATTTTAGCCGAACAATCGACCGAATGCGCAAAGAGGGCTCAAGGAGACAAAGTAAGGGCCCTCAATTAGAGGTTTTCGCGGCCCCCTTCACAATGACAGAGTTGCAAACCGCACTCAACAAGTGCCAGGCTGGCAAAGCACCAGGACCAGATAAAGTTCACAATGAAATGCTCAAACATCTGGGCAAGACAGGCCGAATGAAACTGCTGGGTTTCATAAATAGAACTTGGACAACAGGCAAGCTGCCGAAGCTGTGGAAAAAGGCCACAATAACCCCAATTCCCAAAGAGGGGAAACCAGGCGAACACCCGTCCAGTTACCGGCCAATTTCCCTCACGTCGTGTGTGGGGAAGGTAGCTGAATGGTTAGTGAACGCACGACTCTACTGGTTCCTCGAACAGTCCAAATGCATTCCAATGACTCAGGGTGGTTTCCGAAAGGGACGCCAACCGATGGACCAGGCTCTCCGACTAATTCAGACAATCACGAATGAACTCCAGTCGAGGAATCACACCGTTGCGGTGTTCTTCGATCTAAGGCAGGCATACGACAAGGTGTGGCGTGGAGGGCTACTTTATAAGTTGCAGCAGTTAGGTGTTACTGCGAACATGTACAGTTGGATAAAATCGTTCCTTACGGACAGAACGATCAAGACCCGAGTGGGGGAGTCATTATCCAACGAAGATCGCCTGGAGGACGGACTCCCACAGGGGTCCGCCCTCAGTTGTACATTGTTCTTAGCCTACGTCCACGACCTACAAGGTATTCTGGGGTCACAGAATGCCATGTTTGCTGACGATCTGGCTATATGGAGTTCCGGAAAGGACGTTGCAACCCTGCAGAACAGGCTGCAGGAAGATCTGAATCGAATCGAAGACTACGCCAACCGTTGGCGCCTAGTAGTCAATACGGAGAAAACGGTCCATTCCATTTTCACAAATGGACGGAATGCACTGAAGCATGAGGTGGTGCTTCAGATATGTGGGAAAAGATTGAATTGGGATCGGACACCAACGTACTTGGGAATCAAACTGGACCAGAAGGTCCAGCTACATAACCATGTGCGTGAATTGTGTGCCAAAGCCACAGCTAAACTGTCCCTGGTGAAGAAACTGGCTAGCACTAGTTGGGGTGCAGATGCAAGACTACTGAGAGCTCTCTATCTCGGTAGTGTGAGGGGTGCTATTGATTACAGCCTCCCGGTCCAGGCCTTTGCGAGCCGTACGGCTCTAGAGGGTCTGGATCGCATACAAAACCAAGCTCTACGGTTTGTATGCGGGGCGTTGCGTACGACACCCACAGCCGCTGTAGAAATTATGTCTAACGTAGAACCCCTGGCGATAAGGCGAGAAAAGGCAATCATGACTACGGTGGAACGATACCGTAGGTTGGAGCATGACGAACCCTGCTTTCAATTACAAGACCGATGGGTAAAGAGGACCCGACTGAAAAGACCATCCTTCATGGATACGGTCTACGAACTAGAAGACTCAGTCCCCATACCCAAGCACAGGGAACGCATGCGACTGGTCCCTGCTCGAGGACCGCATGAAAGCTCAGACTTGCCTGAACTACGTTTGACACTGGCAAATACAGCGGTGACGAAAGCCAGTCCCGTCGAGCTCCAGCGAGACGAGACTCTGAAGACAATCGAAGCTTATGGCGATAGTGTGGTAAAAGTCTTTACGGACGGCTCGCGTTTCAAGGATGGCAGAAGTGGATACGGAGTGCTAATTCAATACCCTCAACCTGGACCTGACAGTATCGAACTGTCAGGACCGTGCGGATCCGCATACAGTAGTCACGACGCCGAACTGGAGGCGATTTGCAAGGGTTTGAAGGAAGTGCGCCGACGTCTAGCAAGAAGAAAGGTTTTCCCGACCGTCGTAGTTTTCACCGACTCACGGTTTTCGCTCGAAACCGTGGGTCGATCCTCTCTGGAGACGAAAACGGTCAGTGTCATTTTGGAAACAGTAGGTGGAATCCTAGCACGAGGCGGAAAAGTAGTCCTTCAGTACATCACTGGGCACAGTGGCGAGCCTCATTCAGACAGGGTCGATGAGTTAGCGAGAGAAGGTTCAGCTCAGCCCCAACCCGATCGCCCGATGACCCAGCTGGGGGTCAGATCGTGGCTTAAGGACCATTTCCGAGAGAAATGGCTTCAGGGCTGGGCTTCTGGAAGCACGGCCAGAAAAGTATTCCAGTACATGCCGCGACCGAGCAAAAGCGATTCCTGGTGGAAAATTGGACGTAGCAATCAGACGCTCATAACTAGAATGAGAACTGAGCATTGTCCCACACGAAGCTACCTGTACAAGTTTAACACCAGAAGGGAACTGGCCTGTCGGCTGTGTGGCCACCCAGAAGAGACGGTGGCCCACGTACTGGAAGAGTGCCCCGGGCTGTGCGGGGATTTGGAAGGTGAAGTAACGGTACCTGCAGAGGGTTACCTCTACGGCGATGCCCGCTTGATGAGGCTCGCTTGCGATAAAATGAACCGGGTCTTAAGAGCCTAGCGGCTCGACCCAAAAGAGAATGAACATTCACCAGTTATTTTAAAATGTTCAGTTATCTTTATGAAGAGAAAAATTGTAAGTAATCATTATTCTAGGAATTTAAAATTACAAAATGATTGTTTAGCTAACAATAAAAGAAGCTGTTTAAACGAATTTCAACTTACTTAAAAACAAAACTTAGAAAAAGATAATAGTAACTCAAACTAGTAACAGCTAGGCACATAATGTCAATAAAATCCCAGTTTTAACATATAACTATTTATAATTAATCTCAATATAATGTCCTGATGTAAGAAATGAGTCAAATTCCGACTCCATATATTAGTTTTCTTTTCTTGTAAAGAGATGTCAATAAATAAACACAGATAAGCCGTGAGTAGTTTTGTACAACATGATGCCAAGAATACCGATAAGATTGTCTTTTATAAGGGAGATGACATGAACGATGAATAAATGGAGATGTAAGTATATTTTATAAATAGTTAAGCAGAACATAGTAATACCTCAGTGGCCGTCCATAAACGACTGCCATATACATCGGTGGCCGTCCATAAACGATTGTCATATACCTCAGTGGCCGTCCATAAACGACTGTCATGTCTCGATATTTATACGTATAGCCTTGCCCCCCCCCCTCCCCGCTTGCACTCAGTACACCAATAAATGACACAATGATATAGACTTCAAATGTTTATTACACTGTACAAAAACCTGGGCGTTCTTCGGCGAACCCCAGAACATATAACTTGATACAATAATGTCTCACTGGTCGTACACCTTACAGTCTCCCCGACTGTCTCCTCATGTACAGGATAAAGATACCTCAACTGCACATCTCCGTGTCCACAAACTACAGACTCCCCGACTGTCTCCTCATGTATAGGATAAAGATATTATACCTCAACTGCACATCTCCGTGTCCACAAACTACAGTCTCCCCGACTGTCTCCTCGTGTACAGGATAAAGATACATCAACTGCACATCTCCGTGCACACAAAATACAGTCTCTCCAACTGTCTCCTCATGTACAGGATAAAGATACCTCAACTGCACATCTCCAAGTACACAAACTACAACTACAGTCTCTCCGACTGTCTCCTCATGTACAGGATAAAGATACCTCAACTGCACATCTCCAAGTACACAAACTACAGTCTCTCCGACTGTCTCCTCATGTACAAGATAAAGATACCTCAACTGCACATCTCCAAGTACACAAACTACAGTCTCCCCGACTGTCTCCTCATGTACAGGATAAAGATACCTCAACTGCACATCTCCAAGTACACAAACTACAGTCTCCCCGACTGTCTCCTCATGTACAAGATAAAGATACCTCAACTGCACATCTCCATGCACACAAACTACAGTCTCCCCGACTGTCTCCTCGTGTACAAGATAAAGATACCTCAACTGCACATCTCCAAGTACACAAACTACAGTCTCCCCGACTGTCTCCTCATGTACAGGATAAAGATACCTCAACCTCACATCTCCGTGCACACAAAATACAGTCTCCCCGACTGTCTCCTCGTGTACAAGATAAAGATACCTCAACTGCACATCTCCGTGCACACAAACTACAGTCTCCCCGACTATCTCCTCATATACAAGATAAAGATACCTCAACTGCACATCTCCGTGTACACAAAATACAGTCTCCCCGACTGTCTCCTCATGTACAGGATAAAGATACCTCAACTGCACATCTCCGTGTACACAAACTGCAGTCTCCCCGACTGTCTCCTCATGTACAAGATAAAGATACCTCAACTGCACATCTCCGTGGACAATAAAAACAACAGTCTCCCCGTCTATCTCCTCATATACAAGATAAAGATACCTCAACTGCACATCTCCGTGTACACAAACTACAGTCTCCCCGACTGTATCCTCATGTACAAGATAAAGATACCTCAACTGCACATCTCCGTGTACACAAACTACAGTCTCCCCGACTGTCTCCTCATGTACAAGATAAAGATACCTCAACTGCACATCTCCGTGCACACAAACTACAGTCTCCCCGACTATCTCCTCTTATACAAGATAAAGATACCTCAACTGCACATCTCCGTACACACAAACATATCTAAGTCTAAGCCCTCTCGTCCAACCCGACAACTTGGGCGACGTTCAAATCTCAACTGGTACTGCAACTGACCGTCTTGTCAGACCGGTCTGTACTGTCACAACTGGCCTTTCTCTGAACTCTCGCGTGTCCTCTGCCCACACACGCATGTGACCAAGAGTTCACTCAAACATCATACCCATGACTAGAGTTAACTCAGTCAACACCATTCACCCACAGTGATTATCATACCCCTGAATAGTGTTAACTCAGTCAACACCATTCACCCATGTGATTCTCATACCCGTGACTAATGTTAACTCAGTCAACACCATTCACCCACAGTTATTCTCATACCCCTGTACAGGATAAAGATACCTCAACTGCACATCTCCGTGTCCACAAACTACAGACTCCCCGACTGTCTCCTCATGTACAGGATAAAGATACCTCAACTGCACATCTCCAAGTACACAAACTATAACTACAGTCTCTCCGACTGTCTCCTCATGTACAGGATAAAGATACCTCAACTGCACATCTCCAAGTACACAAACTACAGTCTCTCCGACTGTCTCCTCATGTACAAGATAAAGATACCTCAACTGCACATCTCCAAGTACACAAACTACAGTCTCCCCGACTGTCTCCTCATGTAACGGAATAAAGATACCTCAACTGCACATCTCCAAGTACACAAACTACAGTCTCCCCGACTGTCTCTTCATGTACAAGATAAAGATACCTCAACTGCACATCTCCATGCACACAAACTACAGTCTCCCCGACTGTCTCCTCGTGTACAAGATAAAGATACCTCAACTGCACATCTCCAAGTACACAAACTACAGTCTCCCCGACTGTCTCCTCATGTACAGGATAAAGATACCTCAACTGCACATCTCCGTGCACACAAACTACAGTCTCCCCGACTGTCTCCTCGTGTACAAGATAAAGATACCTCAACTGCACATCTCCGTGCACACAAACTACAGTCTCCCCGACTATCTCCTCATATACAAGATAAAGATACCTCAACTGCACATCTCCGTGTACACAAACTGCAGTCTCCCCGACTGTCTCCTCATGTACAAGATAAAGATACCTCAACTGCACATCTCCGTGCACACAAACAACAGTCTCCCCGTCTATCTCCTCATATACAAGATAAAGATACCTCAACTGCACATCTCCGTGTACACAAAATACAGTCTCCCCGACTGTCTCCTCATGTACAAGATAAAGATACCTCAACTGCATATCTCCGTGTACACAAACTACAGTCTCCTCGACTGTCTCCTCATGTACAAGATAAAGATAACTCAACTGCACATCTCCGTGTACACAAACTACAGTCTCCCCGACTGTCTCCTCATGTACAAGATAAAGATACCTCAACTGCACATCTCCGTGCACACAAACTACAGTCTCCCCGACTATCTCCTCATATACAAGATAAAGATACCTCAACTGCACATCTCCGTACACACAAACATATCTAAGTCTAAGCCCTCTCGTCCAACCCGACAACTTGGGCGACGTTCAAATCTCAACTGGTACTGCAACTGACCGTCTTGTCAGACCGGTCTGTACTGTCACAACTGGCCTTTCTCTGAACTCTCGCGTGTCCTCTGCCCACACACGCATGTGACCAAGAGTTCACTCAAACATCATACCCATGACTAGAGTTAACTCAGTCAACACCATTCACCCACAGTGATTCTCATACCCCTGACTAGTGTTAACTCAGTCAACACCATTCACCCACAGTGATTCTCATACCCCTGACTAGTGTTAACTCAGTCAACACCATTCACCCACAGTGATTCTCATACCCGTGACTAATGTTAACTCAGTCAACACCATTCACCCACAGTTATTCTCATACCCCATGTACAGGATAAAGATACCTCAACTGCACATCTCCGTGTCCACAAACTACAGACTTCCCGACTGTCTCCTCATGTACAGGATAAAGATATTATACATCAACTGCACATCTCCGTGTCCACAAACTACAGTCTCCCCGACCATCTCCTCGTGTACAGGATAAAATACCTCAACTGCACATCTCCGTGCACACAAAATACAGTCTCTCCAACTGTCTCCTCATGTACAGGATAAAGATACCTCAACTGCACATCTCCAAGTACACAAACTACAACTACAGTCTCTCCGACTGTCTCCTCATGTACAGGATAAAGATACCTCAACTGCACATCTCCAAGTACACAAACTACAGTCTCCCCGACTGTCTCCTCATGTACAAGATAAAGATACCTCAACTGCACATCTCCATGCACACAAACTACAGTCTCCCCGACTGTCTCCTCGTGTACAAGATAAAGATACCTCAACTGCACATCTCCAAGTACACAAACTACAGTCTCCCCGACTGTCTCCTCATGTACAGGATAAAGATACCTCAACTGCACATCTCTGTGCACACAAACTACAGTCTCCCCGACTGTCTTCTCGTGTACAAGATAAAGATACCTCAACTGCACATCTCCGTGCACACAAACTACAGTCTCCCCGACTATCTCCTCATATACAAGATAAAGATACCTCAACTGCATATCTCCGTGTACACAAACTACAGTCTCCCCGACTGTCTCCTCATGTTCAAGATAAAGATACCTCAACTGCACATCTCCGTGTACACAAATTGCAGTCTCCCCGACTGTCTCCTCATGTACAAGATAAAGATACCTCAACTGCACATCTTCGTGCACACAAACAACAGTCTCCCCGTCTATCTCCTCATATACAAGATAAAGATACCTCAACTGCACATCTCCGTGTACACAAAATACAGTCTCCCCGACTGTCTCCTCATGTACAAGATAAAGATACCTCAACTGCATATCTCCGTGTACACAAACTACAGTCTCCCCGACTGTCTCCTCATGTACAAGATAAAGATACCTCAACTGCACATCTCCGTGCACACAAACTACAGTCTCCCCGACTGTCTTCTCGTGTACAAGATAAAGATACCTCAACTGCACATCTCCGTGCACACAAACTACAGTCTCCCCGACTATCTCCTCATATACAAGATAAAGATACCTCAACTGCACATCTCCGTGTACACAAACTACAGTCTCCCCGACTGTCTCCTCATGTACATGATAAAGATACCTCAACTGCACATCTCCGTGTACACAAACTGCAGTCTCCCCGACTGTCTCCTCATGTACAAGATAAAGATACCTCAACTGCACATCTCCGTGGACAATAAAAACAACAGTCTCCCCGTCTATCTCCTCATATACAAGATAAAGATACCTCAACTGCACATCTCCGTGTACACAAAATACAGTCTCCCGACTGTCTCCTCATGTACAAGATAAAGATACCTCAACTGCATATCTCCGTGTACACAAACTACAGTCTCCCCGACTGTCTCCTCATGTACAAGATAAAGATACCTCAACTGCACATCTCCGTGTACACAAACTACAGTCTCCCCGACTGTCTCCTCATGTACAAGATAAAGATACCTCAACTGCACATCTCCGTGCACACAAACTACAGTCTCCCCGACTATCTCCTCATATACAAGATAAAGATACCTCAACTGCACATCTCCGTACACACAAACATATCTAAGTCTAAGCCCTCTCGTCCAACCCGACAACTTGGGCGACGTTCAAATCTCAACTGGTACTGCAACTGACCGTCTTGTCAGACCGGTCTGTACTGTCACAACTGGCCTTTCTCTGAACTCTCGCGTGTCCTCTGCCCACACACGCATGTGACCAAGAGTTCACTCAAACATCATACCCATGACTAGAGTTAACTCAGTCAACACCATTCACCCACAGTGATTCTCATACCCCTGACTAGTGTTAACTCAGTCAACACCATTCACCCACAGTGATTCTCATACCCGTGACTAATGTTAACTCAGTCAACACCATTCACCCACAGTTATTCTCATACCCCTGTACAGGATAAAGATACCTCAACTGCACATCTCCGTGTCCACAAACTACAGTCTCCCCGACAGTCTCCTCGTGTACAGGATAAAGATACCTCAACTGCACATCTCCGTGCACACAAAATACAGTCTCTCCAACTGTCTCCTCATGTACAGGATAAAGATACCTCAAATGCACATCTCCAAGTACACAAACTACAACTACAGTCTCTCCGACTGTCTCCTCATGTACAGGATAAAGATACCTCAACTGCACATCTCCAAGTACACAAACTACAGTCTCTCCGACTGTCTCCTCATGTACAAGATAAAGATACCTCAACTGCACATCTCCAAGTACACAAACTACAGTCTCCCCGACTGTCTCCTGATGTACAGGATAAAGATACCTCAACTGCACATCTCCAAGTACACAAACTACAGTCTCCCCGACTGTCTCCTCATGTACAAGATAAAGATACCTCAACTGCACATCTCCATGCACACAAACTACAGTCTCCCCGACTGTCTTCTCGTGTACAAGATAAAGATACCTCAACTGCACATCTCCAAGTACACAAACTACAGTCTCCCCGACTGTCTCCTCATGTACAGGATAAAGATACCTTAACTGCACATCTCCGTGCACACAAACTACAGTCTCCCCGACTGTCTCCTCATGTACAGGATAAAGATACCTCAACTGCACATCTCCGTGTACACAAACTACAGTCTCCCCGACTGTCTCCTCATGTACATGATAAAGATACCTCAACTGCACATCTCCGTGCACACAAACTACAGTCTCCCCGACTGTCTCCTCGTGTACAAGATAAAGATACCTCAACTGCACATCTCCGTGCACACAAACTACAGTCTCCCCGACTATCTCCTCATATACAAGATAAAGATACCTCAACTGCACATCTCCGTGTACACAAAATACAGTCTCCCCGACTGTCTCCTCATGTACAAGATAAAGATACCTCAACTGCACATCTCCGTGTACACAAACTACAGTCTCCCCGACTGTCTCCTCATGTACAAGATAAAGATACCTCAACTGCACATCTCCGTGCACACAAACTACAGTCTCCCCGACTATCTCCTCATATACAAGATAAAGATACCTCAACTGCACATCTCCGTACACACAAACATATCTAAGTCTAAGCCCTCTCGTCCAACCCGACAACTTGGGCGACGTTCAAATCTCAACTGGTACTGCAACTGACCGTCTTGTCAGACCGGTCTGTACTGTCACAACTGGCCTTTCTCTGAACTCTCGCGTGTCCTCTGCCCACACACGCATGTGACCAAGAGTTCACTCAAACATCATACCCATGACTAGAGTTAACTCAGTCAACACCATTCACCCACAGTGATTCTCATACCCCTGACTAGTGTTAACTCAGTCAACACCATTCACCCAGAGTGATTCTCATACCCGTGACTAATGTTAACTCAGTCAACACCATTCACCCACAGTTATTCTCATACCCCTGTACAGGATAAAGATACCTCAACTGCACATCTCCGTGTCCACAAACTACAGACTCCCCGACTGTCTCCTCATGTACAGGATAAAGATATTATACTTCAACTGCACATCTCCGTGTCCACAAACTACAGTCTCCCCGACTGTCTCCTCGTGTACAGGATAAAGATACCTCAACTGCACATCTCCGTGCACACAAAATACAGTCTCTCCAACTGTCTCCTCATGTACAGGATAAAGATACCTCAACTGCACATCTCCAAGTACACAAACTACAACTACAGTCTCTCCGACTGTCTCCTCATGTACAGGATAAAGATACCTCAACTGCACATCTCCAAGTACACAAACTACAGTCTTCCCGACTGTCTCCTCATGTACAAGATAAAGATACCTCAACTGCACATCTCCATGCACACAAACTACAGTCTCCCCGACTGTCTCCTCATGTACAGGATAAAGATACCTCAACTGCACATCTCCGTGCACACAAACTACAGTCTCCCCGACTGTCTCCTCATGTACAGGATAAAGATACCTCAACTGCACATCTCCGTGTACACAAACTACAGTCTCCCCGACTGTCTCCTCATGTACATGATAAAGATACCTCAACTGCACATCTCCGTGCACACAAACTGCAGTCTCCCCGACTGTCTCCTCGTGTACATGATAAAGATACCTCAACTGCACATCTCCGTGCACACAAACTACAGTCTTCCCGACTATCTCCTCATATACAAGATAAAGATACCTCAACTGCACATCTCCGTGCACACAAACTACAGTCTCCCCGACTGTCTCCTCGTGTACAAGATAAAGATACCTCAACTGCACATCTCCAAGTACACAAACTACAGTCTCCCCGACTGTCTCCTTATGTACAGGATAAAGATACCTCAACTGCACATCTCCGTGCACACAAACTACAGTCTTCCCGACTATCTCCTCATATACAAGATAAAGATACCTCAACTGCACATCTCCGTGCACACAAACTACAGTCTCCCCGACTATCTCCTCATATACAAGATAAAGATACCTCAACTGCACATCTCCATACACACAAACATATCTAAGTCTAAGCCCTCTCGTCCAACCCGACAACTTGGGCGACGTTCAAATCTCAACTGGTACTGCAACTGACCGTCTATTCAGACCGGTCTGTACTGTCACAACTGGCCTTTCTCTGAACTCTCGCGTGTCCTCTGCCCACACACGCATGTGACCAAGAGTTCACTCAAACATCATACCCATGACTAGAGTTAACTCAGTCAACACCATTCACCCACAGTGATTCTCATACCCCTGACTAGTGTTAACTCAGTCAACACCATTCACCCACAGTGATTCTCATACCCGTGACTAATGTTAACTCAGTCAACACCATTCATCCACAGTTATTCTCATACCCCTGAAAACGACGTCACGCATCCAAAAAGGGGGGGAGGGGGAAGGTGGTCATTCATTTGTGACGATGTGTGACGAGGGGCGGGTTTTAAGAACTGTGACGTCACATTAAAAACGTGCAAATTTAATGACGTATTAAATGGCTTCTCGCGTGTTACCATATTAGAGTGCAGCCTTACACTATATACATTCTTAAATGACAATAATGTTATTTAAAATATGCTCATTTTCAAGAGAGCTTTTTGACGTCCTATTTAAGGGGGTGCCTAACATTTTGTGACGAAGTGTGACAAGCGGAGAAATCGGCTAAAGCTGTGTTACGTCATTTATTGAAGGCTACCTATGTAAAAGAGTAGCTTTTTTAAATTTTCTTTTGCATGTCTAGGTTTTTTCTGTCGGATATAATTTTGTTTTGACATGTAGGATATTTTTTCCCAAAGTTGTAACTGGCAGCGGCAGCACTGAATTTGGAAGGATCGAAGTTAAGTGGCGTGCCACTTGGGTACATTAATCAATTCTCATGGTAATGTGAAAGTCGTGCTGCTGAGAATACATTAGACGTAACTTTATATGAACTTACATGAATCAAATTCATAGTTTTATATTATTGTATGAAAATACGATGTTAAAATAAGATTATCCCTAACGGATACTTTATTTGTATATATAAATTTAAGTTGCATGATTTGAAACATTTAAATAATACAGGCTACTAACACATTGTCTCGTATGATAAAACAACGTATTTCTATAAGAAGCCAGCATTAAAAAAGCCTAAATCCTGAAAAGACATTACAGTTCCATCAGTCTATCTCCTGACAAGACGTGAAATTGCCATCTGTCTATCTCCTGACAAGACTTGACATTGCCATCGGTCTATCTCCTGACAAGACGTGACATTGCAATCAATGAATTCAGTTTTATTCTTGCACCTAAGTTTGATGACGTAATGTTGAACATATTATTGAGTTCATTATGTAATGATGTTGTCAGAAATGTTTATAATTTTGAACACACAAATATTACATTTGAAATAAATATAATAGAAGCATGATACAAAAACTGATGAATTTTAAGTCGCGATGGTCTCGGGATTGTTAAGGAGGTTGGAAGCCAAAAATCTTCGAGTTAAGGAGATCTAAAATATATTAGTCTTATAGAATTTGGCCGGGACCTAACATATAGAGATATAGAGGTTTTCGAATTAGGGAAGCTCGACTTAGCGATGTCCGACTGTATATGTATTTGACAGTTTTAGAGGTAGTACTTTACTTTAATACAAGACAAAATACCAACAAGTTATTACACGCGTTAATTAGACACAACAAATGTACACCATATTAAATAGAATTAAAATGTATTTGTATTGTAACATCTGACGTGCATTAAAATTGTATTTCCCTGACTGCTCTGCACTATAACGCATCGGTATTCATATATTTAATGACATTGCGCATAAGACAACTTAGATAGCAAGATTATTGAGACGATCTGATTATGTTTTTATACTTTTATCACATTATTTAAAAAAATACGTATTTTGGACATACTTTTAATGATTTTTATTACTAAAATTTAATATTTTATGTAACTTAAATTTATATATAAATATTTATTATTTTTTTTTAAATATATACTTTTAAAATCGCATTCATTTAAAACTAAGGAGACTACGATTTTCATGTTATTTACTGTTAAAGATATTTTGATGTTTAGTCATTTACACATTAAACTGGAGCATCTTTCTCTTGGTTTCGAAATATTTAAGTAGCATGCTACTTTTCTTCGCTTCCTTTAAGGAGGGATACTATGAAAATGAATTGCTTGGTGTCTCTTAACACTGATATACTCGTGGATTTAAAAACGCTCTCGTACCTAGTAGGCAGGTCAACATGTACCCGTTGCCGTGTGATTACCCGGATAGTAAAATTCCTCCCGGGTAACCGTGAAAATGTGCATTCAATGTCCAGATTAACGAAGGCCATACTTCGGCTCCCATGTGGCTTTTTTGTGTTTACTTGGGGCTCGCGAAACAGTTTATCAAATGAAAATTTGTTTTTTGAAATATATTCTGTGAAGAACATCTACGGAGAAATATCTTTGAACGGCAAATATCTGGTAACGGGAAATAAATACGGTCCCAACAAACTACAATGTATTTTGATACATCTTTTTTCTCTCAACGTGAAACAGAAATCTCAAACACAAAAAGGTTTTGGTTCTTTAAAAGAATCGTATAAGGAAATAAAAACTCTTCTGTAAAATAAGGATGGGCTGTATAGAGATGAAAGAGGCTGTGTTTTTTCATAAGAAACTCCCTGCTTTGACGCTAACTTTGCTTTGAAACTACGCTGACATTGGGTTATCGATTGAAACTAGCCAATGTTGTTTATCTACCCCTTCTCCCCTCTTTACTCCAATAACCCACAACCCCTAGCATTCGCTTGAGTTTCTTGAGTTGATTAACACGAGTTTGACTAGCCCAAAAACTGATTTTAATCAAAACACTCAAAGTTGTCAGTTTTTAAAGTTGTTAAAATTAAATAGTTGCTTACAGTGTACGATGGGTAAGACGTCGGCCGTGTGGAATCATGCCAAACGAGTTGACAGTGACACGGCAAAATGCAACCGTTGTAATGAAATTGTTTCTGCGAAGGGTGGCAACACCAGCGCGATAAAGCGCCATCTGGCCCTTATTCATAAAGTTGATATTAACAAACCAACTGCCGATTCACCCAATATCAGACATTTTTTGGTGTTAACAAAAAGCAGCACTACTGACCAAAGCACGATCGATTGAAATTTACCTCAGTATTGCGTCCTTCATCGCACGTGACGGCCGACCAATTAGCACAATAGACGAGAAGGATTCCGAGAATTGCTGAAATGCTTGGAGCCACAATATGTCATTAAGTATCGTGCGACAACAATGGCGCAGATAAAGGAGATATATTGCAGTGGGGTAATGCACATGAAGAATGAACTGTCAAGGGCGAATTTTGTTGTGTTCACCACAGATATGTGGACGTCATTTCAAAATATTGCATACATGTGTATGACGTACAGTGGCTGACCCCTGACTGGCGTCGGCTGTTATACAAACGAGAGAGGTGGGGGAGAGGCACACCTGAGAAAATATCAGCATTCGCCTGGCCGATGTAGCTACTGAGTGGGGCATCGGAGATTAGAACATAGCAGTGAGTGTTGATGATAACGGATCCAATATACATTTGGCAATTAATATGTTGGATTCATGGCCAGATAAGCGTTGCTTGCACACGCACACTGCAGTTAGCCATCAAATCCGGTCTTAACGTGTAGGTCATGGACAAAATGTTGGGTGCCGCCCGCCACTTGGCTGTCTATTTCAAGCGCAGTACCGTGACCACTGAGACATTGCGCAGAAAACAAGCTGCACTGGGTGGGGGTGGGGTTGGATGCCTGGCAGAAAGTTGGCGAAGAAAATTGCAAGATCCTGGAAGTAATTGTTGACTGCCCTACTCGATGGAACGCGTCACTAGATGTGCTGGAGAGGCTGTTGAGGCTGCGGTGGGCTATTGGGGCCGTGATGTCTGATACAACAGTTACTGCACGAAATTATGCCTCATCAATGACCGATGGAAACTGGTGTCTTGCAGAAGCTCTGGTTACAGTTCTTAAACCAATGAAGCGTGTCACTGCCCTGTCGTCCGGACAGAGTCACCCATCTCTGTCCTCCGTTTTCCCGCATCTGTTTATTATCATGAAAAACATTGAAGTGCATGTAGCTGACGAGCCTGCAGTTGCTAAAGAGTGCCGTCAAGTTATTATTAAAGAATCGAAACGACGTTACTATCTGGTCCGGCCGGTTATGCTACGTCAAATACAGCGAAGGCTGCTGTACTTGACCCACACACAAACACACAAACACACACTCAAACACACAGACACACATTTATATATATACACACAAAAATGTATATACACACACACACACACATTTATATATACACACACACATTTATATACACACACACACACATTTATATACAGAGGCAAACACAATTTCAACTTTATCTCATTTCGTCTTAAGAAGCTTTTATTTTGCCACGCAGAATTGCTTCCAGTCAGATAAAAAGTTTAAGAAAAAATCCAACGTTAGATGAATCACAGTAAGAAGTACACATTCTTATTCTGGTATAATAATCACAGTAAGAAGTACATGTTCCTTTACCTGTATAATAATCACAGTAAGAAGTACAAGTTCTTTCACCTGTATAATAATCACAGTAAGAAGTACACGTTCTTTTACCTGTATTATAAGTTAAATATTTGGCCGATGCTGCTCGTCTCGAAGTTCGAGTCATCCAGCATGCTGCTCGTCTCGCGTTCGAGTCATCCAGCATGAATACTAGTCGTCTCGAAGTTCGTTTTGATTTACAAAATAGACAACTAAACCTAACCCAGACCCTAAAACTACAATCTTAATTACGTTAATGGATAAAAATAATTGCACTTATTCCCTATTTACTTATTCCCTATTTTAAAGTGTAAAAATACAACATTTCATTACCGGAAGTACGGTTTCGAACTTTGAGACGAGCAGCCACTTCGTAAATATTTTACAAGTCTAATTGACAAACGTTAATCAGTATTCAATTTTTGTGTACACCATTTCTGTACAATATTTGAATAAATTAATAAACATATAGTCCTAAAGGAAATGAAGAACAAGAACTACACCTGTAACGTTAAATAAAGAGACTATCCTCGTGTCAACACATTCTAGTAACAACATTTGAATGCCACACTAGATGGCTGATTGGGAACGTTCTTCTCTTTATATAAGTTGTGTGTTCTTATAATTAAAAAAAATTAGTTCAAATCATTTTAAAAAAAACTGAATTTAATATAGAAATATAAACTTGGAGAATTTACTCATGCGATCTGAGGAATAATATATATTTATCGGAAATTTCTTAGTGTAAATCTAATAGCATTACTAGTTTGTGCTGCGGCACCTTGGCGCCTACGGCGCCCCCTTTTTTAAAGGCGCCTACGGCACCCATCTTTTTCAAGAGCCCAACTAAATAGTCCTTGTATGATAAATACGTAATATAAACTTTCTTAAATGTACACAAAGTATTTTATAATAGGGTTTTTGTTGTTTTTTGTGTGCAAAATCCCAAGTAACTTATCCTTGTATGAAAAATACGAAATATTCCTGAAATGTAGATCTACACAAAGTATGTATATAATAATTTTTTACAGTGCTAATCACCACACGATTTTAAAGCAATTTTAGAAAGCAGCGCACCAAATTACTGCACCAAAAAAATAACTCTTTGAGTCAGTCAGCACTGTTTACAACACAAATGTTGACGTCATAGGTTCGTGCGTTGTTTGGTTAATGTTAATCTGGAAACCAAAAGGTTTATGATTTAGCGTTAGGCCACAGTAAGCGATAATTGAGCGTAAATTTATATATGACTAGCAGACCCGTCGTGCGTTGCAACGATCCCATTAAAAATGAATAAATTGAAAGAAACCAATGATTGGTATGTTTTAAAAGAATTATGCCATAAATCTTCGGGGAAGTGAGCAAAACAAAAGTCCAAGTTTAATAGCAAACTGATAAATAAATTAATAAAAGCTTACAAACGTAAAAACGATATATGGGGCCCAGCCAAAAAATGAGTGATAATTTAATTTTTTTATTGCCATTGTACTCAAGCTAAATTTCTCAATATCGTGTAAAATTGAATGGGGAATTAAATTGTTACCGTGCAGTAAAAAAGACATTTGGGGCCCTCAGCTCCGAGGGAATGGACATTAGGAGTTCAGTGCCCTATAGTAATATATTATAGGTTCTTAACTTTTTATATTCTAACTTTAGTCAAAATCCATTTATTTTCTCATTATCTAACGCTTAAACTAATTTTAATATAGCTAATATAGTGAATAAAACTACATAAAGGGGCCCCAGGCCTATTCGCAGCAAGATGTCAATTTAAAAAAACCTTTACATTTCAATTCAGTTTCATCATGGATATATTTATCAAGATCGTTAAAAAGTGAATGTCAAAAATATCTTAAACATATATGAAAAAAGACATTTTGGGCCCTCCGGCACCGAAGAAAATGACATTAGAAGTTGAAAAACCTTGAGTAGTTTAATATAGGCTACCAAGTTTTTTTATACAAAGTTTGGTTAAGATCCAATCATTTACTCAGTAGCTAACGCATAAACTAATTTTTATATAGTTCGTATATTGCAAGAAATAAAGTGCGAAACACATGTTCTTTTGAATAAATTTCAAAATGCATAAATTTATTTATATTTCTCAATATTGGTAAAATTTGACTGGGCGATAAAATATTAAACATACATTTTGGGCCCCCTTCCCCGAGGGAAATAAAATTACGAGTTCAGTGCCCTATAGTAATAAAATATAGACCCTTGAGTTTTTATATAGTAAGATGGGTCAAGACCAATTAACTTTCTCAGAATTTTACGCTAATACTAATTTTTATACAGCTAATATAAGGGAAAAAAACGAAATTTAGGAACCCCTGGGCCCATTCGGTGAAAGATGTCAATTTAAAAAATGCTGTTCGTTTTAATTCAGTTTCCTCAAAGATATATTCCTTAAGATCGGGAAAAATTAAATGGGGAAAACTATCTTAAACATATACGAAGAAAAGACATTTGGGGCCCCAGGCCCCGAAGTAATGTAAATTTGAATTTCTGTGCCCTATAGTATTTTAATATGGGCTACCAAGTTTTAGTATACAAATTTTGGTTAAGATCCATTCGCTTACTCGGTAGCTAACGCATAATTAATTTTTATATACCTCATATAAGCAAAAAAAAACTACATTATGGGCCCCAGGACCTAATTATCTCAAGAAATAAATTGCGAAAGACATGTTAATTTGAATAAATTTCAAAATACATACATTTATTTATATTTCTCAATATTGAATGGATGATAAAATATTAAACATTTACTAACAAAGACATTTTGGGCCCCCTGACCAAGGGAATGAAAATTAGGAGTTCAGTGCCCTATAGTATTAAAATATAGACCCTTGAGTTTTTATAAAGTAAGATGGGTCAAGATCCATTAATTTTCTCAGTATTTTACGCGAATACTGATTTTTATACAGCTTATATAAGGAAAAAACGACATTTATGGGCCCCTGGGCCCATTCAGGGATAGGTGTCAATTTCAAAAACCCGTTCATTTAATTCAGTTTCCTCATAGATATATTCCTCAAGATCGTGAAAAATTGAATGGGTAAAAATATCTTAAACATATACGAAGAAAAGACATTTGGGGCCCCCGGCACCAAATAAATTGACATTAGAAGTTCAGAAACCTTAATTATTTTAAAAATTGGCTACTAAGTTCTTGTATGCAAATTTTGGTTAAGATCCATTCATTTACTCAGTAGCTAACGCAAAAACTAATTTTTATATAGCTCAAATCAGCAAAAAAAGACATTAAGGGCCCCAAGGCCCTTTCAGTGCAAGATATAAAGTTCAAAACACCTGTTCATGTCAATTTGTATAATAATGGATACATGTGTCATTATTTGTCAAGATTGTTAATAATTGAATGGTGAATAAAATCTTAAACGTTTAAGAAAAAGAACTTTTATGGCCGCCAGCCCCGAAGAAATGATTATTAGGAGTTCAGTGCCCTTTAGTGTTTTAATATTGGCTATCAAATTTTTATATACAAAATTTGGTTAAGATCCATCAATTTACACAGTAGCTAGCGCTAAAACTAAGTTTTATATAGCTCATATTAGAAAAAAATGACATTATGGGCCCCCGGCGCCCCATGAGTGACAAATGTAGAAAAAAAAGTTGCCAGTTACCATTCCAGGCGCGTACTCAACAGTCTACAAAAGTTTCATGATGATCGGATAAATGATTTAGTCAGCTATAAAGGACATGCACACAGACATACATTCATTTTTATATATATAGATTAGCAAAAACAACATTAAGGGCCCCCTGGCCCAATCGGTGCAAGAAATTAACTTTAAAATACCTGTTCATTTCAATCTGGATCATGATAGATATATTAGTCTATGCTTTTCAAGAACGTGTAAATCATAACGGGAATAAAGTATTTAACGCTTACAAAAAAATAGATTTTGAGCCCCCGGCCCCGAAGGAACGGACATTAGGAGTTCAATGCCATATGGTACTTTAATATAGGCTATCAAGTTGTTATGTACCAAGTTTGGTCAAGATCCATTCATTTTCCAAGCAGCTAAGCCTTAAACTAATTTTTATATAGCTCATATAAGAAAAAAATATCATTATGGGCCCCCGGCGCCCCATGAGTGTTAAATTTTGAAAAAAAAAGTAGCCTATTTCCATCCCGGGAGCGTACTCAAAAGTCTCCAAAAGTTTCATGGCGATCGGATGAATGGTTTAGTCATCTATAACAGACATGCATACATACATACATACGTACATACATACATTGATTTATATATATATGGATTATTAACGTATATTTTATTAGAAATGTAAAATATATAACAAATACACTGTCTATGTATGTGAATTAGATTTTTATCACATATAAAAGCTGCGTAGCATTTTCAAATTATGTATGACATTATACCTGAAAAATTACACTCTGAAAAACTAGTAATAAAAACATTAAAGTTTCAATCTGTATTACACAGTGCCTCAGCAAGCAGCTGGGCTCACAAAGCTTTACATAAATTATTAAATAATAAAATGATTAATACACATGTACTTATAAGTTACTTCAATCCAGCATGAAAATACTAAACAAAATTTATACAATTTATTTCTAAAAGAAATTTTTTCAGAATTAGAATTTCTCTTTATTGCAGATTAGCCATTCTGAGTAAGTAAGCTAACTTATCAATATTATTTGCATAACCCTGTACTGCTAAGGCCACCTGCTCATCTAACTTAGCATTTTTTTTTCTTTCTGGTTGTCCAATTAGCGCTTTTGCCAAAGTAAGCCTATGAAAAGAAATATCTTTTTCAAGACCATCAAATAAGCTCCAGATACTAGGATGACTGCAATGAAACAGTGCATTTAAGCCATTATGAAAACCTTCGCAGCAATTAGTAGTTTTTGGTGAACTTTCTATTGCAGCATCATAATGGTTCCAAAGTTTAATGGGAAATAGTGGCTCTCTACCAATTGCATCTTCAATGTAAGTTGAAAAGAAATAGGTTAAAACTTCATTATATCTTTCATCATCTGGGAATGTAGCAGCAAGGTTATCAAACATTTGTCTTACATCATTTATTGGTACAAAGGCTAAGGATGATAAAGATTTAAGCTTTAATTTAAGTTCAATATCAGATTCGAAATCAGATTTAAGGCCAACACTACAAATTTTTCTAATTAAGCTCTGGCACAAGTGAACATAGCAACCCTTAACTTCTGCATTAGGGAAATTTGTATGAACTGCAGAAATGCATGCCTTTTCAAAATCTACCAACTCCTTTTGATGGGTTAAGTTTGACAAAAGTAGTTTTAAAATTTGGCACATGATTTTGTATGTTTGTATTTTGTTATTTTTTGCAAAAGAATGCATGGAGGGTAAGAATTACCAACTTCTGCATGTCATGTGTACAGTTGATAAAATAATGAGGGCGCCTTATCAAATGTGCCATCGCCATAGATTTTATCCTTATTCAATGCCAGCAATAAATCAATGTTTCCAATGGCTATAATTCTATGAGGATCATTTTGTCCCAGAGCCATAAAGTACTAAATTAATATATATTTTTCTGGAATGTCAAAGATTTTGGTAGTTGGTATAGGAAAATGTGATTCTTCTCTGTGTCTCATTAAAGTTCTTGATAAAGATGATTGTTTAGGTATGTGCTGGAGGACATCATTGCTAACATTTATCAGCACACTTCCAATAACATTTTTTGATGTCGCTTCAACACACTTAATGCCAGTCTTCATTTGGCTTACGGCAATATTAGCTTTGGCTTACAGCAATATTAGCTTTGGCTTTTTGAGGACAAGAATCATGAGTGTGTGAGGTTGGCTCTACAAAAACATCATTTTTATTAGTTTTAATGAAAGCCTTGCAATGATTGGTCCTGGTGTGATACTGTCTGAAAGCCTTGCAATGATTGGTCTTGGTGTGATACTGTCTGAAAGCCTTGCAATGATTGGTCCTGGTGTGATACTGTCTACATCTCCAAGTGATCACATCACTATTTTTGTCTTCTTTCAATATAATATATTCAAAACCTTTGTAAACCAACACCATATGTCCACGCTGACTCTCTGAAAACTACAAAGCCATTCAGGAAAGCTAGGAAAGACAAAATTAAATATTTTATTTTAAATTGGTTATCTTTAGTTATGACTTAAATATGTTATATATTTGACCACATTTTCTTTATTTTCTGGAGTTTATTAATTGGGACTTAAATAAAAATATAATGCTTAATAACTGTGCAAAAAGAATAAATAATAAATTTGATAGGACAACCAAAGAATTACAGGTAGGTCGTGACATTTCAAAATGACAATAACACCCAAAGTTTCAAGTGTCTAGCTCTAAGATTGAGTTTAAAGACAGTAAGCGTTATGTGTATAGATGGATTCTAAATGTTAATGTTAAAAACATAAGTATAGTAATATTATAGTCACTCTAATGATACTTAATAATATCAGTACATAGTATAGGGTCAGCAACCTTTTGCTAACTGTGAGTCAACTTAAAGTTTCTAATTATTCAGAGTGCCATCCAATGCTCCCTCTAAGTCTAAGGTTCGTTGGTCCGTGTGCAAAGTTTAAAAAAATAAATTGTTTACAAAGTCGCACAGCACCCCATTTTATGTGCAATATTTTACCAAATTTGCCACACGCTAATTCAAAAGTGCGTCGGTCAGATATATGTGTGGCCACACAGCTTAAAGGGGACATTGGTGCCAACATCACATATCATTTTATACAAGTCGATCGATTTATAATCAAGTTTATAGAGGAAAAGTGAATAGTCTACGTGCAATTTGAAATTCTTCGGTGTGCCAAGTGTGGCACGCGTGCCATAGGTTGCCAACCCATGGTATAGACTATAGTATTGTACCATGAATAATTGACTAGGATTCTAATTCTAATATATTATATATAACTTTAATATACATTTGAAATTATAAAACTATTTTTTATTAAATGTAACAAAATCATAATCAAAACGTAATCTTACTGACTTGTATATCAAAATTGTTATAACTTAATATAACTAAGTACCTGTGTAACGGTGTGAGTAGGGTCCTGAATCTTTTAAATTTTAAAGGTTAGTAACTGGTGACTGGTCTTAAAAACAGTGGAGTTTAGTGGTTACAAAGAAAATTTCAAATATTATTAACACAGTCAGTATAAATAATAATAGTATAGGAGTATTAAATTATGCTAACCAAAGACCCTCTGTGAAAGACTAAAGGGTTTTGATAAGTTATGTCTATTGCTAATTACTGATGCCGTTAATGTTAATAATAATATTAGTTGATAATTAATTAATGGTAGCATATTTTATGATCTTTAAAATTATAAGGATTTACATTTAATCGAGTTAATTAAATTAATATTTAATACTCTAATGACTCTACTTTACATCTCAATCGTCATGCAAAACTACATATACTAAACATAATCTAAGTCATAAGTGGAACAAAAGTAATACATTGGAATAATCTATAAAACGCCCTAAAAAATACTCACTTCAGTTTAATTAGTGATGTGCATTCTGGAACTCTCTTTCTTGGGTTCAGCCTTTTTAAAAAAAACTTTACAGTGCTCTTTTTGAGACAAAATTTCAAATTTGTTTAACTTCAGTTTTAGCAGTAGCAAATCTGTCTGTAATTTTCTTTTTAACATTCGACTTTTTAAAATTATATATTCTTTTTCAATTTCTATTATATAAGTGTCCACTTGTCGTAGGTACAGTTGTCAGTGTGTTCACTTGTCTGCATGTTCACTTGTCCGTATGTTCACTTGTCGTGTGTTCGGTTGTCTTGTGTTCAGTTGTCTAGTGTTCACTTGTCTTGTGTTCACTTGTCTTGTGTTCACTTGTCCGGTCACCGTGGATGTGAGAAGGGGCATAATTAATAAAAGGAATGTTTGAATAATCAAAACTCCAGTTGTTCCTCTTGTATTATCATGTCAGTTTAGATTTAGTTTTCGTATTACTGAGCTGTTAAACACCTGGAATGTGGTCATCGATGGCTGGTGGTGAATTCCGGTGACACGCACGTGGATCTCAAGAATAGCACGGATACAGATTATATATATAGAGATAAACTAAAAATGCATTTATTTAATTACGGTAAATTCGATCGATCTGCAATTTTGATACAATGCATTGTCATCCAAGATCTATCTATGGTAACATTTTGAGATCTCTAGACCATCAGAAGGGGTTTAATTTTACGTTACAAAATTTGACGGATACAACATACAACATACAAACAGTGTGATTTAAATAAAAGCGTGTAATAATTCAAAAAATACACCAAAAAATAAACATTGTTTTATTTTAGATAACATACTACTTATGAATTTGCATTGCATTCAATCATTTTATAAAGAAAACAGTACTAAAATTATTATCTTAAAAGATGATATACCCGGCTTCTACAGGGCAATCTTTATGGATCCCAATTTTGTACCCCACCCAGTATGATTTCGATCTTATTCAAATCCCTTTCTCAAAGATAATATACTTCGATGTGATAACATACCCTAGTATCATCCCGTCTGATAATGGAATCCTTCGATGGTTTAAATCAATTTCACAAATATGACTCCGTTTGTTCAGTGAATCAATTCAAGTTTGGTCTATATCCTTAATACAACATTAAATTTAAATTTATTAAAATTATGTAAGACAATTTAGGGCCAACGGATAATTATACATAAAGTAAACTTTTTATTGCACTTAGCTTAAGAAACAAATAGATAACCGATTAAACAAATTATACAATTCTTTGTAGAAGATTTAATGTAAAGTCTTATGAATCTCGGTTCACACCAAGATATTTTTGGGACAAATAATTGATATAGGCAAACAAGGGGAAAGTGGAAAACCACTTTACTTTGGTTCAGGCGTATATATCATCATAAACATAACGACAGTAAACCACATAACCATAATAAATATCTAAGATTGTTTTAAATATACAGTTTTAGATTTTATAAAATATTAAACAAATATAAATGTAAATTTATAATATTGTCGCTAAAGATTTAAAATTTAGTATTGTGTATATTATTCTACAAAATTATGACAATGAAATAAATTTATTTTATCAAATCAACACTGCAAAAATCATAATTTTAAAAAAATAATTATCTCCGTTTAACAAAATTACTTTCATATCAGTTTTATAGAACATATATATATACTAGCTGATTATGGATCCCGTTTTGTACCCCACCCATTATTACCACCAATCAATAATGGGATCCCGTTCTTGGTGAAATCCCTTACCCCCCATATGATTCCACATTTCATGGAGATTACATATCCTATTATAATCCCGTTGTGTTATGGGATCACATATGTATATTAAATCCCTTTCCCCTATAAATTATAAAATACAAATACTTTAATGGAATCACATAGCTCAGTATTATCCAATTGCATAAAGTGATCTCATTTTTGATAGAATCCCTTACCCTCATATGATTCAATACTTCATTTGCTATTTCATGCCCAATTATGGTCCTGCTGTTATAATAGAAAAGCCTAGCAGTCATTGGTGTCACATTATCCGTGCGAATCTATAGTCCATTGGAAAAGTGTTTCCAATTGCTTGTATACATTCCAATACGATCCCTTTCTGATTAGGGCTACTATCTACTATTGATCTAATTTCTTGGTTCCATTTTATCTACTGAGAAATATGATTAAGTATTGTAGTAACTATTATAGCCATTATGCCTAGGGAGAAATACTAAAATATCAAAATTATTTGGAAACTGAAAATACAAACTATATAAGTTTCAAAATTGTAATAAAGAGAAACAAACGATGTTGAATTATTTTTTAAATGTTTATTATATTTAAACTTTTGATAATAAATTCACAAACTTATTATGTTTCTGAAAAAATTAAATGTGTAGATGAGAAAAAATATTAAATGTGCACATGAGATATAAATACATGAAATAATTGTTAAATATATTTACACACAACGATTCTCAAGCATATTACATGCATGCAATAGGATATCTCAAATTTGTTTTCATTGCACAAATTTGTTTGTGTATTTTGTATTTTATTTAAAAGCGTTATCGCAGTCCCATTCAGGATGATACATGCATGCACACTACTTGACAATTCTCGATTTACTTAAAAAGTCAACTTATAATTTAAGTTTTGCGCAACAAACATTCGTTGATAGGATAAAATAGCTATATATTATCCCGTTGCATAAAGGGATCCCATTTTTTTTTAGAATCACTTTCCCCAATTTGATGCCATATTTCTGCAATTACATACTCCATAAGGATGGCATTGCGTAATCTCTAACTTCGGTGTTAAAAAAATTGATAAAGTGTTACATTTCAAATAAATGAAAATAAAATAAAATTTTGGTATTTTTTGTATTTAACTTTTCAAAATAAGACACTAAATTTTAAAAAACCTGTAAAAACCAAGGTTTTGACTATAAATCTTTTATATAAGAGACATAACTAAAAGAATGTTCATTATAAACCACATCGCACGACAATCAAAAAAAAATTAGTTATGTGTCAAATATATAAAGGATTTATAATTTAAAAAAAAACATCTACAGTCTGGTAGCTAAATTTTAGCTCGATTTGATTACGGGAAAAGTGTTATAAAAACATGTTTAACATGTTTAACATAGTGCGCACCGCGAGACAGATTAGCAATAAATAGCATTTACATTTACAATCGGAATTTTTTTAAAAAAAATATCGTCAATATAATACGCACAACACAGCGCTATAGGAAAATAATAACCTCAGAGGGGTAGTGGTAAAGCTGTGGTCCTTCCATCTTTATATTCCTTTCATCAACAACCAGATATATTTTGTAACTTTTTTATCAAAAAAATTTCTAAAATTCGGGCTGAGCTTGACAGAACAGTCTTACCCCCACATAATTTATCTCCTTCTTTTGCTGTGAAGTCAAGCTTTGACATGTTCCAGCCTGTTACTGAAAATGAAGTCAAAAGTATTAATCTAAAATCGGAACCATAATACTATGAACGATGTTAGGTAGAAGAGCAACTGGGTTGTGCTATACTATGAAAGATGTTATAGTTAGAAGGTAGAAGAGCAACTGGGTTGTGCTATACTATCAACGATGTTATAGTTAGAAGGTAGAAGAGCAACTGGGTTGTGCTATACTATGAACGATGTTGTAGTTAGAAGGTAGAAGAGCAACTGGGTTGTGCTATACTATGAACGATGTTGTAGTTAGAAGGTAGAAGAGCAACTGGGTTGTGCTATACTATCAACAATGCTATATTTAGAAAGTAGAAGAGCAACTGGATTGTGCTATACTATGAATTATGTTATAGTTAGAAGGTAGAAGAACAAATGGGCTGTGCTATACTATCAACGATGTTATAGTTACAAATTTAGAAGAGCAACTGAGTTGTGCTATAATACTGTGAACGATGTTATAGTTAGAAGGTAGAAGAGCAACTATACTATGAACGATGTTACAGTATTTTAAAGTTATAAACTTGACGGGCACGGCCATGACCTAATCATGTGATGAAATATTTTTTTTTAATGAATCAAGTGTTAAGGACGTCATCCAAGTTCCCGTGTTACTTGGTGTTTTCCTAACCTAGCAGATACTCTATCGGAGTTGTTGGCGCTGATTTATCGCTGTGGCAAAGGAAAGACCTAGATCTTAGATAACAGATCCGCCACAAACACAAACAAGAGTTATAAAGATAACGTAAACTACATAAATTATTAAACACACTAGTGATATACTCGAGTTCTTTTAACGGTTGTTTAGTAAATACACTTGGATGTCAATTGCAAGTTGTTTTTCTCACAAAAATCGTTCACCAGCCGAACTTCCCTTATAGTGATGACGTCACACTATTTATATAATCAGAAGACGCTATGATGTCACTTTTGTGTTTTCTCTCATATGCTTCCGTAACAGTAACACAAAAATAAATAAACAATAGATTTATACCGTCTAATTAAAGTTACGATTAACCTGTCGTCATAAAACAGGACCGTTCCCAATCTTAGGACCAGCTCAATTTAACAACCTTAATAAAAACTGTTCTTTTTAAATCCTTTATATTAACTCGTGGTGTCTGCACCCTTGATTGCTTAATTGCTTGTCGCCAAAACTTTTGATCGATTTTATCCCACTTGCTTGTAAGCTAGCGAGCTGAAATTTTGCAGGCAGTTTTGTACCAATAATAAAAACAATGTACCAAAATTTCAGATCGATCGCATGTACCGTAATTAAATTATTGATTTTTTAGATTATTTTATTTATTCCTATGTATCATGCTGTTTTTTGAGATAGAGCGTCGCGGTGCGTATTATATTGAACAACCTTTCTGTCGCGCAATAAGGTGCGTATTTTATTGACAACTCTTTTTATAAACATATTCCTGATCGTTGCGCATTATATTAAACATTTTTTACGACACAACTGCAATTTTGTATTTCTGGATGGTCTGGCGCTGCGTATTATAATGAACATTCTTTTAGTTACGTCTCGTACATAAAATGATTTATAGTGAAAAACATGTTTTTTTAGGTTTTTTTATTAAATCTTTTATATTAACTCGTGGTGTCTGCACTCATGTTTGCTTGCTTGCTTTTCGCCAAAACTTTTGATCGATTTTTAACCCCTTTGCTTGTAAGCTAGCGAGCTGAAATTTTGCAGACAGTTTTGTACAAATAATAAAAACAATGTACCAAAATATCAGATCGATCGCATGTACCGTAATTAAATTATTGATTTTTTAGATTATTTTATTTATTCCTATGTATCATGCTGTTTTTTGAGATAGAGCGTCGCGGTGCGTATTATATTGAACAACCTTTCTGTCGCGCAATAAGGTGCGTATTTTATTGACAACTCTTTTTATAAACATATTCCTGATCGTTGCGCATTATATTAAACATTTTTTACGACACAACTGCAATTTTGTATTTCTGGATGGTCTGGCGCTGCGTATTATAATGAACATTCTTTTAGTTACGTCTCGTACATAAAGGATTTATAGTGAAAAACTTGGTTTTTACGTTTTTTTTATATTAAATCTTTTATAATAACTCGTGGTGTCTGCACTCTTGATTGCTTGGTTGCTTTTCGCCACAACTTTTGATCGATTTTTAACAAACTTGCTCGTAAGGTAGCGAGCTGAAATTTTGCAGGCAGTTTTGTACCGATAATAAAAACAATGTATTAAAATTTCAGATCGATCGCATGTATTGTAATTAAATTATTGATTTTTTAGATTATTTTATTTTTTCCTATGTATCATGCTATTTTTTGAGATAGAGCGTCGCGGTCCGTATTATATTGAACAACATTTCTGTCGCGCAATAAGGTGCGTATTTTATTGACAACTCTTTTTATAAACATATTCCTGATCGGTGCGCATTATATTAAACATGTTTTACGACACAACTGCAATTTTGTATTTTTGGATGGTCTTGCGCTGCGTATTATAATGAACATTCTTTTAGTTACTTCTCGTACATTCGTTGATAAAACAAATAGCTAAGACACATTTAATGACTTGAGATGCACAATGATTTCTAAAAATGCTATGAATATTTAACAAATTCGAATTCAACACTGTAATATCCGTGTCCTTGTCAAAGGTCAAGCTGACGCAGATGGACTGTGAACTGGCGGCCTTCCAGAAATCGTGTGATGCTTCACTAGTGGAGCTGAGGACCATCATTGAATGCACCATGTTGCAAAAGTTCTGTAAGGAAAACGCCCCCGTTCCAAAATGTCTACAATGACATATGTAGCAAGGTGGGTCATCTTCCAGTGGCTACTGAGTGTTAGGATAGAATAAACTTTAGATTTGGGGTTAGGGATAAGTTAATTATTGATTGTTGACGATTGGGTTATAGTTGTTTTTTTAATTATATATATATGTTTATATATATATATATATATATACTAGCTGACCCGCAGCGTAGCGTACGCCGCTAATGATTTAGTAACGGGTGAAGACTTCCTGAAAGACGCAGTTGTCAAAATGGGGTGGGTTTGGGCAAACAACTGTGATTGAATGAAAAGAAGGAACTCTGTAGAGACCTGCGGCGTAGCATACGCCGCAAACTTGCCCATCATAGACAGTGCAAAGAACAGTTGGGGGGGAGTACAGACACAAAAAGCAGCACAAAGTAAATAAAAAATAGCGAGTAGACGTAAAGACATGCACACTGAGTTTGTTGTTACCCGCCTCCCATTTTTTAACCGACGTTCACTCGCGTTGTTTTGATTTCTTCGTGTTGTAGTTTGTGTCCGTTCTTTCTCCACTTTCTTTATACTCTCCATGAGCAAGTCTAGTTTCATAATAATTATAAATCCTCAAATCCTATTATTACATTGTTCCCTTTTCAAAAATTAAAATATAAGCTTAAAAAAATGACGTCATATAAATTTTTTATACAAAATCGATCGCAGCGCCACCTAACAGCACTTACATCCATACAGACAACTGGGAATCAATATACATAATTAACATAAGTAACTTATCCGTGTTTGATAAATACGAAATATTAAACTTGCTGAAATGGAAACACATATTTCATAATAATTATAAATCTTTAAATCCTATTTTTACATCGTTCCCTTTTCAAAAATTAAAATATAAGCATAAAACAATGACGTCAAAATAATATTTTTATACAAAATCGATTGCAGTGCCACCTAACAGCATTATTCCATACCTATATACATTCAGACAACGGGAATTATGTATATTGATGTGAATTATAATTTTTTTAAGAGGTTATAAAATCTAATGATCCTGTGCCTCTTGTGTCATCCTTTTAAATAAAACTAGAGAAATTAATTGCTTTGTCTAGAACTGTTTTAAAAAGGGTGGTAATTGTATCTCTAGTTAAAGAAATCGAACTCAAGTGCCATTCACTTGAAAAAAAAATTTGGAAATGAGCTTTAGGTGCACGAATTGTATAGCATTTTAATTACTTTTAAATAGAGAGATTTAATTTCCTAGTTCTCATTATATGTAAATAAGTAAAAAAATAAAGTCTGATTTTTTTCATAATTTTTTAATTTTCATTTCAAAACATAAATTCAATATTTTGGTAACTCATCTTAGAAATAAACTGTCTCATATAACTTGTAATTATATTTTAATTTAAGCTTAAACCAAAAACATATACTTTTTAAAAATTAATATTGCACTTTAATTTTCTTAAAAATTACATTAACATCGATGCTGTATGGTGCGGCGTTGACAAGAAATATTATTTTAATGCACGTCTAATATGATAACATGACGTCATTAAAAAAATTTAAGTGCTTTTACAGACTGGGAAAAATATATTCTTCATTGATATGATTATTATGATGTGCCAGGTTTGGAAAGTTATTGTCGAACATGACCTTCTATTTCTCTCTGTTGATATCTGTTTGAGGGATAACGTTAGGGGCCGTCCATAAAGTACGTTACGCCCCATAGTGGGGAGGGGGTGTCAGAAAGTGTGACCTTTTCTGACAGGTGGAGGGTGGTCAGGGAATGTGTGATGTCAAGGTGTTTTTTAAAAATAAATTTTAATTATTTTGTTAATAACAAACAAAACTTTTGTTCGAAAGTGTGACGTACTGGGGTGGGGGGGGGGTGTCTGAGATTTGTGACTGGGGGAGGGGGGAGTCAAAAATGATCAAAAATAGCGTGACGTACTTTATGAACGGGCCTTTATTGCTTCCACTTATTTTTGTTGACCATTCAGTCAGGCTCTCCACGTATGTTCTTTTTTGTCTCATGTGTTTCCCTACAATATAGTTTTCAATATAAATATACGCTTCCTATTCAATATTTCTCATATACCATGACATAATTTCATTTTTTACTTCTTTATGATTGATCTTGGGGCACATACTGTTCTCAAAAAATCTGTATTTATTTTCGTTTCATTTCATGACATAGTCATAAAGCTTCTTATAAACCACATATCTATTGTATTCAATGTTTTCCTATTTTCTTTGCAACATTCACACCCTAATAGATGATCATACCAAAGATATTCTTTCAATATGCGCATTTTGATACATATTTATAAGTTCCTGTTTGTTTCTGGCGCTGAATATTCATTAGGGTGGCCCAAAAAACTCAACTTTCACCTACAGAGCAAGACACCCTCTAACTTTTTTCCTTATAGCAAACCTTTAATTAGGGCAAAGTTTCAGCCTCCTGTGCCAACTGCAAGGTGATGCTCAACGACCATGGATTTTCAAAATTTCATCGAAAATTGCCGACTTTCATGCAATTTACATTTTGCATATTTACTTACTGTATCATGTTCTTTCTGTTATATTTTACTTTCTTAGGGTTGGCTGTTTAACTATTCCATGTCATAACTTCCTGTTTAGTGACACCTTCTGCCATATTTGTTGATATAATAAGCAATTTTTGTGTGTTTATTGCGTGTTTTCTGTAAATTTAGTGCTTAGCAGGTCTCACTATTTTAAAGGCCTATTGAAAAAGTAATATAGTAAATTAATCTTGTTATTGAACATAATAAACACTTAAAGTGTATGATCTTTTTTGCAAATTAATGTCTCACAGCATTTACCCGTAAATGATTTAATAATTAAGTAATTATTCTTCATGACAATCACATGCTGCAAGAATGATATAATAAAAAGTTCATAATCAGATTCCTAATTATTAATTATCATATGAATGTTCTTTTTTAAATTCTAAGACTCAATTATTTCATCATGTTATCAACACGTCATATAGCAGTGAGATTTATCTTATTGGGATATGTGAAATGGAACCACTTACACATCTGAAACTGTTGCCGACAAAAAAGCAGGTCCTCAAAGATTTCATGAACATCTACTAGTAAAGAACTCCGTTAGAAATGCTTCTCATGCAACTGTTGATGAGTTAATGATTACCTGCTTGAAGGCTGGTATCCCAACAATGTTGGCGACACACTCGGTTGAAAAGTTAGAAAGATTATACATGATGCCTGGCTGCTGTTAAAGAAAACAAAAGGACGGAAATCTGAGGCACAGACATCCAGAGACTAGAATTTTCAGAAAAACTGAGTCAAGTGTTTGATATTGCACATGCTGATGTAATGACAAAAATCAAAATTGAACATGATAAGGAATTTCTCAATGATCAGAGAACTGAGAGAAGAATGATAATGACAACCGAGGATAAGGAGTTAGCTGAAAAACAACAAAGATCAGAACTGAGGCGACAAAAAGAAGAGGAAAGAAAGCGCAAGTCTTCGCAACCTCCAGCATCTAGAGAAGCAGCCGCCCTTGGGCAGCCTGATGATGACTGTGCATTTGCAAGCAGTGTTCTTGATGATGAAACTGAATATGACGATGAGTACATACCGACCAAAATTAGCAAATCAGGTAAACAGCAAGACAATATAACTCAAGTAAAGAAAACCTCTCGAGACCAATTGTTCAATCCAAGTGTAACAAGTGCCTTTGACCGTAATAAAACATCTGATCGTGAAGCTGTTCGTCTACTTATTCCTTTTGCTGCAGCTCTTGGTCACGATCAAAATGCACTTCCTTTTTAACGAAGCACTATTCAACGAGCGCGGTCAACTGAAGCTCCATCCAGTGATTTACAGCTGTGGACTGATCTCAGCAGTTACGAGATCATCGATCCTGACATCAGTACAGATGCAAGAAAGGTTCTAAAAAATCATCTCTGATGTCTTTCAGATGACCTTGTTGGATAGCCCTGTTCTAAGATCATGTGACAGCAGCTGAAAAGATGTAAATTGGGCAGGGAATGACCCGTGAGGCTGGCGAACGAAAAGTGCATGGAGATTCATCAATTCTAATGAAACCAGATGTATTTTTAGGTGACTTTGCATCTACCAGATTGGGAAACCTACTTTGTTGTTATAACATTGACAGTGCCTTTCTTGATTTGCCACCACAAGAGTGGCCTGCAAGTGAACAGTGTCGATATGGCCAGACACGATTCAAGTCATTACGAGTTGAAAACGACACTGCAGAGCGAGCGGCGAAGCTTTTTGAAGAATAAAACACACTGCTTACTAACGATGAAAAAGAAAAACAACTCTTATTGCAAACCGCAAGGCTGTTCCAACACAAATCACCAAAAAGTCTGCTGTTCAGGCCTTAATGTCACAATGGCAATAACATTGACTGATAATGCATGCTTTTGTGACTTGAATTTGAATTGATTAAATTTTCAAGTTTTTTTTATGTAACATCACAATTTGACCTTTTAATTGTGACAAATGCCAATAACCATTTGTTTAAGCTTAGTGGTTAATTTACAAAAGAGTGTTGAACTGCTGATATTAAAAAGCTATTGCTGGTTGTAATTTTGAAAACATTCAATATACACGTATTGCTTCATTTTGCTCAAATTTCGTAAAATTTGGATATTATATTGCTCTTGAGCACCGTCTTGTAGTTAGAATTTAAAGCTAAAACTTTACCAAAACATTACTATTAGCAGATGTAAAAACTTGGGAGGGTGTCTTGCCCTATAGCACACATTTCATTTTTTGCCATATCACAATGAACCACCCTAATATTCATAGGAAACTGTCTTTAGCTATTGCATTTCTTATCGTCATTTCTTTGTATGAGGATAGTGCGAGACATGAACATGACAAAACTGATTAGAATATGAGGATATGTCGAGACATGAACATAACAAAACTGATTAGAATATGAGGATAGGTCGAGACATGAACATGACAAAACTGATTAGAATATGAGGATAGGTCGCGATATGAACATGACAAAACTTATTAGAATACCAGAAAAAAAGCCCGTCCAAAGACGGGAATAAGTGTAGGGTGACCTTTGAAGTTCATGGTAGGACATAACAAGATCCACATCAACTGACTACAAAATGAAAATGAAACGTCATCAGTCGCCACCAGTCGTCACCAGTCATTGTTTTTACCAGAGGCTTTGTCCAGTGACCCTGACTCCCCCCACACCGCGGTCTATCCAGACACCCTACTTCCCCCCTCCACACCGCGGTCTATCAGGACACCCTACTTCCTCCCCCACCACACCGCATTCTTTCCAGAGATCCTGACTCCCCTCCACACCGCGGTCTATCCAGACACCCTACTTTCCCCCACACCGCGGTCTGTCCAGAGACCCTACCTTCCCTCCACCGCGGTTTTTTGAGAGACCCACCATCTCGACCGGCCATACATTTCTATCACGTCAAAAATACTATACATTATAGTTATAATAAATAACCCGACCCCCCTTAAAACAAAGTTTTTGACTATAAGTCTTAGCAACAAAACGGTAACCAGGGGCAACCATTAAAACAATTCATACCACGAACGCCCAATGGGTCGCCCGTGATCCAATGCTTCCATAAAGTAAAGCATTACAAAATTATTAACAATCTAATATTTATGTGCATTCATAAGTGTTTCAAACATATATAACTTCATTTAATACAATAAATTAATTTGAATCTTACCTACTGATAAAGAGCTGATTCATAAAATATAGGTGGTTGTCTCTCAGTACAAAATGCCATTTGGGTAGCCATTTTCAAATGGGAATTAACTAAAGAATAACTATGTTAAGATGAAAATTTTAGCTCCTTTTTGTTCCACAGAAGGAACACACAGTGGTAGGGGTAATCATACCATAAGAAAATGCCTTTAAGTAAATTTTTAGATTTGTTTATTATGGTGGGTCATATATGACCCACTGGGCCTTTGAGGGTTTTAAATTGCCTACAATTAAATTTATAATTTAAAAAAAAACCACCGAACGTCATTTGGTTTACACAGGAAGTTGTAGAATTAGTGATCAGTCAGTTTTTTATATAAGAAAATTCCTACATTTAGGCCCCCGGACCCCATTAAGTGTTATTTTAAATATTTTTTTCACTTGTTACCATCGCGGAAGTGTGCTTATCAACTACCCAGTGTTTCATGCTTCTACCTACACGGGAAATAGGAGAATTAGTGATTTTTAGTTTTTATATAGCTCATATAAGGAAAAAAAACTTCATTTGGGCCCCCGGCCCCCAGGAAGTGATAATTTAAATATTTTTTCTCCCGTTACCATCGCTGGATTGTACTCAACAACTTCCCAAAGTTTCATGCTTCTGCCTACTCGGAAAATAGGAGAATTGGTGATTTTCAAATTTTTAAAAGCCATATAAGGAAAAAAAAACGTTTTTGGGCCCCCGGCCCCCATGAGTGTTAATTTTAAAATTCTTTTACGCCAATTTTCGTCGCGAGAGGCTACTCAACAACTTCCTAAAGTTTCTTGCTTCTACCTACACGGGAAGTTGGAGAATTAGTGATGAATGAGTGAATGAGTGAGGGCTTTGCCTTTTATTAGTATAGATACATAAGCACCGGTGCTTTGTAGTGCGTCATTGACTGGAAATTATAACTAAGTCTTTAGTGTAACAGTCTGTCCAATATGTAACTAAGTGTAACAGTCTGTCCAGTATGTAACTAAGTGCAAAACATATATTCATGATGGATACCGTACCGCAGCCTTAAGCCGGTAGTCATACCATACATCTGCTTTCATTCCCTTTTATTAGCGTGGTCTTATTGAAATGTTTCTAAAATATTTAAATAAATTTAGAGCAGTGCAGTGATCTCTTTGCATTTAGTTTCACTAAACCCTGTCAGTTTCCAAAGTACAAATCTTAAAATTATCAAGTATCTTAGTTATCATAACTAAAACTTAAAGGAAAAAAATGGTGAACTTTATTTTAGTGTATTCTGACCTCCCTTGCTTCTATATGTAATAAACCAACATATGCTTTATTAATATACGTTTTATTTGAATATTGTTTTCCTTATTCTTCTGTTTATAAAACTTGGTTACAATTCTCTTTAAAACTATACGTTATTTTGTTTCATGTTATTATTTTTAATACCATTAATAATATTAACTAGCTTTCTTTTTTAAATCGCTGATATAAAATATAACATGCGCCATATCATCGTCGCTTAACGTTTGGTCTTCGCTGTCTGTTGTCTATTAGCCTCAAAGACATTTACGTCATTCCGAATCATAGATCAACAGGGGGGCTCAGTTACTGGCTGCTGCTTCCCAGGAGTCTTTCTAATGTCAAATGCCTTTAAAGAAGTTTTGAGTGTATCCTTGTATCGCTTATGTGGACCTCCACGTGCTCTGTGCCCTTCAGTAGGCTCACCATAGGGGACCATCTTGGGGAGTCGATGGTCGGGCATGTGCGAGACATGCCCCGCCCAGCGTAGTTGGCACTGCATGAGGCTAGTGTGGATGCTGGGTAGTGTTGATGTGGCTCATATACGTCACCAATGCTCCCACCCCCAAAACGTTCATTCGCTTTGTTCTGATTTTGTCATGCTGTTGTTTGTGTTCAATTCCCCCCCCACCCATTATTGGTCCTTATGAGCAGGTCTGCGGCTTATGCTGACAATGGTTATACCCAGTTAAAGGAAATTGATGGTATTTAGTAAGTTGCGTATTAATGGAGAATATAAACCTTATTAAGTTGCGAATGAAGTGAATAACATCATGTGTTAAAAGAACACTCACAACAGAGTTCAGATGTTGCGCATGACATTCATTGGAGAACTAAATTATTATCAATGTTTAAAATACTTGGTTTGCAGCTAATATTAATAAACAAATTCCATGTAAAATATTAAAATACCAGATTGATATATATTTATTTTTCTTTTATAGGAAAACAATAATAATTCGTATTGCAATAAAACATTAATCTACAACTTCAAGTATTACTTATTCAAGCTTTAATTTTTAGATCAACAGATAATACATTTTAGAAAGAGAATTATCTCCCTTCATACAATGTCTCAATACATATTTGTTAGGGCCACATAGACGATGCAGGACATCTAGAGCAGTGCTTCTCAAACTTTTTTATCTGTCAGACGGGCAGGATTTTTTTCATTGCTCCAGTGACCGGTGCACTATTTTCTCTGTTCTGGGGATTATAAATAGATTTTTATGTTCTTTCTTGATAAATTCTGCGGACCGGCGGCGGATGGCCCACGGACCGGCACCAGTCCGCGGACCACCACTTTGAAAAGCACTGATCTAGAGAACTAACACCAAAAGACCAAAAATAATAATTGGTACTTTATCCTCACGTCTGATTGAGCTATATTTATTTATTAACGCTGAGACTGTAGAGTACAATGTAGCAACAAATATAAACACACGGTTGCCGAACCTCGTTTACAAAATGTTATCCACTCAAATAATGGTAAATGTCGTCATAAGTTCTGTTCTATGCCAGTGTTTTGAATAGGATTGTAAGGAATTTAGGTTAACTTGCATTGACCGTAAGGAGCTGAGATCAAAATCTGACCGCCGCTAGCGCGGAGCTGAGCACGGGCCTTTAGATCTAGGGTGATAAGAGGGTCTTGGGATAAGACAGGGAAATGAAACAGAAGCCGACTTTTGACCATGACTGGGAGTCCGCGGGACTGGCCAAGGTGTGAAATGCCCCAAGGGTAGGATGACCAGAAGCGCAGGTTGTCTGGGTGGGGGTAGGTAATTGGTGGGGGTAGGTAAGTGGTGGGGGTCTCTCCAGAGATGGTTATGTCAAACCGGCCCCTCCTCCGTCTAAATCTAGGGGTGGTCCTTTATTACTGACATATTGGACAATACCGGACACGGGATGAGTTTTAGGGGCGGAGTCTGAGGGGTATTAGAGGGGAGAAACTAGGAACGAGACAAAGGAGCGAGGCTAGGGAAGGTAGAAGAGACTCTAGGAGACGGACCGCTAGGGAAAGTGTAGACTTGTAAACAGTTGGACGGTAGAGATTAGTATTAAGTAAGAAGTAACTAGAATTGAGGAAGTGAAGCAATAAACATAATTAATAAGTGTTCAAGTCGTCTTAGAGTCTCTGTGTTTAAAGTGAGTCGATGGTTATAACATTATTTGAAGTTTGGTGCATTAAGCCTAGGATTATTCGTCAATGAATTTAAACAAGATAAATAATGACCAAAGGTTTGTCATAAGGGCGACTTCATAAAAGTGACGTATTTCAGGTTGGCGACTGTCAAATGGCTATTGTCTGAGTAGCGACCACATTATAACGATAGCGACCACATTATAAAGATAGTGACCACATTATAACGATAGCGACCACATTATGACGATAGCGACCACATTATAATGATTGAGACCACATTATAACGATAGTCACCACATTATATCGATAGCGACCACATTATAACGATAGCGACAACATTATAACGATAGCGACCACATTATAACGATAGCGACCACATTATAACGATAGCGACCACATTATAACGATAGCAACCACATTATAACGATAGCGACAAAATTATAACGATAGCGACCATATTATAACGATAGCGACCACATTATAACGATGGCGACCACATTATAACGATAGTGACCAATTTATATCGATAGTGACCACATTATAACGATAGTGACCACATTATAACGATAGTGGCCAGATTATAACGATAGTGACCACATTATAACGATAGTGACCACATTATAACGATAGTGGCCAGATTATAACGATAGTGACCACATTATAACGATGGCGACCATATTATAACGATAGCGACCACATTATAACGATGGCGACCACATTATAACGATAGTGGCCAGATTATAACGATAGTGACCACATTATAACGATAGTGACCACATTATAACGATAGTGACCACATTATAAAGATAGTGACACATTATAACGATGGCGACTTCAGAATGAAATATACTCATAGATCCCCGCTTCCAGCACATCTCCGTGTTAGTGTGTACAAGTACAGGACATACTAAAATACTGTATCTTTTATGTTAATGTTAGTAGGTATAAGGATATAGTTAGGTCTTCATTCTACATGACGTAATACACATCATACAATTATAGTTAGGTCTTCATTCTACATGACGTAATACGGTGACGTCATACAATTATAGTTAGGTCTTCATTCTACATGATATAATACACATCATACAATTATAGTTAGGTCATCATTCTACATGACGTAATACACATCATACAATTATAGTTAGGTCTTCATTCTACATGACGTAATACACATCATACAATTATAGTTAGGTCTTCATTCTACATGACGTAATACAAATCATACAATTATAGTTAGGTCTTCATTCTACATGACGTAATACACATCATAATATTATAGTTAGGTCTTCATTCTACATGACGTAATACACATCATACAATTATAGTTAGGTCTTCATTCTACATGACGTAATACGGTGACGTCATACAATTATAGTTAGGTCTTCATTCTACATGATATAATACACATCATACAATTATAGTTAGGTCATCATTCTACATGACGTAATACACATCATACAATTATAGCTAGGTCTTCATTCTACATGACGTAATACACATCATACAATTATAGTTAGGTCTTCATTCTACATGACGTAATACAAATCATACAATTATAGTTAGGTCTTCATTCTACATGACGTAATACACATCATAATATTATAGTTAGGTCTTCATTCTACATGACGTAATACACATCATACAATTATAGTTAGGTCTTCATTCTACATGACGTAATACACATCATACAATTATAGTTAGGTCATCATTCTACATGACGTAATACACATCGTACAATTATAGTTAGGTCTTCATTCTACATGACGTAATACACATCATACAATTATAGTTAGGTATTCATTCTACATGACGTATTACACGTCATACAATTATAGTTAGGTCTTCATTCTACATGACATAATACACATCAACAAATTATAGTTAGGTCTTCATTCTACATGACGTAATACACATCATACAATTATAGTAAGGTCATCATTCTACATGACATAATACACATCATACAATTATCGTTAGGTATTCATTCTACATGACGTAATACACTTCATACAATTCTAGTTAGGTCTTCATTCTACATGACGTAATACACATCATACAATTATAGTTATGTATTCATTCTACATGACGTAATACACATCATACAATTATAGTTAGGTATTCATTCTACATGAAGTATTACACGTCATACAATTATAGTTAGGTCTTCATTCTACATGACGTAATACACATCATACAATTATAGTTAGGTCTTCATTCTACATGAAGTACGGTGACGTCATACAATTATAGTTAGGTCTTAATTCTACATGACATAATACACATCATACAATTATAGTTAGGTCTTCATTCTACATGACGTAATACACATCATAAAATTATAGTTAGGTCTTCATTCTACATGACGTAATACACATCATACAATTATAGTTAGGTCTTCATTCTACATGAAGTACGGTGACGTCATACAATTATAGTTAGGTCTTAATTCTACATGACATAATACACATCATACAATTATAGTTAGGTCTTCATTCTACATGAAGTAATACACATCATAAAATTATAGTTAGGTCTTCATTCTACATGACGTAATACACATCATACAATTATAGTTAGGTCTTCATTCTACATGACGTAATACACATCATACAATTATAGTTAGGTCTTCATTCTACATGACGTAATACACATCATACAATTATAGTTAGGTCTTCATTCTACATGACGTAATACACATCATACAATTATAGTTAGGTCTTCATTCTACATGACGTAATACACGTCATACAATTATAGTTAGGTCTTCATTCTACATGACATAATACACATCATACAATTATAGTTAGGTCTTCATTCTACATGACGTAATACACATCATACAATTATAGTAAGGTCTTCATTCTACATGACATAATACACATCATACAATTATAGTTAGGTATTCATTCTACATGACGTAATACACGTCATACAATTATAGTTAGGTCTTCATTCTACATGACGTAATACACATCATACAATTATAGTTAGGTATTCATTCTACATGACGTAATACACGTCATACAATTATAGTTAGGTCTTCATTCTACATGACGTAATACACATCATACAATTATAGTTAGGTCATCATTCTACATGACATAATACACATCATACAATTATAGTTAGGTCTTCATTCTACATGACGTAATACACATCATACAATTATAGTTAGGTCTTCATTCTACATGACGTAATACACATCATACAATTATAGTTAGGTATTCATTCTACATGACGTAATACACGTCATACAATTATAGTTAGGTCTTCATTCTACATGACGTAATACACATCATACAATTATAGTTAGGTTTTCATTCTACATGACGTAATACACGTCATACAATTATAGTTAGGTCTTCATTCTACATGACGTAATACACATCATACAATTATAGTCAGGTCTTCATTCTACACGATGTAATACACATCATACAATTATAGTTAGGTATTCATTCTACATGACGTAATACACATCATACAATTATAGTTAGGTATTCATTCTACATGACGTAATACACGTCATACAATTATAGTTAGGTCTTCATTCTACATGACATAATACACATCATACAATTATAGTTAGGTCTTCATTCTACATGACGTAATACACATAATACAATTATAGTTAGGTCTTCATTCTACATGACGTAATACACGTCATACAATTATAGTTAGGTCTTCGTTCAACATGACATAATACACATCATACAATTATAGTTAGGTCTTCATTCTACATGAAGTAATACACATCATACAATTATAGTTAGGTCTTCATTCTACATGACGTAATACACATCATACAATTATAGTTAGGTCTTCATTCTACATGACGTAATACACATCATACAATTATAGTTAGGTCTTCAGTCTACATGACGTAATACACATCATACAATTATAGTTAGGTCTTCATTCTACATGACGTAATACACATCATACAATTATAGTTAGGTCTTCATTCTACATGACGTAATACACATCATACAATTATAGTTAGGTCTTCATTCTACATGACGTATTACACGTCATACAATTATAGTTAGGTCTTCATTCTACATGACGTAATACACATCATACAATTATAGTTAGGTATTCATTCTACATGACGTAATACACGCCATACAATTATAGTTAGGTCTTCATTCTACATGACGTAATACACATCATACAATTATAGTTAGGTCATCATTCTACATGACGTAATACACATCATACAATTATAGTTAGGTCTTCAGTCTACATGACGTAATACACATCATACAATTATAGTTAGGTCTTCATTCTACATGACGTAATACACATCATACAATTATAGTTATGTATTCATTCTACATGACGTAATACACATCATACAATTATAGTTAGGTATTCATTCTACATGAAGTATTACACGTCATACAATTATAGTTAGGTCTTCATTCTACATGACGTAATACACATCATACAATTATAGTTAGGTCTTCATTCTACATGACGTAATACACATCATACAATTATAGTTAGGTCTTCATTCTACATGACGTAATACGGTGACGTCATACAATTATAGTTAGGTCTTAATTCTACATGACATAATACACATCATACAATTATAGTTAGGTCTTCATTCTACATGACGTAATACACATCATACAATTATAGTTAGGTATTCATTCTACATGACGTAATACACATCATACAATTATAGTTAGGTCTTCATTCTACATGACGTAATACACATCATACAATTATAGTTAGGTCTTCATTCTACATGACGTAATACACATCATACAATTATAGTTAGGTCTTCATTCTACATGACGTAATACACGTCATACAATTATAGTTAGGTCTTCATTCTACATGACATAATACACATCATACAATTATAGTTAGGTCTTCATTCTACATGACGTAATACACATCATACAATTATAGTAAGGTCTTCATTCTACATGACATAATACACATCATACAATTATAGTTAGGTATTCATTCTACATGACGTAATACACGTCATACAATTATAGTTAGGTCTTCATTCTACATGACATAATACACATCATACAATTATAGTTAGGTCATAATTCTACATGACATAATACACATCATACAATTATAGTTAGGTCTTCATTCTACATGACGTAATACACATCATACAATTATAGTTAGGTCTTCATTCTACATGACGTAATACACATCATACAATTATAGTTAGGTATTCATTCTACATGACGTAATACACGTCATACAATTATAGTTAGGTCTTCATTCTACATGACGTAATACACATCATACAATTATAGTTAGGTTTTCATTCTACATGACGTAATACACGTCATACAATTATAGTTAGGTCTTCATTCTACATGACGTAATACACATCATACAATTATAGTCAGGTCTTCATTCTACACGATGTAATACACATCATACAATTATAGTTAGGTATTCATTCTACATGACGTAATACACATCATACAATTATAGTTACGTATTCATTCTACATGACGTAATACACGTCATACAATTATAGTTAGGTCTTCATTCTACATGACATAATACACATCATACAATTATAGTTAGGTCTTCATTCTACATGACGTAATACACATCATACAATTATAGTTAGGTCTTCATTCTACATGACGTAATACACGTCATACAATTATAGTTAGGTCTTCGTTCAACATGACATAATACACATCATACAATTATAGTTAGGTCTTCATTCTACATGAAGTAATACACATCATACAATTATAGTTAGGTCTTCATTCTTTATGACGTAATACACATCATACAATTATAGTTAGGTCTTCATTCTACATGACGTAATACACATCATACAATTATAGTTAGGTCTTCATTCTACATGACGTAATACACATCATACAATTATAGTTAGGTCTTCATTCTACATGACGTAATACACATCATACAATTATAGTTAGGTCTTCATTCTATATGACGTAATACACATCATACAATTATAGTTAGGTCTTCATTCTACATGACGTATTACACGTCATACAATTATAGTTAGGTCTTCATTCTACATGACGTAATACACATCATACAATTATAGTTAGGTATTCATTCTACATGACGTAATACACGCCATACAATTATAGTTAGGTCATCATTCTACATGACGTAATACACATCATACAATTATAGTTAGGTCATCATTCTACATGACGTAATACACATCATACAATTATAGTTAGGTCTTCAGTCTACATGACGTAATACACATCATACAATTATAGTTAGGTATTCATTCTACATGACGTATTACACGTCATACAATTATAGTTAGATCTTCATTCTACATGACATAATACACATCATACAATTATAGTTAGGTCTTCATTCTACATGACGTAATACGCATCATACAATTATAGTTAGGTCTTCATTCTACATGACGTAATACACATCATACAATTATAGTTAGGTATTAATTCTACATGACGTAATACACGTCATACAATTATAGTTAGGTCTTCATTCTACATGACGTAATACACATCATACAATTATTGTTAGGTATTCATTCTACATGACGTAATACACGTCATGCAATTATAGTTAGGTCTTCATTCTACATGACGTAATACACATCATACAATTATAGTTAGGTCTTCATTCTACATGATGTAATACACATCATACAATTATAGTTAGGTCTTCATTCTACATGACGTAATACACATTTTACAATTATAGTTAGGTATTCATTCTACATGACGTAATACACGTCATACAATTATAGTTAGGTCTTCATTCTACATGACATCATACACATCATACAATTATAGTTAGGTCTTCATTCTACATGACGTAATACACATCATACAATTATAGTTAGGTATTCATTCTACATGACGTAATACACATCATACAATAATAGTTAGGTCTTCATTCTACATGGCGTAATACACGTCATACAATTATAGTTAGGTCTTCATTCTACATGACATAATACACATCATACAATTATAGTTAGGTCTTCATTCTACATGACGTAATACACATCATACAATTATAGTTTGGTCTTCATTCTACATGACGTAATACACATCATACAATTATAGTTAGGTCTTCTTTCTACATGAAGTAATACACGTCATACAATTATAGTTAGGTATTCATTCTACATGACGTAATACACATCAGATAAAATTATAGTTAGGTCTTCATTCTACATGACGTAATACACATCATACAATTATAGTTAGGTCTTCATTCTACATGACGTAATACACATCATACATGTATAATTAGGTCTTCATTCTACATGACATAATACACATCATACAATTATAAATAGGTCTTCATTCTACATGACGTAATACACATCATACAATTATAGTTAGGTATTCATTCTACATGGCGTAATACACGTCATACAATTATAGTTAGGTCTTCATTCTACATGACGTAATACACATCATACAATTATAGTTAGGTCTTCATTCTACATGATGTAATACACATCGTACAATTATAGTTAGGTCTTCATTCTACATGACGTAATACACATTTTACAATTATAGTTAGGTATTCATTCTACATGACGTAATACACGTCATACAATTATAGTTAGGTCTTCATTCTACATGACATCATACACATCATACAATTATAGTTAGGTCTTCATTCTACATGACGTAATACACATCATACAATTATAGTTAGGTATTCATTCTACATGACGTAATACACATCATACAATAATAGTTAGGTCTTCATTCTACATGACGTAATACACGTCATACAATTATAGTTAGGTCTTCATTCTACATGACATAATACACATCATACAATTATAGTTAGGTCTTCATTCTACATGACGTAATACACATCATATAATTATAGTTTGGTCTTCATTCTACATGACGTAATACACATCATACAATTATAGTTAGGTCTTCTTTCTACATGAAGTAATACACGTCATACAATTATAGTTAGGTCTTCATTCTACATGACGTAATACACATCATACAATTATAGTTAGGTCTTCATTCTACATGACGTAATACACATCATACAATTATAGTTAGGTCTTCAGTCTACATGACGTAATACACATCATACAATTATAGTTAGGTCTTCATTCTACATGACGTAATACACATCATACAATTATAGTTAGGTCTTCATTCTACATGACGTAATACACATCATACAATTATAGTTAGGTCTTCATTCTACATGACGTATTACACGTCATACAATTATAGTTAGGTCTTCATTCTACATGACGTAATACACATCATACAATTATAGTTAGGTATTCATTCTACATGACGTAATACACGCCATACAATTATAGTTAGGTCTTCATTCTACATGACGTAATACACATCATACAATTATAGTTAGGTCATCATTCTACATGACGTAATACACATCATACAATTATAGTTAGGTCTTCAGTCTACATGACGTAATACACATCATACAATTATAGTTAGGTCTTCATTCTACATGACGTAATACACATCATACAATTATAGTTATGTATTCATTCTACATGACGTAATACACATCATACAATTATAGTTAGGTATTCATTCTACATGAAGTATTACACGTCATACAATTATAGTTAGGTCTTCATTCTACATGACGTAATACACATCATACAATTATAGTTAGGTCTTCATTCTACATGACGTAATACACATCATACAATTATAGTTAGGTCTTCATTCTACATGACGTAATACGGTGACGTCATACAATTATAGTTAGGTCTTAATTCTACATGACATAATACACATCATACAATTATAGTTAGGTCTTCATTCTACATGACGTAATACACATCATACAATTATAAATAGGTCTTCATTCTACATGACGTAATACACATCATACAATTATAAATAGGTCTTCATTCTACATGACGTAATACACATCATACAATTATAGTTTGGTTCATTCTACATGACGTAATACACATCATACAATTATAGTTAGGTCTTCATTCTACATGACATCATACACATCATACAATTATAGTTAGGTCTTCATTCTACATGACGTAATACACATCATACAATTATAGTTAGGTATTCATTCTACATGACGTAATACACATCATACAATTATAGTTAGGTCTTCATTCTACATGACGTAATACACGTCATACAATTATAGTTAGGTCTTCATTCTACATGACATAATACACATCATACAATTATAGTTAGGTCTTCATTCTACATGACGTAATACACATCATACAATTATAGTTTGGTCTTCATTCTACATGACGTAATACACATCATACAATTATAGTTAGGTCTTCATTCTACATGACGTAATACACGTCATACAATTATAGTTAGGTCTTCATTCTACATGACGTAATACACATCATACAATTATAGTTAGGTCTTCATTCTACATGACGTAATACACATCATACAATTATAGTTAGGTCTTCATTCTACATGACGTAATACACATCATACAATTATAGTTAGGTCTTCATTCTACATGACGTAATACACATCATACAATTATAGTTAGGTCTTCATTCTACATGACGTAATACACATCATACAATTATAGTTAGGTCTTCATTCTACATGACGTAATACACATCATACAATTATAGTTAGGTCTTCATTCTACATGACGTAATACACATCATACAATTATAGTTAGGTCTTCATTCTACATGACGTAATACACATCATACAATTATAGTTAGGTCTTCATTCTACATGACGTAATACACATCATACAATTATAGTTAGGTCTTCATTCTACATGACGTAATACACATCATACAATTATAGTTAGGTCTTCATTCTACATGACGTAATACACATCATACAATTATAGTTAGGTCTTCATTCTACATGACGTAATACACATCATACAATTATAGTTAGGTCTTCATTCTACATGACGTAATACACATCATACAATTATAGTTAGGTCTTCATTCTACATGACGTAATACACATCATACAATTATAGTTAGGTCTTCATTCTACATGACGTAATACACATCATACAATTATAGTTAGGTCTTCATTCTACATGACGTAATACACATCATACAATTATAGTTAGGTCTTCATTCTACATGACGTAATACACATCATACAATTATAGTTAGGTCTTCATTCTACATGACGTAATACACATCATACAATTATAGTTAGGTCTTCATTCTACATGACGTAATACACATCATACAATTATAGTTAGGTCTTCATTCTACATGACGTAATACACGTCATACAATTATAGTTAGGTCTTCATTCTACATGACGTAATACACATCATACAATTATAGTTAGGTCTTCATTCTACATGACGTAATACACATCATACAATTATAGTTAGGTCTTCATTCTACATGACGTAATACACATCATACAATTATAGTTAGGTCTTCATTCTACATGACGTAATACACATCATACAATTATAGTTAGGTCTTCATTCTACATGACGTAATACACATCATACAATTATAGTTAGGTCTTCATTCTACATGACGTAATACACATCATACAATTATAGTTAGGTCTTCATTCTACATGACGTAATACACATCATACAATTATAGTTAGGTCTTCATTCTACATGACGTAATACACATCATACAATTATAGTTAGGTCTTCATTCTACATGACGTAATACACATCATACAATTATAGTTAGGTCTTCATTCTACATGACGTAATACACATCATACAATTATAGTTAGGTCTTCATTCTACATGACGTAATACACATCATACAATTATAGTTAGGTCTTCATTCTACATGACGTAATACACATCATACAATTATAGTTAGGTCTTCATTCTACATGACGTAATACACATCATACAATTATAGTTAGGTCTTCATTCTACATGACGTAATACACATCATACAATTATAGTTAGGTCTTCATTCTACATGACGTAATACACATCATACAATTATAGTTAGGTCTTCATTCTACATGACGTAATACACATCATACAATTATAGTTAGGTCTTCATTCTACATGACGTAATACACATCATACAATTATAGTTAGGTCTTCATTCTACATGACGTAATACACATCATACAATTATAGTTAGGTCTTCATTCTACATGACGTAATACACATCATACAATTATAGTTAGGTCTTCATTCTACATGACGTAATACACATCATACAATTATAGTTAGGTCTTCATTCTACATGACGTAATACACATCATACAATTATAGTTAGGTCTTCATTCTACATGACGTAATACACATCATACAATTATAGTTAGGTCTTCATTCTACATGACGTAATACACATCATACAATTATAGTTAGGTCTTCATTCTACATGACGTAATACACATCATACAATTATAGTTAGGTCTTCATTCTACATGACGTAATACACATCATACAATTATAGTTAGGTCTTCATTCTACATGACGTAATACACATCATACAATTATAGTTAGGTCTTCATTCTACATGACGTAATACACATCATACAATTATAGTTAGGTCTTCATTCTACATGACGTAATACACATCATACAATTATAGTTAGGTCTTCATTCTACATGACGTAATACACATCATACAATTATAGTTAGGTCTTCATTCTACATGACGTAATACACATCATACAATTATAGTTAGGTCTTCATTCTACATGACGTAATACACATCATACAATTATAGTTAGGTCTTCATTCTACATGACGTAATACACATCATACAATTATAGTTAGGTCTTCATTCTACATGACGTAATACACATCATACAATTATAGTTAGGTCTTCATTCTACATGACGTAATACACATCATACAATTATAGTTAGGTCTTCATTCTACATGACGTAATACACATCATACAATTATAGTTAGGTCTTCATTCTACATGACGTAATACACATCATACAATTATAGTTAGGTCTTCATTCTACATGACGTAATACACATCATACAATTATAGTTAGGTCTTCATTCTACATGACGTAATACACATCATACAATTATAGTTAGGTCTTCATTCTACATGACGTAATACACATCATACAATTATAGTTAGGTCTTCATTCTACATGACGTAATACACATCATACAATTATAGTTAGGTCTTCATTCTACATGACGTAATACACATCATACAATTATAGTTAGGTCTTCATTCTACATGACGTAATACACGTCATACAATTATAGTTAGGTCTTCATTCTACATGACGTAATACACATCATACAATTATAGTTAGGTCTTCATTCTACATGACGTAATACACATCATACAATTATAGTTAGGTCTTCATTCTACATGACGTAATACACATCATACAATTATAGTTAGGTCTTCATTCTACATGACGTAATACACATCATACAATTATAGTTAGGTCTTCATTCTACATGACGTAATACACATCATACAATTATAGTTAGGTCTTCATTCTACATGACGTAATACACATCATACAATTATAGTTAGGTCTTCATTCTACATGACGTAATACACATCATACAATTATAGTTAGGTCTTCATTCTACATGACGTAATACACATCATACAATTATAGTTAGGTCTTCATTCTACATGACGTAATACACATCATACAATTATAGTTAGGTCTTCATTCTACATGACGTAATACACATCATACAATTATAGTTAGGTCTTCATTCTACATGACGTAATACACATCATACAATTATAGTTAGGTCTTCATTCTACATGACGTAATACACATCATACAATTATAGTTAGGTCTTCATTCTACATGACGTAATACACATCATACAATTATAGTTAGGTCTTCATTCTACATGACGTAATACACATCATACAATTATAGTTAGGTCTTCATTCTACATGACGTAATACACATCATACAATTATAGTTAGGTCTTCATTCTACATGACGTAATACACATCATACAATTATAGTTAGGTCTTCATTCTACATGACGTAATACACATCATACAATTATAGTTAGGTCTTCATTCTACATGACGTAATACACATCATACAATTATAGTTAGGTCTTCATTCTACATGACGTAATACACATCATACAATTATAGTTAGGTCTTCATTCTACATGACGTAATACACATCATACAATTATAGTTAGGTCTTCATTCTACATGACGTAATACACATCATACAATTATAGTTAGGTCTTCATTCTACATGACGTAATACACATCATACAATTATAGTTAGGTCTTCATTCTACATGACGTAATACACATCATACAATTATAGTTAGGTCTTCATTCTACATGACGTAATACACATCATACAATTATAGTTAGGTCTTCATTCTACATGACGTAATACACATCATACAATTATAGTTAGGTCTTCATTCTACATGACGTAATACACATCATACAATTATAGTTTGGTCTTCATTCTACATGACGTAATACACATCATACAATTATAGTTAGGTCTTCATTCTACATGACGTAATACACATCATACAATTATAGTTAGGTCTTCATTCTACATGACGTAATACACATCATACAATTATAGTTAGGTCTTCATTCTACATGACGTAATACACATCATACAATTATAGTTAGGTCTTCATTCTACATGACGTAATACACATCATACAATTATAGTTAGGTCTTCATTCTACATGACGTAATACACATCATACAATTATAGTTAGGTCTTCATTCTACATGACGTAATACACATCATACAATTATAGTTAGGTCTTCATTCTACATGACGTAATACACATCATACAATTATAGTTAGGTCTTCATTCTACATGACGTAATACACATCATACAATTATAGTTAGGTCTTCATTCTACATGACGTAATACACATCATACAATTATAGTTAGGTCTTCATTCTACATGACGTAATACACATCATACAATTATAGTTAGGTCTTCATTCTACATGACGTAATACACATCATACAATTATAGTTAGGTCTTCATTCTACATGACGTAATACACATCATACAATTATAGTTAGGTCTTCATTCTACATGACGTAATACACATCATACAATTATAGTTAGGTCTTCATTCTACATGACGTAATACACATCATACAATTATAGTTAGGTCTTCATTCTACATGACGTAATACACATCATACAATTATAGTTAGGTCTTCATTCTACATGACGTAATACACATCATACAATTATAGTTAGGTCTTCATTCTACATGACGTAATACACGATCATACAATTATAGTTAGGTCTTCATTCTACATGACGTAATACACATCATACAATTATAGTTAGGTCTTCATTCTACATGACGTAATACACATCATACAATTATAGTTAGGTCTTCAGTCTACATGACGTAATACACATCATACGAATATAGTTAGGTCTTCATTCTACATGACGTAATACACATCATACAATTATAGTTATGTATTCATTCTACATGACGTAATACACATCAACAATTATAGTTAGGTTAATTCATACTACATGAAGTATTACACGTCATACAATTATAGTTAGAGTCTTCATTCTACATGTACGTAATACACATCATACAATTATATTAGGTAGAAGCTATCAGTCTTCATTCTACATGACGTAATACACATACATACAATTATAGTTAGGTCTTCATTCTACATGGACGTACAACTACATGAAGTAATAATGACGTCATACAATATAGTTAGGTCTTAAATTCTACATGACATAATACAATCATCACAAAGTACAATTATAGTTAGATCTTCATTCTACATGACGTAATACACATCATACAATTATAGTTAGGTATTCATTCTACATGACGTAATACACAACATACAATTATAGTTAGAGAACCAATAAATTCTGTTCATTCTACATGTACGTAATACACATCATACAATTATAGTTAGGTCTTCATTCTACATGACGTAATACACATCATACAATTATAGTTAGGTCTCATGACTCATATCTACATGACGTATTACACACGTCCATACAATTATAGTAAGGTCTTCATTCTACATGACCTAATACACATCATACAATTATAGTTAGGTTAGGATGTCTTCATTCTACAGGACGTAATACACATCATACAATTATAGTTAGGTCATCATTCTACATGACATAATACACATCATACAATTATAGTTAGGTATTCTATTCTACATGACGTAATACACGTCATAAGCAATATAGTAAGTCTTCATTCTACATGACGTAATACACATCATACAATTATAGTTAGGTATTCATTCATACATGACGTAATACACGTCATACAATTATAGTTAGGTCTTCATTCTACATGACGTAATACACATCATACAATTATAGTTAGGTATTCATTCTACAATGACGTAATACACGATCATACAATTATAGTTAGGTCTTCATTCTACATGACGTAATACACATCATACAATTATAGTTAGCGTATCTTCATTCTACATGACGTAATACACATCATACAATTATAGTTAGGTATCATTCTTCTACATGACGTAATACACATCATACAATTATAGTTAGGTCATCAATCTACATGACGTAATACACATCATACAATATGAGTTAGGATCTCATTCTACAGTGACATAATACACATCATACAATTATATAGTTAGGTCTTCATTCTACATGACGTAATAACACATCATACAATTATAGTCTAGGTACTTCATTCTACATACGAGTAATACACATCAAACAATTATATAGGTATTCATTCTACATGACGTAATACAACATCATACAATTATAGTTAGGTATTCATTCTACATGACGTAATACACATCAACAATATAGTTAGTGTCTTCATTCTACATGACGTAATACACATCATACAATTATAGTTAGGTCATCATTTCTACATGACGTAATACACATCATACAATTATAGTTAGGTCTTCATTCTACATGAGCTAATACACGTCATACAATTATAGTATAGGTCTTCATTCAACATGACGTAATACACATCATACAAATATAGTTAGGTCTTCATTCTACATGACGTAATACACATCATACAATTATAGTTAGGTCTATCATTCTACATGACGTAATACACATCATACAATTATAGTTAGGTCTTCATTCTACATGACTAATACACATCATACAATTATAGATTAGGTCTTCATTCTACATGACGTAATACACATCATACAATTATAGTTAGGTCTTCATTCTACATGACGTAATACACATCATACAATTATAGTTAGGTCTTCATTCTATATGACGTAATACACATCATACAATTATAGTTAGGTCTTCATTCTACATGACGTAATACACATCATACAATTATAGTTAGGTCTTCATTCTACATGACGTAATACACATCATACAATTATAGTTAGGTCTATCATTCTACATGACGTAATACACGTCATACAATTATAGTTAGGTCTTCATTCTACATGACGTAATACACATCATACAATTATAGTTAGGTCATCATTCTACATGACGTAATACACATCATACAATTATAGTTAGGTCTTCATCTACATGACGTAATACACATCATACAATATAGTTAGGTACTTTCATTCTACATGACGTAATACACGTCATACAATTATAGTTAGTCTTCATTCTACATGACATAATACACATCATACAATTATAGTTAGGTCTTCATTCTACATGACGTAATACCATCATACAATTATAGTTAGGTCTTCATTCTACATGACGTAATACACATCATACAATTATAGTTAGGTATTAATTCTACATGACGTAATACACGTCATACAATTATAGTTAGTCTTCATTCTACATGACGTAATACCATCATACAATTATAGTTAGGTATTCATTCTACATGACGTAATACACGTCATGCAATTAAAGTTAAGGTCTTCATTCTACATGACGTAATACACATCATACAATTTATAGTTAGGTCTTCATTCTACATGACGTAATACACATCATACAAATATAGTTAGGTCTTCATTCTACATGACGTAATACACATTATACAATTATAGTTAGGTCTTCATTCTACATGACGTAATACACGTCATACAATTATAGTTAGTCTTCATTCTACATGACAGTCATACACAACATACAATTATAGTTAGGTCTTCATTCTACATGACGTAATACACACATACATTATAGTTAGGTATTCATCTACATGACGTAATACACATCATACAATAATAGTTTAGGTCTTCATTCTACAAGGCAGTATATACACATCATACAATTATAGTTAGGTCTTCGTTCTACATGACAGTAATACACATCATACAATTATAGTTAGGTCTTCATTCTACATGACGTAATACACATCATACAATTATAGTTTGGTCTTCATTCTACATGACGTAATACACATCATACAATTATAGTTAGGCTCTTCTACAGGTCTACTCTACATGAAGTAATCAACATACACTCATACAATTATAGTTAGGTATTCATTCTACATGACGTAATACACATCATACAATTATAGTTAGGTCTTCATTTCTACATGACGTAATACACATCATACAATTATAGTTAGGTCTTCATTCTACATGACGTAATACACATCATACAATTAATAGTTAGGTCTTCATTCTACATGACGTAATACACATCATACAATTATAGTTTAGGTCTTCATTCTACATGACGTAATACACATCATACAATTATAGTTAGGTCTTCATTCTACATGACGTAATACACATCATACAATTATAGTTAGGTCTTCATTCTACATGACGTAATACACATCATACAATTATAGTTAGGTCTTCATTCTACATGACGTAATACACATCATACAATTATAGTTAGGTCTTCATTCTACATGACGTAATACACATCATACAATTATAGTTAGGTATTCATTCTACATGACGTAATACACATCATACAATTATAGTTAGGTCTTCATTCTACATGACATCATACACATCATACAATTATAGTTAGGTCTTCATTCTACATGACGTAATACACATCATACAATTATAGTTAGGTCATTCATTCTACATGACGTAATACACATCATACAATTATAGTTAGGTCTTCATTCTACATGACGTAAATACACATCATACAATTATAGTTAGGTCTTCATTCTACATGACAGTAATACACATCATACAATTATAGTTAGGTCTTCATTCTACATGACGTAATACACATCATACAATTATAGTTTGGGTCTTCATTCTACATGACGTATACACATCATACAATTATAGTTAGGTCTTCTTTCTACACATGAAGTAATACACGTCATACAATTATAGTTAGGTCTTCATTCTACATGACGTAATACACATCATACAATTATAGTTAGGTCTTCATTCTACATGACGTAATACACATCATACAATTATAGTTAGGTCTTCATTCTACATGACGTAATACACATCATACAATTATAATTAGTGTTTCATTCTACATGACATAATACACATCATACAATTATAAATAGGTCTCATTCTACATGACGTAATACACATCATACAATATAGTTAGGTCTTCATTCTACATGACGTAATACACACTCATACAATTATAGTTAGGTATCATTCTACATGACGTAATACACATCATACAATTAGTTAGGCTTTCTATGAGTCTCGTCTTATTCTACATGACGTAATACACGTCATAACAATTATAGTTAGGTTCTTCATTCTACATGGACATAAACACATCATCACACATAATATAGTTAGGTCTTCATTCTACATGACGTAATACACATCACACAATTATAGTTAGGTATTCATTCTACATGACGTAATACACATCATACAATAATAGTTAGTATGTGTTCTTCATATCTACTGACTAGTACGTAATACACGTCATATTCAATTATAGTTAGTCTTCAATCTACATGACATAATACACATCACACAATCATACAGTTGGTCTTCATGATACATGACGTAATAGGCGATCAATCTTTTCATAGTTTCGTACTTATTCTACATGGATCGTTAATAACATCATACAATTACTTAGTTAGGATCTTCAATGTCTACATGAAACGTAATACACGCTCATACATTTAAAGTAGTTAGGCTTCATTCTACATGGACGTAATACACATCATTACGTACAATTATAAGTTAGGTCATTCATTCTACATGAACGTAATAGCACATCATACATAACAATTATAGATAGGTCAAGTCATCAGTCTACATGACGTAACTACACACTCATAGACATGTATAGTTACGGAGTCTACACTACATGACGTAATACACATCATACAATTATAGTTAGGTCTTCATTTCTACCATGATCGTCATACAATATCTTTATGTCTTCTATTCTACATGACGTATACACCTCATACAAATTATAGTAGGTCTTCATTCTACATGACGTAATACACATCATACAATTATAGTTATAGGTATTCATTCTACATGACGTAATACACACATACAATTATAGTTAGGTCTTCATTCTACATGACGTAATACACCGTACATATATTATCAATTAGGATCTATAAATAGTGGTCTTCTTCTACATGATACGTAATACACAATCATACAATTATAGTTAGGTCTTCATTCTACATGACGTAATACACATCATACAATTATAGTTAGGTCTTATTTCTACATGACGTAATACACATCATACAATTAGTTAGGTAGCTTTATTCTACATGAAGTAATACACGTCATACAATTTAGTTAGGTCTTCATTCTACATATGACGTAATACACATCATACACAATTATAGTAGGTTTCCTTTCTGCATGACGTAATTACTCATCATTCAAATTATAGTTAGGTCTTCATTCTACATGAGTAATCACACGTCCTACACAATTAATAGTTAGGAGACTTCTTCATTCTATTAATTCTACATGGACGTAATACACATCAAGTATACAATTCATAGTTAGGTCTTCATTCTACTATGACGTAATACACATCAAACAATTATAGTTAGGGGACTCTTCATTCATACATGACGTAATACACATCATACAATAAATAGTTAGATCATCAACTTCATACTACATGACATAAATACACAGTCGTACAATTATAGTAGGTCTTCATGTCTACATATGACGTGCATACACACATCATACAATTATAGGTAGGTCTATCATCTCTACAAGACGTAATAACACAAACACATTCATCATAGACAATTATAGTTAGAGTCAACATCTCAACATGAGACGTAATACACTGATCCATGTACAATTATCAGTGTCAGCAGTCATGCATTCTACATGACGTAAACACTCATGTAAAGAGTAAAAAGTAAGTAATCAATTAATCAGTTAGGTTTTATGGGGCAATGGGGCGGTCTCCTTCATTCCAATACGAAACAATAAAAACAACGTAAATCCGAGCATAGACAATTATAAGTTTGGAAGACAGAGGCTTTCTTCAATCTCCATATATGGTAATTTGATCATATTTCTCATCTAGGAACAGCGAGAGAGTCTTAGTGTCTTATCATCGTCTAAACTGACAATAATACACAACATACAACAGTCATAAATAAATAACCATGACAATAACGAAATAACAAATAAAAGTTATGTTTCGGTCTCTTTCATTACCGGCGTTAGGCAGGGGGCTGACACATTACATTTTTTCTACACAATGACGTAATCACACAAGCTAACAATCAACATTACAATTATAAATGAGTTTGGAGTCTTTGGTCTTTCCATGGCTATCTCTCTTGGTTGTCATTCCATTGTTTTGTCCTTTGGTCTCTTTTTTTCATTATTTTCTACAAAAATCTAATATAAACAAAAATTTTGGTAGGTCTTTTTCCCATAATTAATTTATTTTTGCGGTCTTTCTTCATATTTTATTTTCCATTCATACTTCTACAGAGTAAACAAAAAGACGGTAATACAAAATAAATAAATAACCACAATCAACAGATTAAACAGCTTAAGATGTAGCTCATATCTTCATTCTACATGAATAAATACACGTCATACAATTATAGT
>CALYLW010001262.1:18016-32389 GCA_944989445.1 Ampullaceana balthica | reverse complement strand
ACATGACGTAATACACATTATACAATTATAGTTAGGTCTTCATTCTACATGACGTAATACACATCATACAATTATAGTTAGGTCTTCATTCTACATGACGTAATACACATTATACAATTATCTACCAACAATACTATGTTAATGTAGTATCTTAAAATAGAACCTGGTGTACACTTAGCCATGACCTCCTGGAAATAGCCATAGCAAGGTCAACTTAATTACTGCCTATACATGTGTATAAGTCGAGAAATTTTAGTCATAAAATTCATTTTTTAAAATACAGAATCGTTTTATCCATCGGTCAGTTCTGGTGTCTATAGAATTGTTTGCACTGAATGTGAGACAATGTCGAGGTACCGGTAGAGCTAGAGGGCTTATCTGTAAGTTGACACAAACGTATGCACCAAAGAAAGGGATGTTGAAGCTTTACTGACATCTGAAATACCAAGCCACATACACACTGTATCATCTTCACCGACTGCCAGCTAACGAGACCAAACTAACTGCATATACTAGCCGCGTTCAGCCGACAGTCAAATAAAAGCTTTGAGACTGGACGTGTGCATCACTTCTGTGTTTGGCGGCCGTCCATAAAGTACGTCACGCTCCGAGGGTTAAGAAAGTGTGAAACTTTGTGACAGGGGGAAGGGGGGTTCAGGCCATGTGTGAGGTCACACATTTATGAATACATTAGAATTAGTTTAATGTCAAAATAGCATGAAATGCGTATCTCCTGAATGTGTTCATAAATCTGAATTGGATGCAGCAGGACTGATATAGAAGGATCAGGAATGGTTTGACAATCATCTTCGCACCAGCCAATATGTCGCACAAATTGTTAAAAATCAGGACATAAAATGTTGCGACAAAGCACGAAGCTCATATTTCAACGTTTTACCTTCAAGATTCTTCCCCTCCTCCAATCCCAATCAACCAAACAGTTCATGGACTCAAAGCTTCAGAAAGAGCAGATCCAGATTATCATACATTTCCTTCCTTGTTTGTAGCACAAACTCTCAAATTTGATGACATTATGCCAAAATCAACTGGAGTTTTCAAAGTACAACCATATGATTATAAGCTTATTTGATCGACTTTGCAAAGTATGTCACTTATATTTTGACTCACAAACAAAATTGAAGAAACATACAGGACAACACAGAGCTCGGGCTCAGGAGAATGTGCCCACCCAAACTGTTCAAGAATCAACTCAGATAAAACGCCACCGTTCTTTGAGAATCGCTTCTAGAAGGCAAAGAGAACCTATGGCAGTTATTGTCAGAAGAGAAAATGCCCATACAGGGGCTGTTGAGTGGCTAGATAAGGACTAGTTGATTTGTCTGCAATTATCCTTCCAGGAAACGATGATGGTGAAAGATTGATGTCAGTCGTAACTATGGATGAAAACTTCACTTCACTATGGTAAGATGATGTCCAGTGAATATTTGTGAATGAAACATAATTCCTAGGACCATAATAAACAGATTCAATATAGCACAAGAGATGGTCACATAATCCGTAAATCTAGTCTTTTTTTTAGTCAAATTGTTTTGTTTAATTTTTTTAATATTTAATCACTGGTTGAGGTCAAGTTTCACTAATCTACTTCTGATTCTGTGTCAATGGAATGCATAATCGGAATATTATCTAAAACTTGACCTCTGACCTCACCCATTGTAAATGAAAGAGTAGCAGATAAATGATGTGTGTTATATAATTGTCAAGTCTACTTTTTACAATTTTTGTTTTCAAATTCGATCTAGATTGAGTTATTGTTTCATTGAATAACTGACAATTGTTGAGAATTAACTATTCTACTATTAAAGTCATTTTAATAATCTGATAGTTCTTTTAAGTGGGGGTGTACAGGATTTCGGCTCCAGCTCCAACAAATCCGGAATCCGGCTATTTTTAAAACTCCAGCTCCGGCTTTGGCTCCGGCCAGTTTCACTTCATTAATCCGGCTAGCGGTAGATTCCTAATTTATACATATATATATATATATATTCATAATGGCTCCTGCAAATCTGGAATCCAGTCATTTTAACAAATCTTTTTTCCGGCTGCAGTCGGATTTCACTGCATAAATCCGGCAAAATTCAGCTCCGGCCGGATTTCAAAATTTTGTATCTGGTTCATCCCTACTTTTAGGTGGAAATTTGATATTTTAATACAGGGTAATTGTGAAGTGTAATGTAAGTATTAAATAAAATATTTTAATTAGGTGTTAATTAATTTTTTTACGAAAGTGTGACGTTTTTAAGGGGGGGGGTCCCGAGATTTGCGACGGTTAATGACAGGGGGGAGGGGGTCTAAAATGGTCAAACATAGCGTGACGTACTTTATGGACGGCCACTTGTGTGTTTTCAGCTGTTGGCAGTTGTTTAATGTTTGATAGAAAATTTTGGCTGAAATGTTAGGTGAACGGTTGGACAAGCATAGCGAGGCTGTTTATTTTTATTTACTCAACGCAAGATTTGCTAGTAATAGTTTAGTTTATGTTTTATTTGCCCATCATTAAGATTTTCTAGTAATAGTTTAGTTTATGTTTTTTTACCCATTCCAAGATTAGCTAGTAATAGTTAAGTTTATGTTTTATTTACGCAACCCAAGATGTGCATATCTAAAAATTTCTGTTAAAAATAGACTCCCTACGTTGAGTAATAGGGTGTGCGGTGCTTTAACGATTTTGACCCAGATACTTTTTTCTTTGACGAGCAAGAACTAATACATGAGCCCCTTGGGAGACCGTCAACCAGTCAGATTGTTGTTACGTCCACCTTACTTGATCATTAATGTTCAACTTTTAGAAGTCACCTAAAAGTGTCGGTAGAAGGTCATTTATACCTCTAACCCCACCCCCAGCCGATCAAATATTACCGGAAAATAAAAATGTCCCATGGTCTCACAGTCCTTAATAAAGTTACCTACATTCTCTCTGCACCACCCTTTATTAAACTTTCCCATTACTCTCGTCAGCACGTGTCCTTTGGTGTTCGCCTAGTCTAGCCCTCGTACCATGTCATAGTGTGGCATGTGCCAGCTAACGCCCAGTCCCTAGTACCTGGGTTAATATGTTCAGCTAATATCCAGTCCCTACTGCCTGTGTTGATATGTCCAGCTAACGTTCAGTCCCTATTACCTGGGTTAATATGTCCAGCTAACGTCCAGTCCCTAGTACCAGGTTTGATATGTCCAGCTAACTTCATGTCCCTAGTGCCTTGGTTGATATGTCCAGCTAACGTCCAGTCCCTAGTACCGGAGTTGATATGTCCAGCTAACGTCCAGTCCCTAGTACCGTGTTTGATATTTCCAGCTAACGTCAAGTCCCTAGTACCGGGTTTGATATGTCCATCTAACGTCCAGTCCCTAGAACAGGGGTGGAAATGTCGAGCCAATATGTAAGACAATGATAGATGCTTATTAACAGTGTATCCCTAATTGTAGGGTTCGAAGCCAAGAGACTTACCACTTGGTAAAAATTAAAGATCAATTACAATATTTCTGAATTGTAAAAGTTTGTTTTTAAGACTTACATATAAATCAAAAACTTTATATAAAACTAAAAGTCTAAAAGTTTTAAGCAAATTTATTTTTTTTAAAAGTATTTATTCACAATTTATTACAATTTTATTTATTTTTTTCTTAAATTTAATATCTAATGAAATATTTATAAAACACAAGTTATTAATATTATGTCTCAATGAATTTAAATTACATTTTATTGGGTTAAAAATAAGATCTTATCATTTTATTTGCTAATTAAGTTTTCTCAAAACAATGTCATATTAAAAACATCAGTGTCGGTGCTTTGTGGTGCGGCACTGGTGTGAAAGTTACATATAGGATATATTAGTTGTTTATGAAATTATGTTCACCTAACTCAAACTTTTAGTGTTCGAACACACCAAAACATACACACAGACGGACGCACACTCATACATCCTATTTTCAAAAGTTGTCGTTTTTTATTCATCGCAAGAAAGTGTGCAATTTCGAGATTTATCAAAATCTTGATTCCGATTTTTAGCTCGATTATACAACTTCCCCGCTAAACAGTCTAATCAAGAAAAGAAAATCAGAAATAATTTTTTCTCATTAATCTTATGAGCAGCTATATTGTTTCGATCAAAACTTCATATTAAATAAATCAATAACATTTCTGAGCGGTGCAAGGATAATGGGAAATACATTTATAATGCACATCCGGATATATAGAAAGCTATTACAATACATTACTGCCAATAAATTAATAACAATAAATAATTTAAAGATTCAATTGTTCAATTCTTTTGTTGATACATTTGTTAAAGTATTAAATACATAAATACATATAAATGTTAGTAAATAATGTAAAATTTGAGAAGTAGTGTATACCTAATGAGAGCACAGTAACATAAACATGAACATGGTACACATGGGATGTGTGGTTTAATAACAAGACTTGTTGGAAGGATGTAAGAAATGTGTACTGGTTAATTGATAGCATAATACTGCATCGTATAACAAGAGTCGCTGTGTCACCAAGTCCTGAGCATGAATTGAAAGTATAACACTACATCGTATAACAAGAGTCACGGTGTCACCAAGTCCTGGGCATGAATTGAAAGCATAACACTACATCGTATAACAAGAGTCACTGTGTCACCAAGTCCTGAGTATGAAAGATCTAATGAGCATAGTAAATTACATTGTCAAATTGTAGGAGAAATAAGGTTTAAATGACCAATCATTTCAGTCCTTCATGCAAGAAGTTGACTCGAGTTCGGTGACAAGAAGTTGACTCGAGTTCGGTGACACAGCGGAAAAATCTTTTCAATAGATCCTGGAAATCTGTCAATTGATTTACAGAAAAAAAAGACTTTTCTTTTTTATTGTTGCAGTGGAATTGTAAAGTTTTTATTGAATTGTAAAGTTGTTATTCAATTGTAAAGTTGTTATTAGATTGTAATGTTGTTATTCAATTGTAAAGCTTTTTATTGAATTGTAAAGTAATTATTAAAAAGTAAAGTAGTTATTGAATTGTAAAGTTGTTATTTCTGACATATCGTCAAATCTGAATGATTTTAACCAGCAGATACATAAACGTGATAAATACACTCGTAAATTGGCAGATACATAAACGTGATAAATACACTCGTAAATTGGCAGATACATAAACGTGATAAATACACTCGTAAATTGGCAGATACATAAACGTGATAAATACACTCATAAATTGGCAGATACATAAACGTGATAAATACACTCGTAAATTGGCAGATACATAAACGTGATAAATACACTCGTAAATTGGCAGATACATAAACGTGATAAATACACTCGTAAATTGGCAGATAATTCAATAGAGCTGCTATAGGACTCTTGTCCTATAAATAGTGTTTTTTCGCTCTTATAAATTTCAATAAGTAACTTAACTGTGCATCTCAAATATAAATAGAGTTTCAGTTAAATTAGTTTATTCTCACTGAGCTTGTTAAATGTCGAGAGAACAATAACAAGGCTTTACGTTTATGCCTTGATGAAAGCACCCGAGTACAATGGAATTACAGTTAGATTAAGAATATCTTTAAAGTAATATAATAACGTAGGACGCAATAATCGTATGTAATAAATAAGATACAGTCTGTAATTAATAAGTTAATATTCAGCGGTCAATCGTGCTATACATTGACTTTTTATAAAAAAAAGAGTTTTTAGAGATCGGAGTCAAGTGACGTGCACTTATACGCTAAACGTCGTTAAATATAAGCATGTTGTGTAGTAAATTTGACAAAATTTATATGAAATTAAAAATATTAATTTCATAGTTTCAACACAATGCATGTAAAAATAAAATGTTAAAATATGATTATTCCTTTGAAGACTTTATTTATATAAATATTTATAAATTACATAAATTTAATATTTAGGAATCACATGTTACCAATAAACTAATATAACTAAAAGAAAAAGAGACAAAAATGTTTTTATTTTATTTCCACATAATTGTTCATAAAAAACACATCAACATCGGTGCTGTATCGTGCGGCGCACCACGTATAATATGATAACACGACGTATTTCTAAAAATATTCGTCTTGATGGTAAAACGTGGATAATAATATTCTTTATTCATATTATCATTATTAGGTCTACGTTTGGAAAGGCCTCGGCTATCATGACCTTTCATGTCTCTCTGGCGTTTTCTGTTTCATTGAAGACGTTAATGAAAACTTGTTGGAAGTACAATTGAGAATGATTGTTTATGTCATCATTTTAACATCTGTAATTACGTCACATCTGAGATCAATGGAATTTTTACTCCGCCAAGCCCCCCACCCCCTAGCCAGGGAACACATTGGAGATACTTACACGTTGTGAATGTTTACAAAGGTGATCACCTCATTTTGTTAAAGTTTAATTCTTGAGGTGTAATGTCAAATATAGGCAGTCCCAAGCCCTACATTGGCTGTAGCGCCCCAGGGATGGATGGATGGACTGTCAAATATAAATTCAAAATGCTTGAAAGTTCTTATAGGAAATAAGTGTTTCTTTCATACACAGCGACAGTGTATTTCTATAAATTGAGATACATATGTTATTATTCTCATTAGGATATGTTTAGCAGTGGACAAATGTTTATTGACAGTGTATTTATAAACAGTGATATACAGGTGATATTATTCTCAGGTAGGATATGTTTAGCAGTAGATAATGTTTATTACTGAGTATTTACTCAAGGGAGACTAATCTTTGTTGTTGTCATGGTAACTCTAATATTGCTCAGCAAGAAACAAACAATGTCCAAACAATTTAAATAGTTTTTATTTACTTACGTTTTCCCTTGTATATCACATCAGAATGTTAAAGATTAAAAGTGTGTGTAGCCAAAATCTCTAATTAGTTTTGACAAGACTTTCTTCTTTTTTTCTGGACAGTACAGCTGTCTAATGATAACAAGTGGACAATATCATTGGCTTACTTCTCAATAGAGAATGCTGCCCCTGTTTGTTGATGTTGTTTCCGTGATATCTACATCAAATAAAAGCAAAACAATTTACGGCTAACGTGAATACGCCGTCACCAACAGTACTATGTGCTGGTCATTTGACATCATCTTGAAGAAACATTGTTGTTTTGGATGGTGCACATCTCCTTTAAATTTTTCATTGCGCATTGTAAACATACTGAAGGAAATGCGTTTGTTTTGTTTGTATATTTGTTTACTAGCCTATACCCGTCAAAAATGACGGAAGTTTTCAGCTGAAATCTATTTATTTTATAAAAAATGCACTTTTTTAGGGCGCCTACGGCGCCGACCTTTTTCAAAAGCCCAACTAACTTTTCCTTGTTTGATAAATACGAGATATTTAACTTTCTGAAATGTACACAAAGTATTTTATAATAAGGGTTGCAGGGCGCCTGTGGCGCCCCCTTGATTTTTAAATTTTATAATTAACCATCATCAAATCCTCTTTTTATATTGATCCCTTTTCCAAAAATAAAATATGAGCGAAAACAATGACGTCATATAATATATTTTTACAGCGCATATTTAATTTGCACACCTTTTGACGCTTTGGTGCATTAATTTGGTTTTCCTTGCTTTCTAAAATTAGTAGCGTCAGGACTGACAGACACTACTTGCGTGACAATTGCAAATTATATTGTTTAATAATTAATTTATTCAGAGAGTGTAGAAGAGTGTACACAAAAATTAAACGCTTTTTAATTGGAATCTGTGGAGACATACAACGTTGTGATTGGAATCATTGGAGACATACAACGTTTTCATTGTAATCACTGGAGACATGCAACATTTTCATATTTGTACACTGTAATTGTATGCGAATAATTTATTTTGTCATATTTAGTTTATTGGAAGAAAAGCGTGTTTTAGAAATGCTTTTTTATCAACTTTTTTTTATTTTAAAAATTATTTAAAAACAATTTCTAATGCGTTTTTTTTACTTTTGTCCGTTGACTCGTCCTAGGGAAACCAATCATTCTTGGTCCCTGGGGGAACTATTCATACTTGATACATGAGGGAAACAGTCATACTTGCTCCCGGGCTACCGTAATAATTGTTCCCTGTAGGAACCAGTCATACTTGATACCTGGGGGAACCAGTCATACTTGGTCCTTGGGCACAAGTCATATTTGGTCCCTGGGGGAATCAGTCATACCTGGTAAGTAAGGGAACCAGCCATACTTGGTACCTGAGAGAACAAGTCACAGTTGGTACCTGAGGGAACCAGTCATACTTGGTACCTGAGAGAACAAGTCACAGTTGGTACCTGAGGAAACCAGTCATACTTGGTACCTGAGGAAACAAGTCATACTTGGTACCTGAGCGAACAGGTCATACTTGATACCTGAGGGAACCAGTCATACTTGGTCCTGGGGAACAATTCACACTTTAAACCTGAGGGAATCAGTCTTATTTGGTCTTTGTGGAACCAGTCTTACTTGGTAACTGGGGGAACCAGACATATTGGTCCCGGGGGGAACCAGTCATACTTGGTCCTGTGAAACAAGTTATACTTGGTCTCTAATGGACCGTCATACCTAGCACCTGTGAGCATGGGAGTAGGGAGGGTGGGCAAGGGGGGCATTTGCCCACCCCCCTACATTTGAGAAAAAATAATGTCATAAAAATGTCATAAAGTTGTTACAATAAAATTGAACTAAATTTCCTGAAAGTTTATTACATGGAAGACAGTTTACATTTATCAAACATAAAAAAGAATTATATCTGTAAGTTTAACTTATTACATTACTGATTGTACTAAATATTACAATTGTTTAACATAGTAGAACATCCGTGGTATCCTTGACCAATAAGCTTTGTCATATTTAATCAAAATTCTAATGAATTAGTAATGATAGTGTTGGTTAAAACTTCAGCTGTTCTATTGACAATTGGAATATATCCCATGAATTCTTCTGTGACCATCATTTTCCCATTTTGTTCTTTAACAAATCTAACACCAAGTGACATCTGCTCAATGCCTGAAATGTCATTTGTCTCGTCGGCAAGTATAGAAAATGCAACTGAATTATTTGCTTCACGAACAATGTCTTCACGCAAGAGAGACCCACAAATTTCGATTAAAGTGTTTTGCGTAGTTGCCGAGATACACTCAGCGGTTACCCGACAAAACGGCCCCGACATAACGGCCCCGGTCAAAACGGCCCAAGACAAATTGTTAACAATTTTTAACAACAACATTATAATTTTTTTTTGCATTTTAAGCTTTCGTCAACTTTATAACCCTTAAAAAAAGTAGTAAAATTGTAAAAGTATTTCTTGTGATGTAATTATATTGTTTCTTGTCAACAAACCACCGTTATTGGTACCATTTCGCGTAAAGGCTATTAAATTAACTTTTGTGGTGTTATTATTATTGTTTATTGTTAGCAAAATCAAAAACTGAATAGGTGAGTAAAAATACGAATATATTTGATTGTAAATTTTACTATTAGTCCATCTATTAGTCCAGGGCCGTTTTGTCGGGGCCGTTATGTCGGTGAACCATATCAGCACTACAAGAACCAATTGACAAATGATTACTTCATCTCCAGATTCAACACGAAACTCTAACAGTTCATAGAAATTACCAGAATCTGATTCTGTTCCACGAAGTGCTAAAACATGCATGCAGCAAAATAGGATTGTAGAAATGATGGGACCAGTTCATTGCGATTTTCTTGAATTAGTCATCTAAATGATGAGTCCAACTTCTCATCTATAGAAACTGCTTTGGCTTCCAATAAAGCAAATATAATTGCTTGCATCTTCATGAGATGCCTTTGTGCCATAATGTGCTTTGCAGGTTGCTACGTGCATCTTCGTTGAAATTTATATATTTTATCTCATCTTATCTATACAGACGCTCCTTCTATGCAGAAGATACTTTTATTGCGTCCACAGACCATTACAGATTATATGTTGGCAAGTGAAGCAGCGTTCACAGGCAACGGCTTTGTGGGTTCAACGCATTACCCAGCCGCCTAACTAGTGTTAGGTACCCATTCAGAGCTGGGTGACTCAGGGATGCCCTAGGCCCCGGGAACAAATCCTTGCCTTCACATGGATTCGAGACCATGAACATCGGTACGCAAGTCGAGCTCGCTGCCACTCAACCACCGCGTACATGGTTTGATGACAAATATCCACTGAACTCATAGAATTACTTTTTGCAGAAACAACACGCAATATTTGCAAAAGGCACCTATTAACATTTGCGAGTATACAAGCCCCGATGTATAGTCTGATAACCATGCATATCTAAAAACTAAAAACTCTGTTTCCCTCACTGTCAGCTCTAAAAACATAATTTTTATCAAGGGTCTAACAATCACGAATCAGCTGCAATTTCAACTTATTTGAAAGGTCGTATGTCTAGACATACCTTCCAATATCCAATTTAGGAAATGAATAAGTGTCAGCGACAATCAAATTAGGAACAGTTGCTTCAGTTGTGTCTGGCTATTGAACGTGTACTGTTGTCCTCAATGCCAATGATAAGTCAGATGCTGCAGACGCCCGTAAATATTCTAATAACGGCATTTCGGAATTCCGCGATTTGTCAACTTTTCGATTTTTTTTAGCTTGTAAAAATATTTCTGATATCCATCCTTGGTAATCCTACAGTTTCTACACTTATATTATTTCACAGCAAAATTCAATTTTCTCGTGAGAATTTAAGTTTTTATTTTATTAAATGCATTAATAAATGTTGTATTTTAGCTATTACATCACTAATTTGTAAGTCTTATTAACTTCTAAGGCTTTTTCAACCCTTAGTTTATACTGAACTTGAATTTAATTTAAAATTGTACATGTATGGCATTTTCAGTTAAAATTTTAAAAAACAAAATTTGCCCCCCCCTGGAAAAAATCCTAGCGACGCCCATGCCTGTGAGAACCAGTCATACTTCGTCCTGGAGGAACCAGTCATATTTTTACCTGAGAGAAAAATCATACTTGGTACCTGGGGGAACCAGATATACTTGGTCCCAGGGGAACCAGTCAATGTGATTTTAAACGACTAAAGCTTACTGTCAATATGAGTTTAAACGACTAAAGCCTATAGAGGTTAAATGGCACGGGTTCAAAATAGCGACTGTCAAAACAGCGACCGTCATAATAGCGACTTCAAAATAGCGACTGTATCAAAACAGCGACCGTCATAATAACGACTTCAAAATAGCGACTGTATCAAATGAGCGACTGTCATAACAGCGACTTCACCGCATAGCTATTCTTGTCCAACCGTTCACCTAACACAGTGGTTCCAATCTTTTTTGACAAATAGACCCATTTTCATTGTCTAAACTTACTTAAGGACCCTAGTGAAAAAACTACATAAATGCATAGTAACAAATAAACACTCCAAAAAAATAGCAACATTTTTAAATCCTTTATATTAACTCGTGGTGTCTGCGGCCGACCGACCGACCGACCTTGCTTGCTTGCTTGCTTGTCGCCAAAACTTTTGATCGATTTTTAACCCACTTGCTCGCAAGATAGCGAGCTGAAATTTTGCAGGCAGTTTTGTACCGATGATAAAAACAATGTATCAAAATTTCAGATCGATCGCATGTACCATAATTAAATTATTGATTTTTTAGATTATTTTATTTATTCCTATGTATCATGCTATTTTTTGAGATAGAGCGTCGCGGTGCGTATCATATTGAACAACCTTTCTGTCGCGCAATAAGGTGCGTATTTTATTGACAGCTCTTTTTATAAACATATTCCTGATCGGTGCGCATTATATTAAACATGTTTTACGACACAACTGCAATTTTGTATTTCTGGATGGTCTAGCGCTGCGTATTATAATGAACATTCTTTTAAATTCTTCTCGTACATAAAGGATTTATAGTCAAAAACTTGGTTTTTTACGGGTTTTTCTTATTAAGTATTAATTGAAATTAAAAATTGTGTTTAAAATAAAATTTAAAACAATTAACTTATACTATATATACACGCATTCATTCAAATACACATATCTGCTCAATAAAATTAAAATTTGAATCATGGTTACCCGGGCAGCTTTTGTTTAACAATATTGACAGCCCCCTTGTCAAAACGTCCTGTGGTCGAACTGTCCGGGGTTACATAATGACATGTTACGATGGCTAGACTAAGTGACGACCATGGACCCCGTGTTATGGAGAAGGTAAATAAAGGGATTGGGGCTGAGAGAATGTAGGTACCTTTATAAAGAACTATCTGACCACATTGCCTTGGGGTGGGGGTGGAGTTGGATAGGTTTGGAAGGACTTGCTACCTCAGAGGAGTGGTGCATTTAACACAATCATGAATTCGCCCTTAATGTTGATTGGTTTTCAGTGTGTATACTTTTTAGTGTTAAATTAAACGTTGAAAAAAGCGTGTAATAACTATTTCATGCCGTTTTTAACTTTTAATAGATAATAATATTTAACTATATTATTTTTATTTATTTTTTTTAAATTAGAAAAAAACAACAACAATTTTACGAGGTAAAAACGAAAAGGGTCGAAACATCCGGGGATCAAAAAGTCCTGAAGTCGAACTGTCTCTAGCTTAAAAAAGCACCCACACGCCACCTCTGCCATTACCACCGCAATCCCCCTCAATTAATTGACTGCATCTATGTTTGTTAATCTCTATCGAGCTTTCCTGCAAAATATATTTGACTGAAGTAATAGCAGTTATAATTTTTTTTTACAGAAATAAAATAAAAATGTGTCCCGAAAATGTGTATACACTCTTTACAACAACAATATTTATTTATACACAACCCCAGTTGATTGTATTTAATTTTCTATTGTCCCTTCTGTACAAAATCCTACATGGCTTATCATGTCTTACTTTCTTGATTTTATAAACCCCATTGTAGGCTAGGCACAGTAAGTTTTTCAAAAGAGAAAAGTCGCTATTTTGATACAGTCGCTGTTATGATGCAGTCGCTATTATGATGCAGTCGCTATTATGACGGTCGCTGTTTTGACAGTCGCTGTTTTGATACAGTCGCTATTTTAAAGTCGCTATTATGACGGTCGCTGTTTTGACAGTCGCTATTCTGCCCGGATGCCAGGTTAAATGACTAAAGCCTACTTTAAATTTGAATTTAAACACTGCTATAAAGTAATGTCTGGTCACTATGTTAAAAGTGACTTAAAGAAATGAAACAAATGTCTCAAAAGGCTTGAACACTGAGAAGGTTGAGAAGAGATGGGTATTAAATCTTATTGTTTAGGTGAGTAAAAAACATGCAATTAGTCATTTGACTGTTTTCATTTACTAAACTATCGTAAGAAAAAATCGTTATATCGCTAATTTATGTAGTCTACGTTAGATTTAAACTCTTGTAAGTGTTGATTATTCAATCGTTACTTTTATCAACTTTATTTGAATATACAACCATAAAATATCAGATACATTTGATAGTAATAACTTAGCTTTTTCTATTAGGTACTGGTATATAAAGATATAGATACACAATTTTTAAAAAAAATACAGAAATAGGCATATGTTGGTGAGAACACTTTATATTTACAATTTTATACAATGATTTTTGACGTGCATTAAATTGTGTTCCACGTAAATGATGCAATACAAAGCACCGGTGCTTATGTAGTTAGTATCAATTGGTGTTGACAAAACAGGGAAAATTAAATAAATGTGAAAATCGTCTTTAAAAAAAATCATTAAATGTTAAATTAAATCTATGACACATAGCAATAATAACTTGCGTTTTCTAAATGTTTCGTTGTATGTAAATAAAAATATACGCATAGACATTTAAAATTAATAGAAATAATTAAGTTTTTAACATAGTATTTATTTTAAAATGTTGAAACTATGAAATGTATTTAATGACCATAATTTATTGTATGTCTTTATGTTATGCCACACACTTCGGGTTTTATGCTTTTTCCAGATAGAAATCATTCTTTTATATGTAAGTGGCATGTCACTTTACTTCGATCCCTATAATTAGGGATACAATGTAACTTATATTGCTAACATTCCCCAATACCCGTTGTCCTAAATTAAGGCTATTTATAAATATTAGAACGTATTTCAAGTTTGTACATTCATGTGAAAAACAAGAATTTCATATTAACCTTGTCTTTGTTGTTTACATAGCTACATAATTTCAGCTAACTGTAAACCTGTCTCATAGTAACAACAATATATATGTTCTTACAAAATGTGTAGCTGCACTTATCTTATCGGTTACAGACGAATATTCTATACACACGACTACTGCGTCCTACGCATTTTTATTCGATTTTTCAATGTTAATAGATTGTTGGTTTTCCTGGCAACCCATAACACGTTCGAACTCCGGGATGACGAGAATGTGTATGTGTTTGTTCTTGCAT
>CALYLW010001262.1:0-14185 GCA_944989445.1 Ampullaceana balthica | reverse complement strand
ATGTATCTGCCAATTTACGAGTGTATTTATCACGTTTGTGTATCTGCCAATTTACGAGTGTATTTATCACGTTTATGTATCTGCCAATTTACGAGTGTATTTATCACGTTTATGTATCTGCCAATTTACGAGTGTATTTTTGACCTTTGTGTATCTGCCAATTTACGAGTGTATTTATCACGTTTATGTATCTGCCAATTTACGAGTGTATTTATCACGTTTATGTATCTGCTGGTTAAAATCATTCAGATTTGACGATATGTCAGAAATAACAACTTTAAAATTTAATAACATATTTACAATTGAATAACACTTTTACAATTAAATAACAACTTTTCAATTTAATAGCAACTTTACAATTCAATAATAACTGTACAATTTAATAACTATTTTACAATTCAATAACAAAACTTTACAATTCAATAACAACTTTACAATTCAATAACAACTTTACAATTCAATAACAACTTTACAATTTAATAACAACTTTACAATTTAATAACAACTTTTCAATTCAATAACAACTTTACAATTCATAAACTTTACAATTCATAACACTTTACAATTCAAGAACAACTTTTCAATTTAATAACATCTTTACAATTCCACTTCAACAATAAAAAAGAAAGTTTTTATTTTTCTGTAAATCAATTGACATATTTCCACGATCTACTGAAAAGATTTTCCCGCTGTGTCACCGAACTCGAGTCAACTTCTTGTCACCGAACTCGAGTCAACTTCTTGTCACTGAACTCGAGCCAACTTCTTGTCACCGAACTCGAGTCAACTTCTTGTCACCGAACTCGAGTCAACTTCTTGTCACCGAACTCGAGTCAACTTCTTGTCACCGAACTCGAGTAAACTTCTTGTCACTGAACTCGAGCCAACTTCTTGTCACCGAACTCGAGTCAACTTCTTGTCACCGAACTCGAGTCAACTTCTTGTCACCGAACTCGAGTCAACTTCTTGTCACCGAGCTCGAGTCAACTTCTTGTCACCGAACTCGAGTCAACTTCTTGTCACCGAACTCGAGCCAACTTCTTGTCACCGAACTCGAGTCAACTTCTTGTCACCGAACTCGAGTCAACTTCTTGTCACCGAACTCGAGTCAACTTCTTGTCACCGAACTCGTGTCAACTTCTTGTCACCGAACTCGAGTCAACTTCTTGTAAGAAGGACTCAAATGATTGGTCATTTGAACCTTTTTTTCTCTTATAACTTGACAATGTAAGTGACTATGCTCATTAGATCTTTCATACTCAGGACTTGGTGACACAGTGACTCTTGTTATACGATGCAGTGTTATGCTATCAATTCACCAGTACACATTTCTTACATCCTTTCAAGTCTTTTTATTAATCCACACAGCCCAGGTGAACAATTAAATTTGTCTTCAGCCAGGTTCATGTTTGTGTTACTGTGCTCTCATTAGGTATACACTACTTACTTCTCTAATATTATAATTTGTAATTAAATTTATATGTATTTATGTATTTAATCAAATGTGTGAACATACATTGAACATAAATGGATCTTAACATGATTTGTTATTATTAATTTTGATAAAATTTAATGCAATAAATGCGTTTAGATTTGTATTTTCTATTATTCAAGTGCCTTCAAATCCGATTGTAAATAATTTAATCTACACGTCAATACATGCTGCACTGTTAAGATAAAAACAATATTGTATTACAGAAATTTGTTGTTTTTTAATATCAGTTGCGTATTAAAATTATATTTCCTTTCAGCGCTTCACTCCTAACCAACGTCACTGATTTATTTAACATAAAGTTTTACTCGAGACAATATAGTGGTTCATAATTCATATGAGAAGATATTACATTCTGTTGTATTTTTTATACAGAGTATAGCCGGGAAGTATTATAATCGTGCTAAAAAATTTCACACCTTCGTGTGGTGGAAAATCGCACTTTTGAAAATGTGCTGTATGTTTGTGTGTCCGTCTGTGTGTATGTTTGTGTGTGTTTGGAACACTAAAGCTTGAGTATCGTTTTAGTTAGGTGTACATAATTTCATAAATAAGAAAAAGATCCTATATATAGGTTACTTACACATCAGTTCCGCACTACAAAGCACCGACACTGATGTTTGTAATTTGGCATTGTTTTGTAAAAACCCAGTTAGCAAGATAAAGGAGAAAATCATAATTTTTTACACAATAAATTGTAATTTAAATTTAATGTAACATACTATTAATAATGTGTGTCTCTTAAATGTTTTCTTAAACATTATATTTCATTTATTTATAGACAAAAAAAATAAATATTGAAATTAATCAACTTATTTATTTAAATAAATGGAAACTATGACTTTCAAGTAAGGACAGAAATATATATTCACGTCTACTTAATGGCAGATCGTCTCTACTAAATTTCCATAATGGTCCAATTGCATCTAACTTTTAAGTGGCACTCCACTTGACTTCGATCCCTACATTTAGTTGATTGAGGTATACAAATTCTATAATTTCCTATCATTCTTCTACCTGGAGGCTGAACATTTCGACCACGAACTGGACGATGACTGGCACACGTCACAATTTGACATGTTACAAGGGTTGGAACAAGCGATCACCAAAGGACACGTGCTGACAAAAGTTATGGGAAAGTAAATAAAAGTAGTTTTGGCAGAGAGAATGAAGGCAACTTTATTAAGGCAATGAGACCACATGGCATTTCCTTCCCGGTTACATCGGCACGGGAAAAGGGGGGGGGGTGGATAAAGGTAGGGAGGACCTTTTACCGATTATTTTGGTTGACGTATAAAAGTGTAACATTAGTTGGTCAGGTAAGGTGGACGTAACAACAACTTGACTGATTGACGGTCACGTAAGGGCCTCATTCATTTGTAGCTAATCTCGGGCCTCATCAGTAACGTTGAATGTGTCTTTGTGAGCTGCAGGAACGTTTAAACATACACACGCATCAACACCTTGATTTACCTCATGGGCATGGGGATTTTTTGAAAATATTTAAATTTTTACTAAATGTTGACTGGTTGTCAGTGTGTATACTATTTTATTCAATCGTCATGTCATGGATAAACCTTTAAAAAAATTGTCGATACTTTTTTTTAAAAATTTTAAATTGTTAATTACATTTAACTCAATTGTTTAAGTTCCATTTTTAAAAAGAAATAATAACACAATACAAATAGATGAATGTTACAATGTTGCATCCATACGATCGAAACGTCCTTGAACCTTGTACCAAGGTAAACAACTGAACATGCTGAGAACAAAACCGTGGACATCACTCAGGTTATACAATGATTTTCATATTATATTTCGAGAGTCTTTCAATTGTTTTATATTTGTTTCTAAATTCTTGCTTTACATTTTTTTTCTTAATGTTGATGCAGCATTTATCATGGCAGTTTATGCTTGATTCGAATATTGCTATTTTCTTACAAATATCGTAAACACATTTAAGCATTCAAATTCTTTAAAATGAATATTCGCAAAAGATATATAAATATAAGTATAAGAGTAAATATAAATATAAATATAAATATAAATATAAATATATGTATCGCGAGTTCGCAGATGGAAAAATGCCTATGACGATTATATCAAGAATCATCACCACATTCATGACATGGGTTCAAAGATGGAACCCTGATGGGTTGGTCCCTACCTCGTAGTAGAATCATTGAACCCTGATGGGTTGCTACCTACCTCGTAGTAGAATCATTGAACCCTGATGGGTTGGTACCTACCTCGTAGTAGAATCATTGAACCCTGATGGGTTGGTCCCTACCTCGTAGTAGAATCATTGAACCCTGATGGGTTGGTACCTACCTCGTAGTAGAATCATTGAACCCTGATGGGTTGGTACCTACCTCGTAGTAGAATCATTGAACCCTGATGGGTTGGTCCCTACCTCGTAGTAGAATCATTGAACCCTGATGGGTTGATTTCCTACCTCGTAGTAGAATCATTGAACCCTGATGGATTGATCCCTACCTCGTAGTAGAATCGTTGAACCCTGATGGATTGATCCCTACCTCGAAGTAGAATCATTGAACCAGGGAAGAGTTAAGCTAAAGAATATATCGACTGAAAAAATACTCAGAAACACCTACAATGTCAGTAACCTAAAAGTTTACAGCAATAAACAGGGTTCTTCACCCAATCATAGTTCCCTGATGATTCTGTTAAAGGTACTGTCAATAGGAGCCTACAACAAAAGGAACAAGAAAGCGCAGGTGAAGAAACATCATTTTGATACAACCTGTCTCAAAACAAATGCAGATTAGGACTTTTAACCTACCAACAATTTCAAGAAGAAAGCCTCTTAGCACAAATATGGCCTTACTTTTGACAATATTGTATACTAGGTTGTGCTGCGGCGCCCGCTTTTTTTAAGGCGCCTACGGCGCCCACCTTTTGTCAAAAGCCCAACTAACTTGTCCTTGTATGATAAATATGTAATATTCAACTTCCTGAAATGTACACAAAGTATTTTATGATTAACAATCCTCATATCCTCTTTTTACATTGTTCCTTTTTCCAAAATTAAAATATGAGCTAAAACAATGACGCAATATAATATCTTTTTACGGCGAGAAATGTTAGAAAGCAGGGCACCAAATTACTGCACAAAAATAACTCTTATCAAACGTCCGCTTGAAATTGTTCAATTATTAATAATATAATAACTAGTAACAAAGCCCGCCCAAGGACAAGCATAAGTGTAGGGTGACCTGTGAAGTTCATGGACGCTATGTTTTGGTAGTTGTTATGCTGAAGCGTTTGCAGGACATTGTCGTCGCAGGGTAAGGGATGTGGACAACAACAACAACAAAAACAGCATAAACAACAAAAACAACAACAACAACAAAAACAAAACAACAACAACAACAAAACAAACACAACAACAACAGCAAAACAACAAAACAACAACAACAAAACAAAAACAACAACAACAACAAAGCAACAACAATAACAACAACAAAAAACAACAACAACAAAACAACAACAAAACAACAACAACAATATCAGCAACAAAAAACAAACAACACTTAAAACGCTTGCCACTAACCCCCAGGACCATCAATGATAAAGCAGAATTGTCATTGGAATAAGGGGTTGTCCATGAAGTACGTCACGCTCCAGAGGGGGGAGGGGGTGTAAGAAAGTGTGACAGTTTGTGACATGGGGGAGGGGGGTCCGTCCATGTATGACGTCAAGCTGTTTTACATTAAATTTCGATTATTTTATTAATAAAAAACAACATTTTTGTTCGAAAGTGTGAAGTACTTTAGGGGGGGGGGTTCCCAGATGTTTGACAGTTTGTGACAGGGGGAGGGGGGAAGTTAAAAATGGTCAAAAATAGTGTGACGTACTTTATGGACGGCCCCTAAGCGGCAGTAATAACCTCAAGATGGGAACAACATAATGAATTATGAAAAAAAAACTGCACCAAAAAATTACTCGTTTTGAACCTCCGCGTAATATGTAAATTTTTTCTCCGCTAGTGATTGGCTGTAGGAGTCATATGTGTTTGAGGAACAATCGCTATAGATGACGGGACAGAAAGGACAGAAACTTGCCTTTTATTATTTAGGATAGTGCGGAGGTTGTTTAATGTTAATCTGGAAACCAAAATGATTATCCAATTTAAAAAAAAGCAGAGTGATGTCCCTTAGCGTACTTTTTATTGGTAGGGGCAGGCGTTAATATGCATACCTAACATTGTGGGCTATCACTCTAACTTAGCCACTGTTAATATGTTTTTGTCAAAAGTTAAGCTAAACATGTAGGTTACATTTTAAGTCCAATTATTGTGAGTCAACTATTGGGATCCTATAAAAAGAGTTTTATGTGTGGACAAATGATCAAATTTAAATTTTAATATAAGATTTTGTAAAACAACCTATATTATTTGTGTCTCACTGAGAAATGTTCTTTTTTTCTTTTTAATGTTTAAACGGGGCAGACTCTTAAAAATAATAAATTGCTTAAAATTAAATATTTACATAGAAAAAAACAACAACTAGTAACTGCATTCGATTCCTACGACGACAGGGTAGTAATTAAAACAACTTCAAATTTTTGAAAGGTAAGAGATTTATTCACATTTAATAGTATACGTGATTGTTTAGACTGTCCTTAAGAAAAGATGGACTGAAAAGTAATTATCGAATGAGAAAAAGATTACGAAGAGGAGAATTAGGAACTTGGAGAGAAGTAAACTATTAAAAGTAAAATTAAATATAAGAACAATGCAAGAGCAGTAACAGATTTTGTGAACATCAATATTGTTGTCATCATGAGAGAATACAACAATGAGCAGAAATTGTACAGCAATGTAAATAACAAAGACAATGTAAATATGCATCTTTTCTCTCCGATGAATGTACTAATTGTTTACACGTTCTCTTATTTCTAAAAATCTGAAAAAAAATAAGACTAGGCTAAGGTAATGCTTGCAATTCATTAATTGTATCCCTAATTATTGGGATCGAAGTCAAGTGGCATGCCACTTGGATTAAATAGAACGCTCTCAAAGGAAGATGCTGGGCTACGAACGGTGCAAACTTTACATTCAAACATGCACCTATATTTAGTCATTAAATAAATTTCATGGTTTTAATATTTTTAAAATAAATACGATTTTTAAGAATGGTCATTTATTCGACCTTTAAATTACTATACGAATTTTCAATGTACATTCAATGAAACATTTACAAAACACAAAATATTTATACTATGTTTCTTTGATTTACAATTACATTTGAATGGATTTTTTGAAATACAAATACAAATTTTCACATTAATTTTCTCTTTTAGTTTTGTTAACACAAACTCAGGATTAATACATCAGCACCGGTGCTTTGTAGTGCGTCATTTACGGGAAACACAATATCAATGCACGTCCAAAGTGATTAAACTAATTTATAAATATAACGTGTTCTCTCCATAATATGCCTGTTTATCCATTTTTATATTTAAAGGATATGTTTTTGCATATGTGTATTTATATATAGTTATTTGAAAACGCTCAATTGTTAGTAAATTTCATGTTGGACATTTCTTGTTGTATTTTCTAGGAAATTTCACAAAAGTAACTATTAAAAAGTACTAATATTATTTATGTTGACGTGCATAAGTAAACAAAAGATGTTTTCTTTGTTATTTCTTGTATAGCAGAATAAATTTGTTGTGTTACGTCACAAAATTTGGATTCCATGGAATTAACGCGACTTAAACTAGTTCGCGAAATAATGAATCACAACTTAATGGGATCTATATATGCGTTATACAAACATAATTAATTTTAATTAATCGGTTAATCGATTAAATTTTGTCTGGATTAATCGAACCGAAACAATATAACTTATCAGTCTAAGTCCAACAGTGTATTGCTTTAAATATTAAACATTAGGTACCAATGTTGAAAGTGAAGAAAATTTTATTTTTAACTATTATTTTATAACAATGCATTTATAAGTATATTACAAAGATTAATGACTGATTTTATCAACAAATACATTTTTAATTTTTTTTAAAACCAATTACTTAACATTACAAAAACGAAATAGGGCCGAAGAAAAAATGCAGATAAACGTGTATGGGCGTTAACAAATCACTTTGCCCAGGTTAACGAAAAGGTCGAAGAGTCAGAGAAAAGCCCAACCATAAACCAAATAAGGAAGTAGAGAGAAATTTGACAAAGTATAGACCCCCACTTAGAAGTTTTCTTGACTTCCTTTACAGCCGATACCGTTTCATTATAGATACATTTTTATCCTTGCACGTGCAACAATAAGAATTCTACAGTTAATTACTGGTCACGTCAGGGTGCCAATCGACAGGGCCGATTTATTGATGAGAGAAGGTCTGCTGATCATAATTTATCGATCGCCGAATGACCAGACCTCGGGTTCATATCGTGGCCCAATGAACAGTAAAGAGATAATCGACTTCAAGGCAGGGCATCTGGAGACACGGCCAGATAAACGACTTCAAGGCAGGTCATCTGGAGACACGGTCAGATAAACGACTTCAAGGCAGGTCATCTGGAGACACGGCCAGATAAACGATTTCAAGGCAGGGCATCTGGAGACACGGCAAAATAAACGACTTCAAGGCAGGGCATCTGGAGACACGGCAAAATAAACGACTTCAAGGCAGGTCATCTAGAGACACGGCCAGATAAACGATTTCCAGGCAGGGCATCTGGAGACACGGCCAGACAAGTTTACGAATTTCACCGACGTTTGATAGCCACAAACGAAATAAAACATTTCAAACTCCAAAAGTAAATGTATATGACACGTTTGTATTTAAAATGTTAAGGCATAATATTACATCACAATTTTTTACTCACAATTTTCGGCTATAGTTATATTTCAACACTTTATTTATGTATGTTATGGTAAGTATTATATTAAACTAGAAATATACACGCACTTTGTAACGGGCGTGTGATGACCCTTTTTCCCCAATAGTAGTTTCTGGTTATTACAATTGTTATTTGCCAAGTTATATCTCAGATTCATCTATTACTTAAAATCTTATGGGAAACAGAGCTATTTCATTTTAAGGAAAAAAAATTATTATGATTAAATATATTTAAGAAAAAAAAAGAGAAAAAAAAACAACAGACACATTTATTTATTTTTTTACCATTTTATCGGGTGAGTTGTTTTCACTTAGTGCAGTGCTTTTTAACATTACCTTACTTTTTAAAAGATATGATTTATTAAATAATTAATCTTGACGACCATAATAACTAAATTTACTATTGCATTCCCACTTGTACTAAATAAAGGTAACTGATAGGTTTTACGAAAGAGCTCTAACATCCTCGTCACTCAAAAATTTCATATATAATTACGACACTGCATAGTAACACAATTGTAAGTTTAAGTAATACAATATTTGTTACCGCGTCTATGAGATAAAGAATAAATTGCACTATCCCTTAAAAAGGCAAAGGCTACATAACTCATAATAAAAAAAAATATAAATGTACTTTCTAAAATACATTTTTAAAAAAGAAAATGTCGTATTAAAATGATATCGAGAAAATGTGCACACCACATTTAGACAATAAAAGATTATAGAACGCTTGCCGCATACAATAAAGTCTTGTTATAATGTAAATGTACTGGACCGAAATAACTCTTCCTTTTGACGTATTCATAGCTGTATAAATAGGAAAATAATATTTTAAAAATTGTATGTCTCTAAATGGTACGATTTATATTTACGGTTTTTATGCAATGTGTATAATTTCAAAATGTAATCATTTTTTTTGTTCCCTATTTCTGATAAGGCATCATATTTTGTAAATTATATTCAATACGCACACACCAGATTTTTCGTTTCCGAAAAAAATTAATCCACATTAAAAAAAACGATTCCTCCGTCTGTTAATAGGCACATCTAAAAAAATGATTAAAAAGCAACTGTAGAAATAACCTATGTTATTCCAAATACAAAGGAATGAACATAACATGTTCAATTCGCAATTCATATTAATGAAGCGTTTTCAGGATAACTTTATTAAATTTAGTCAACTTCTGTTAATACGTTCGGTAGCGAAAGTTTATAATGAAGTGTATATATATATAGCTTATGTAAACTTTTTTAAAGTGCAAGTTTATTTGACATAGGCCATCGCTTTCCACATCAAATAAACTCACTATATCTATGGTTTTTAATTAAATGTCGAGTTATGAATTATATTTTAATAAAATCGCAATTTCATTCACACATGTAAAATATTAATCCAATGCGTCGTGGAAAAATTGAAATAAAAAAATTTAAACGCATTTCTAATATATAAAGCTCAGTTGATGTTTCTATGTTTGTTTGTTTGTATACATTAATTTTAAAAAACCCGCAAAAAACCAAGTTTTTCACTATAAATCCTTTATGTACTAGACGTAACTAAAAGAATGTTCATTATAATTAGGGCATAACCGAGTAGACAATTTCCACCGAGTACCGAGTCCGAGTATTTGGATGTACTATTTGCCGGATCCGGATACGAACCGAGTAGTAGCTGCGACTTAGGAGAGTACCATTTCTTTCATCATCATAAGTGCAAAGCCAAAACTGTTCGATGTTTTCATATAGTCTAAATTCTAAAAGTTACGCCACCTGTGGAATGCTGATAAAGTTAATGTTTTCCGCCAGTAAGTGGCATATATCTCTACAACCATTGCAGTCGGACGGAAGTATATTAGTATAATGGCCATCTTTTGAAATAAAGTTAGACTATTCGTGACCCAGTAACAACAGCTTACTGGTTACGCCACCTGCGGAATGCTACTGAAATTATCGTGTCTTCTTTGCCAGCTTTTCAGTATTTATTGAATTCCATTTTCTTAATTTTTATTTTTTTTATTTTTTAGCTATTTGCGTGTGTAATATTTGCCGAGGCGAATACTTCCGGATATTACCGAAATTCGTAAGATTCGGCCGAGGCGAATGTCCGAGGCAATTTCCGATTATGCCCTAATTATAATACGCAGCGCAAGACCATCCAAAAATACAAAATTGCAGTTGTGTCGTAAAACATGTTTAACATAATGCGCACCGATCACGAATATGTTTGTAAAGAGTGTTGTCAATAAAATACGCACCTTATTGCGCGACAGAAAGGTTGTTCAATATAATTCGCACCGCGACACTCTATCTCAAAAAATAACATGATACATAGGAATAAATAAAATAATCTAAAAATTCAATAATTTAATTACAGTACATGCGATCGATCTGAAATTTTGATACATAGTTTTTATTATCGCCACAAAACTGCTTGCTTATTTCATCTCGCTAGCTTATGAGGAAGTGGGTTAAAATCTATCCAAAGTTTTGGCGACCGACAATCAAGCAAGCAAGCAATCAAGGGTTCAAACAAACAGACACCACCAGTTAATATAAAGGATTTTAAAAAAGGTCACTGCTTTGTTTACTTTTTTCCAAAAGATCTCTACCACTGTCGTCATTAAAAAAGCTCACCTATGTTTACGACACTGCATCGTAACACAACTATAATTAATACAATATTTGCATCAGCGTCTATGAGATAAAAAATATTGCACTACTCCCCTCAAAGGCAAAATCTACTTAAACTATAGCGCCAATAAATTAAATTATAAATGTTATATATGAAATGTACTTTCTAAAATACTTGAAAGAAACTAAAGCAGTCGTATTACAGAGAATTCAAGAAAATGTAGGCACTGTATTTAGACAATAATAATAAATGGTTATAGAAATATTCTTGCTTAATAAAAAATTCTGCTCATAAAAACTGGACGAAAAATAACTCTACTTTTTTCATCTATTTATAGTTGTTCTAACATGGAAATACTATTTGAACTGTTATATATTTGTGTCTACATTTACTATTAAAATTTACAGCTATATGCAATTGGTATAATATCATAAAGGAATGAAATTCTTTTTTGAGTCACTTTCATTGCCCAACATTTGATTTTGCTTCTAAATAATAAAGAAAGTATATTCCACATTTTAAAAAAAGCAAAAACAAATGAAATGTCTGTTAAAAAACGAATGTGAAATAATGACAAGAATTGATTTTAAAAATGTCCTATTTTAATCCAACTACAAATGAATGAACATAACAAATTCAATTCGCAAAACAAAATAATTAAGCGTTGTCAGGATCACTTTATTTAGTTTAATCCACTTTGTTAATAGGTCCGGTAGCCTAAGTTTAAATTGTATAATTGTATAACTTATGTAACAGACAATAGCTTATGTAAAAGAGAAACAAAATATAACTGTTATATTAATAGGACACAGCTAAATTTAAGATGCGTACACGAAAATGTGCGAACAGTAATTAGGCGAAAAAAGATTTTAGAACGCGCACCAATAAAAATGAAGCCTTGAAATAAATACTGACACAATTGTTACATAAATAGGTATTTATTAAATGTCGAGTTATGGAACAGAAAATAATTAAAACAAATTCGCAATTAAATTTAAACGTGTGAATAATTAAACCTAATGCATTGTGTGACAGTTGTAATTAAATATGTGGACGTGTCTATAATATATAGAAAGTACCTTAAAGAAAATTACAATTCTTTGTACTGCACAGCTCAACTTAAGAAGCGTACATGAAAATGTGCGCAACGCAATAGACAATATGATATTTTTTAAACGCGCACCGCAGAAAATAAAGAATTGGGAAAAAAAACTTCACCAAAAATTACTCTCTTTGAACGGAATTCGAACGTCCGTGTAAAGTTGTTCAATATAGAAATGAGGTTAAACTTTTCATTCTTTGTCTCTGCATTTTCTAATTAATTAATTAACGGCATTTGGGCAAAAAGGGACAACTACAAAAACTATCTTAAAACCATCTCCAGGGTAAAAGGAACCGTCCTGCCAAATTTGGCCCCCGTCCGTCATTTGGTTTTTCCTTGGCTGTGTAACAGAAAGTCGAAAAGTGAAACGTTTTAAAATCTTTTATCGCCTGTTTACTGTACTCACATTTTCGTGTACGCATCTTAAATTTAGCTGTGTCCTATTAGTATAACATTTATATTTTGTTTGTCTTTTACATAAGCTGTTGTCTTTTACATAACCTATACACGTATACTATTTAAACTTAGGCTACCGGACTTATTAACATAAGTAGATTAAACTAAATAAAGTGATCCTGAAAACGCTTAATTATTTTGTATTGCGAATTGAATATGTTATGTTCATTCCTTTGATGATGGATTAACATAGGACATTTTTAAAATCGATTATTGTGATGGTTTCACATGCATTTTTAACATAAAATTGATTTGTTTTGTTTGTTTTTTTAAAATTAGGAATATAGCCTAATTTTTTTTATTTATTTTTATTATCTTTATCTCATAGACGCTGTTGCAAATATTGTATTAATTAAAATTGTGTTACATTGCAGTGTCGTAAATATATAAGAGCTTTTTTAGTGACGACAGTGGCAGAGATCTTTTGGAAAAATGTCAACAAAGCAGTGGCCTTTTTTTAATGGATACAAACAAACAAACATATAAATATCAACTGAGCTTTATATATTACATATGCGTTTAAATTATTTTATTTCAATTATTTTCACGATGCATTGTATTAATATTTTACATGCAATGAATAAAATTGGGATTTTAAAAAAAATTAATTCATAACTCGAGATTTAATTAAAAACCACAGATGTAGCGAGTTTATTTTATGTTTAAAGTGATGGCCTATGTCAAATAAACGTACACTTTAAAACTGTTTACTTAAGCTTTATATACACTATACAATATAAACTTTCGCTACCGAACGTATTAACAAAAGTTGACTAAATTTAATGAAGTGATCCTGAAAACGCTTAATTAATATGAATTGCGAATTGAATATGTTTTTATGTTCATTCCTTTGTATTCAGAATAGCATAGGCCATTTCTAAAATTGCCTTTTAATCATTTTTAAGATGCCCTTATTAACAGACGGTTGAATCTTTTTTTTTAAATGAATTTTATTTTTCAGATATAAAATCTGGTGTGTGTGCATTGAATATAATTTACAAAATATGATGCCTTATCCGAAATAGGGAACAAACAAAAAAGATTTCTTTTTGAAATTATACACATTGCTTATAAACCGTATATATAAATCGTAAAATATAGAGACATAAAAATGTTAAATATTATTTCCCTGTTTAGACAATTATGAATACGTCAAAATGAAGAGTTATTTTGATCCAGTACATTTACTTTATAACAATACTTTATTTTATGCGGCCAGCTTTCTATATGTCTAAATATGGTGTGCACATTTTTTATATCATTTTAATACGACCGTTTTTTTTAAAAATAGTATTTTAGAAAGTACATTTATAATTTTGTTTATTTGCGCTATGAGTCAATTAGCTTTTGGCTTTTAAAGGGATAGTGCCACATGTTCTTTATCTCATAGACGTGGTTACAAATATTATATAAGTTACAATTGTGATACGATGCAGTTTCGTAATTATATATTAAATTTTAGAGTGACGAGGGTGGTAGAGCTCTTTCGGAAAACATATTATACGCTATATTAATTTTGTACAAGTGGGAATGAAATTGTAAATTTAGTTATTATGGTCGGCAAGAATCATTATTTAATAAGTCATATCTTTTGAATAGTAAGGTTATGTTAAAAGGCACTACATTA
>CALYLW010001261.1:163422-229640 GCA_944989445.1 Ampullaceana balthica | reverse complement strand
TACAATAATGTGCTATTAATATAGACACGATGGTTTTTGAGTGGAATTTCGACATTCACAGAATGATGCGCGAACAAGTACCCACAATTCATGGCGGTTCAAATATTGTGTTTAACTTGCAAGTAGTAATTTATATAAAATATGGGTAATTTATACTACTGTTTGAGTTTTCAGAAAACTTTTGTAAAGTACGTTATTAAAAACTAAATTTATTTTGTTTTTATTGCATTAAAGTAGAACACATAATTTGTGTTTTTCATTAAAATACGGTTATTCATTAAAAATGTTACGCATATCCAATTAAAGTAATGTGTAAATAATTTGAATTCGTCTATTTTTGGGGAAATTATTAAGATTTAGGGCAAGAACATGAAAATATTCAAAATTCTCTGTTAATAAACACCACAATTGGCATACATAATTTCGAAAAAGACATACTTTAAAATTTCAAGCGTCTTGGAAAAATTGACATCCGAAGAAGTAACTAGTAAAACAAGATAAGATGCCTAAATTTTACTCAATTCAATGCAATCTTTTTCTTTTCTTTGTTATCTCAATTTATGGGAACCCGACATTTTTTAAATTAATGCAAACCCATTTCACGAAACAAAGAGATGTGCTAATACAAAACGCTGTTGTATCAGTCAAACAATTTATGATGAGTTGGAGATATCAACTGAACGCTGAGTTAGAAGGAGAAAAAATATGAGTGGGGAAAATTAAGAAGACGTAGTTCTATATTTAGAATGAGAAGTACAACGGGAAATGGTTTTATCCATGGATGGAATTATAAAAGAACGCGTTGATGAGTAGCATGTCCTTGCAAGAAAATATTCGTATATTCATGTAATACCATGTAACCTACTAAATGAAGCATTTGAACATCAAATAAATTACTTTATTGACATTGATAAAGAACAGTTCAATATTGAAAAAAAAACGATCCAGGTTTTTATGGCTGTACCTACACTACAAGAAGAGGCATTATGTTAGAAAAACGTGTTGGGGGGGGGGAAGGCCCCCTTGATCTATTAAAATTTATTCAACAGTAATATTGGAAAATTCTGTACCCAATATTGTAATTTTGCTATGAATTTTTTCAACAATTGCTATCAGTGTCGCTAGTTGTGAAAGAAGCGTCTCCAAAGTGAAGTTGATAAAAATTATCTTCGTTCCACAATGAGCGATTTAAGACAACAAAATCTTGCAATTTTGTCCAAAGAACAAGATATTACAAATAATTTAAATTTTGATAGCATAATACACGATTTTTCTATTATGAAAGTTAGGAAAGTAAATATATAAATATGATTTCATACTAATGTATACAATTTCTTTGTTTGTAACAAAATCATTTATTTATAAATATAAAATAAAAGAATAGTAATTGATAATGTTTTTTGGGGTGTAAATTTTTTGGAATATGTTTTGTCTCATGACCTGCGACCTCAGTAACTTTCTTGTGGCCTTTAAAAATGTATAGTGTATTTTTATAAATGTGTATTTATAAGTATATCATCTTATGCGGCCTCTTTAATTGCTGCTTACATAAATATGGCATGCAATGATAAATATGTTCCCCACCTTTATTTCGTTTCAATTACAATTATTTATTCATGTTTATTAATTTATAAAAAACCATAATATAATTGACTAATTTGCCGTCCATAAATGACGTCATGCGATTTTGGCTGATTTGTTACCCCCTCCGCCCTCGTCATAAGTCATATGTCGGAACAAAAACTTAGACCCCTTCTTCAATATGACGTCATAAAGTTTTGACCCCCCCCCCTCCAACCATAAAAGCCATATTTTCTATTTGAAAATGAGCATGTTTCAAATCAAATTTTTGTCATTTAAGTATGTTTTTAGTGCAAGGCTGCACTCTAATATCGTAACACGCGTTTTGTGTAAACGTAATTAAGTGTCAGTAATCAATGTTTAAGTGGAAATTTTATTTAAAATTGTTCTTTTTGACGTGACGTCACATTTCTCAAACCACCCCAACCCCCGGTGACAGATCGTCACAAGTGTATGACTCCCCTCCCCCCGGTGTGTGACGTCATTTATGGACGGTCACTAAAAAGGGCGGCACATTGGAGACCGCCCCGGGCGGCAAAAGTTCTAGCTAAGCCACTGAGTAGAGTAGGGGTGTACCTAGTATAGAGTAGGGGTGTACCTAGTATAGAGTAGGGGTGTACCTAGTATAGAGTAGGGGTGTACCTAGTATAGAGTAGGGGTGTACCTAGTATAGAGTAGGGGTGTACCTAGTATAGAGTAGGGGTGTACCTAGTATAGAGTAGGGGTGTACCTAGTATAGAGTAGGCGTGTACCTAGTATAGAGTAGGGGTGTACCTAGTATAGAGTAGGGGTGTACCTAGTATAGAGTAGGCGTGTACCTAGTATAGAGTAGGCGTGTACCTAGTATAGAGTAGGCGTGTACCTAGTATAGAGTAGGCGTGTACCTAGTATAGAGTAGGGGTGTACCTAGTATAGAGTAGGGGTGTACCTAGTTTAGAGACGATCTTAGTTCAGTTTTGTGTGAGAGCTGCTTACTTTTAAATTTAGGTGGGCGGGAGAGAGAGAGAGAGAGAGAGAGAGAAAGAGATAGAGGAAAAAAAGAGAGAGAGAGAGAGAGAGAAACAGATGAAGAGACAAAGAAAGAAAAAAAAATTAGGGTGATTAAAAATGCAAACATCATACCCAATTACTGAGTCTATTACATCTAAGAACTGTGTCTCTATATGTTGACTCTTCTGAGTCTATTACATCTAAGAACTGTGTCTCTATATGTTGACTCTTCTGAGTCTATTACATCTAAGAACTGTGTCTCTATATGTTGACTCTTCTGAGTCTATTACATCTAAGAACTGTGTCTCTATATGTTGACTCGTCTGAGTCTATTACATCTAAGAACTGTGTCTCTATATGTTGACTCTTCTGAGTCTATTACATCTAAGAACTGTGTCTCTATATGTTGACTCTTCTGAGTCTATTACATCTAAGAACTGTGTCTCTATATGTTGACTCTTCTGAGTCTATTGCATCTAAGAACTGTGTCTCTATATGTTGACTCTTCTGAGTCTATTACATCTAAGAACTGTGTCTCTATATGTTGACTCTTCTGAGTCTATTGCATCTAAGAACTGTGTCTCTATATGTTGACTCTTCTGAGTCTATTACATCTAATAACTGTGTCTCTATATGTTGACTCTTCTGAGTCTATTACATCTAAGAACTGTGTCTCTATATGTTGACTCTTCTACAGCAGCATAGTGTGGGTATGTGCCACCCGGGGCAGAACCCAGGTTTTCCACCCCCACCACCCCACGCACATTTTTTGATGTTTTAAGGAAAAGATAATTATTATTAGAAAGTAATAATACCGACACTATACATTTCTATGTTATAAATAAATACAACTGTAGAAAAGCTTTCATTTCCTGGAATAAAACTGAAGATTTCTGAATTTCTTCATGGCACAGTACTGACGTATCACTGTTGTCAGCCATGCTATGTTCAATGGATTAGTCATTCTTGGTCTATTCATTATTGGTTGTAATTATTTTTTATTAACTTTATTTTCGAAAAGCTTCTCTCGCAGTTGGCATTTCTTATGACCGTTGTAATAAATGTACAAGGTAATAATCTTATATCAGGCAGGGTAACTTCCAGCCTAATAGTCTAAATGAACTTGAATAAATCAAGTGGGCTTGAATGTATTATTTCATTTATATTTTTTTTACCCGTGAGATAAAAAGAGTCCTTCCCTGGCATTGTCATGTGAGAAACTTAGTTCTTGCATACAATAATTTGAAGGCAAAGTTTTAAAGTCCATTTGATGAGTTGGTGTACGATAATCATATTTGTTTTCCAAATTCTGTAACTGCCAAAAACTCACATTAATTTTCTTTACAATGTTCATTCTTAGAAACTAAATAACGACGAGTAATTTGCCGCCCCTAAAAAGTGCCGCCCGGGGCACTTGCCCCCTCGATACGGCACTGCTTATCAAAAGTGTTTGGTTTACATTATATAGAAATCGGCCTGCTCTTAATTCTAATTGGTAATGAAAAGGCTTAGAAGGAATATTAATAAAAATTCCCCTTTTTTACACTTGAACAGGGCTAGTAAGATATGTGTACACAGAAAGCCCGGGTTAACATGGCCCGGAAGATGTTTGTACATTTGATGGCACCGTAGTGCTACATCAAAACGAGGCTAGCTATTATAGCGGTAGAGACACTTAGAAAAGTTCGTCTGGGTTCAAACGCTATCTTTACAATTTTTATGTTGATTTTTGCTCTACAAACAATGTTGTGTTCTGATATTACATTATAATGTCACAGTTTAACAAGTTTTTAACAATGCGAAATTGAATTGTAACACACACCCTCACCCACAGACGGTTACAAAATGTCCCACTATACAAATGTTTGTTGAATCGCGTGAGCAGGAACTGAAGATTGGAAGATACGGACACCCCCACTCCCCCCACGCCAACCACTCTCCAGACCTGGTCGATATTGATCCGGGAAATTGGGTGAGGACATTTTATGGATGTTCAGCCTGTGGCTAGTGGATAGTTGGATGGTGATGTTATAGAGGTAATGGTGGTAGAAGTGGATGGTGATGTTATAGTGGTGATGGTGGTAGAAGTGGATGGTGATGTTATAGAGGTGATGGTTGTAGAAGTGGATGGTGATGTTATAAAGGTGATGGTGGTAGAAGTGGATGGTGATGTTATAGAGGTGATGGTGGTAGAAGTGGATGGTGATGTTATATTGGTGATGGTGGTAGAAGTGGATGGTGATGTTATAAAGGTGATGGGGGTAGAAGTGGATGGTGATGTTATAGAGGTGATGGTGGTAGAAGTGGATGGTGATGTTATATTGGTGATGGNGAGACAATGTTGTATGGCAATGCTCAGCAGATGGAGCAGATTGCCCAGGTTCTAGCCAAGGCCTTAAGAGATTAGTCTCAGGCCTACAGAATATGTGTTTAGTTTAGCTCCGAATCAGGCCAACCCTATACCGGGGTGAAAAGTCCCAGTGATGGGGGAAAAAGTCCCACTGAGACTTTTCACCCCGGGCTGCTACAAAACCTCCTTAAACATATGAATGGTTATAATTGTGAAGTTTAATGGCATCCATTCTTATATTTTTACGATAATATGACATTATTTTAATGTTAGTGTGGGAAAAAAATTAATTGATTGTTTATTTTTTCTGTGTCAATATCAAGTTTCAAGGGTGGGAAAGAGGGTTTTCTATGGAATTCGGGATTGAGTGGTGATGATATTATTTGTCAGGGTGAAGCTCACACATTTTGTTTGTTTATTCTCCCAGAACCATGCCAAGGAATTACTTCCGAACAACTACGAGGGGCTCCTTCACGAAGGACACGATGGCATCAGCTGTGGTGGCAGTACTCGGGGGGTTGTCATCCCGAAAAGCGGCAGAGCAGTTTGATGTCAACTATAAGACACTACAACGCTACGTCAAACTACGCAAGGATAAAGGCAGCATTGACAGTGGTAGCTTTGGCTATGGTTCAGACAAGAAGCGCATCTTCACTGACGATCAAGAGAAGATCATTCTTCAGTACGTTCTGGAAGCCTCCTCCATCTACTATGGACTCACGCTGAAAGATCTTCGGGGATTAGCCTATGAGGTGGCTGTTACTAATCAGATTGCAATCCCAGAATCTTGGACTGCTAATAGGGCTGCAGGAGAGGACTGGCTCTTTGGATTCAGATCACGCAACAAAGACAGTCTCAGTTTGCGAAACCCTGAAGCTACCTCTCTCAACAGGATGCAAGCATTCAACAAGACTAATGTGAATGCGTTCTTTGACAATTTAGAGCATGTCATGACAACACATAAGTTTTCACCAGGCTATATTTGGAATATAGATGAGACAGGATGCTCCACCGTTCAAAAGCCCAAGCGACAGCTCGCAAAGAAAGGGGAAAAACGTGTCGGATCTATCGTTTCTCTGGAAAACTGGAAAAGGGCTGCACAGTCACACTCTGTGGAGCAGTGAATGCTCTTGGAAACAGCATGCCCCCATATCTTATCTTCCCAAGAGTAAATGTTCAAGAACACTGGACAATAACTGCTCCACCAGGATCCCTCTGTGATGCTCACCCCAAAGCCTCAGGGTGGATGACATCCGAAAACTTTTTGCGTTTCCTGGAGCATTTCCAGAAACATGCTAAAGCGTCGGCTGATCAACCAGTGCTGTTGATTCTAGACAACCATGCATCGCATTGTGGTGAGAAGGTCATTTCATTTTGCAAGGAACATCACATCACACTGCTCTCATTTCCACCCCACTGCTCACATCAAATGCAGCCTCTGGATGTGTCTGTGTATGGGCCATTCCAAACGTTTTATGACTATGCCGTGGACAGATGGTGCAAGGATCCACAGAATGCAGGCAAACAGATGTCCATCCACACTGTGCCTCAAATTGTGTCATACGCCTTCCCAAAGGCTTTTACCCCAGCAAATGTCACCGCTGGCCTTCGGGCAACTGGGATTTACCCCATGGACAGAAATATATTTCCTGACGATAAGTTCCTACCCACTTACTCGACGGACCGACAAAAACCTGAGCCCGTGACACCAAACCAGCCATCAACAAGCACTGCAACTCCTGAAGCTGAAAGATCTGTCAGCAAAGGCTTCATTTCACCCAAAGATATTCGACCCTTCCCCAAAGTGACAGCTCGCCCTGAGGAGAAAAAGCAGCGTAAAACTGTGAAGTCCACCATTATGACTTTGACACCAGAGAAACGGCCAGGATACAGTCAAAATTCTTTGGTGGTGGAAACTGGAGAAGCCTCAAAAAAAGAAGGCTGAATTACGACTCAGACAGCGACGATGAGGCTAACTGTACCCTTGAGACAATTCTGGAGAAGGCGGACAAAGTCAACGAAGAGGATGACGTCGAGCTTCTGGAAGAAGAAGAATTGAATGAAGCTTTCCTCCTTTCCTCCTCTATGGATGAACAGGAGCTCTCATGTCTTGAACAGGGAAGCTTTGTTTTCTTTAGGTGTGAAGGGAAAAGGGGCAATCTGTTCTACACTGGAATAGTGAGAAATGTCATGGACGAGGACGGTGACTTTGAAATTGAGTTCCTTAAACGTAGCGAGAAAGTCAAAAATAAATTTGTAAACTTTTGCAACGCAGACATCTGGTCTGTACACAAGAAGCAGATAATTTCAAAGCTCTGCAAATCGGATGTGAGCGGCACCCAGCGAACAAAGAGTGGACATGTGTTTAAGGAGGACTTCGTTAAATATGCACAATAGACTAGTCCAAATCCAACAGAGAAAGTACATTTGATCACAGTTTCCTGGGCTAAATCAGATTTCACAGAGTTGGGACTTTTTACCCCGGGGTGTGGGACTTTTCACCCAGGCCTGGGGGAAAAAGTCCCACTTCAAATTGGTATCAACTTAAGCCTGTAACCAAGTCAATATGCACAGTATGTTTAAATGACTCTGCATGCATACAAAAGGAACCTGTATGTTGTGTGTGAAGCAACATCAAAGTGCAAGGGATGATATTTGTTGAATAAAAAGGCTAAATATAGATTTTGGGACTTTTCACCCCGGTCTCCTTTGTGATATCTCTTGATCTTACCCTTCTTATATTTTATTATAATTGATCAATGCGCATTATTAATTTAATTTAAATTAGTTTTTTTTTAAAGATTAACATTTAAAATTTCTCATCCTTGCAGGATATAATAAAGACAATAAAGAACAAAATAGTCAATGCATCATTATGATCATTGGATTCAAAGAATTCCTTTGGAAAGAGAGCAAACTGTAATAATTAATGGATCTAAATCACCACCCATAATGGTTACCTCAGGAGTTCCACAAGAAACTGTCTTAGGTTCCCTACTCTTTTTAATTTATATAAATAATTTACCCAACAGCATCTCAAAAGGAACAAAAGTTAGGTTATTTGATGATGATGGTATTATCTATAGAACAATTAAATCAGATCAAGACTGCAAAATCTTACAAAAAGACCTAGATGAATAGATAAAATGGGAAAGTAACTGGAGTATGTCTTTTCATCCAGAAAAGTGTCAAATGTTAAGAGTAACAGATAAAAGAAACAAAATTCAAAATATTTAATTCACGGAAAACAACTAATCCAAAAGAAGCTGCAAAATACTTAGGAGTGGGGCCGTCCATAAAGTACGTCACGCTCCAGAGGGGAGCAGGGGTGTAAGAAAGTGTGACGTCACGATGTATTATTTTGTTAATTAAAAGAAATATTGTTCGAAAGTGTGACATACTTTGGGGTCCGAGATTTGTGACAGGGGGAGGGGGGTGAAAATTGTCAAAAATAAGCGTGACATACATTATGGACGGCCCCAGAAATAATAAATGAGAAATTATCATGGGGTGCCCATGTCAATAAGGTAATTTTAAAAAATTAAACAGAACCTTAACTTTAGAAAGTGTGGACACTTAGTTGTGGTGGTCGCCACGCGCTTTTATGTGCAGTGGATAGGTTCACGGATTTCACCTGTTATCATAGAACATTTTTATTTTCTTCTTTTAAGTGCACTTTCCATATGTAAAATAAAAGCGTGTCCTTTTAAAAAATTTTTTTAAAAATATTTTATTTTAAAATAAATTTCAAAACTTAAAAGGTACTTAATCTTTTTTTAAATAGAGAACACACCACTGATATTTCAACACGAAGTTCCCCGCTGTTTATATCTTATGATTCTCCATCTTTGCAATTCGCCAAAATTACTGAAGAACTAACATCTGTTGTGCTTTTGAAGCTGAGAATATCTTTGTTCTATAGACTATATTGCAATGTCAACGAGGTGGTAAAAAATGCAATCTAGCATTTTTCCTGTGCATAAATTATGGCCACATCCTTTTTTTCCCTTCAAAATATATTTTTCTTTGACGAATTGGTTGTCTAGGTAATTACGTCACGGGGGCAACCTAAATAATTAAGTAACATTTGCATTTTTTCACTTTATATAATATATGACTTTTTCATTATCTGTAATTAGGTTAATGGCCATTTTGAATGGTCTTACTCAGTGTTTGTTTTTTTTATGTTGTTTATTTAAAAAAAACCTCTTTACACGCTTCTCCATGGCAGGATAAAATTCATCTAATTACTGGAGTAGCTTTGAAAATATTCCATTATCCTGTTCATATAAATTTTCATTGCTAGCTCTATATGCCATCCAGCTTTCACCTAAAAGTTTGAAGGTCAAAAATACACGTTGAAAAACAGCGTCCACCAATGATTGGCATTCAAACATCTTTGAGAAGCAGAATCTATTGCTTGCGAAATTTTTTAACAAACACTTAAACCGGGCGGGATTTTTTAGTTCAAAATGATTTTATAATTTTTTTAATTTAGTTTCATGATTGATTTTTGAAGTTTGTACTATATGTTACCAATCTCTATAACATTCGTTTGCTAATACGAGGCATCAGTGAGTAGTAGCTTTTGCAAAAATTTTGCAGCAGAAGCAAAAACCTGAACATTTCTCTACAGAATACACCAGTCAATTTCTATGAATTTTCTCTCTATTGCTAAGATGTCTTTTGTAGTTGTTTGATCTGAACGCATGTCCGCTCGTAATCAGTAGGGAAATCAAGGTTGTACAGTTGAACACATTTGTGCTGTGCACCGGTCAGTGTCATAATAAAAAAAAATAATGTGGTACAGTCGGGTAAATATGTCACCGGACGCCAAGGTACAGAGGCGCCAAGTTTGGCTTAAATCGTAACATTATAGATGGTGAAATTTGATTAAACGGGAAGAGTCGAGGTGTCAATTTTATTTCATTTTTTAAAGTATTTCACCAGGGGGCCGTCCATAAATGGTGTCACGCACCTCGGAAAAAAAAAGGGGGGGGGGTCCGTCCACACATTTTGACGAGGGGGAGGGGGGTGTTTGAGAAATATGACGTCACATTAAAACTCACAAAAGTTCCACTTAAATATTTCATTTCTTATAATTTATTTTAAGACGTTTTCCATGGCTTCACGCGTGTTACGATATTAGAGTGCAACTTTACACTAAATACATACAAATCGCATGACGTCATTTATGGATGGCCCCCAGTCGCAAATATCCTTATTTCACAAACCACTGGCACCGTAGATAGAATGGTATAACCTCTCGTCATGTAACTCACTACGGCCTGGGTTTAAAATCGCATTTTTACTTTATAAAATATTATTATTAGGGCTGTTAACCATTAATTTAAATTTGATCGTTAACTTTTGAAAAATTAACGATTAATTAATAATTAATTTCGATTAAAGTTAGAGCCAAAAATTAAAATTTATGATGTCATAAGTAGCCTAAGGGGCCTACCATAAATGACGTCACGCACCTAGGGGGGAGGGGGGTCACACTTTTGTGACGATGCGTGACGAGGGGGAGGGAGGGGGTTGAAGAAATGTAACGTCACATCAAAAGGGTAACTTTAAATAAAACTTCAACTGAAATATTTGGTCGCTTACAATTTATTTAATGATTTTTTAAATGTTTCTTTCTTTTTTTTAAAAAATCAGTGCTTCTCAATGTGCCAGTAGGTAGGCCATCAGACGCTGGTTGGCGTAAGCTATCAAGACGCGAAAATTAAATCTAATTATAATCCTTAAGTTTGAGAACCCACAAGATAACATGAAATTGTTACTCTGCGTCGTTTGATGTTGACATCAAAGCATTTGTGATGTAACCGCAGCTCCGTTTGGTTCTCATGGCAGGAGTCGTCGATTTTTTTTGGCCAAAATATACAAGTTTATGTGTGCGTTACCGAAAATGCTACTGGTGAGTTTTACAAGCATGACAAGTGTCTAAAAATGATCTGAATAAGATTATGTGTAGATATTTTCAGTCAAAACGACACGGAATATCCTTTTTCTTTAAAAGGGGAGGGGGGGGGTAATCTATTAAAACGTTTTAAGTTTGATAGAATTGTTTGATTGGTTTATGGTCAAACGCCCCTTGCCATTCTAGTCTTCTAGATCAGTGCTTCTCAAAGTGGTGGTCCGCGGACCGGTGCCGGTCCTTGGGCCATCCGCTGCCGGTCCGCAGATGTTCTCAAAAAAGGACCGAAAAAATTGTCAGTGCAGGGAAAATAATGCAGCGGTCCCTGGTGCAATTGAAAAAATTCCTGCCGGTCCGCCATACTAAAAAGTTTGAGAAGCACTGTTCTAGATATAATGGTAAATGAGCCCATTTAAAATTAGTCAACTATTCATTAACTTTATTGAATGCATCAAATTCTTGACATCGCAATTCGAGAGGAGCGCAAAACAACTTTTCTTCTTAGCTCAGTTTTTAACGCATTAATTTTAAATATCAAAGAATGGATGCTTATTAAAGACAAGTCATGTGGATTAAGATTATTGTCACTCGTGTCAATATAAATGAAAGTAGGGTAGATTTAGGTGTCTTCGTATAGTACGTAGGTAAGAAATCTACATAGTTGTCAAATTTTTAAAAAAATGCATTTTCTGGAAAGAACCGGTTCAATAATAATAATGGGCATATGTTCCAAGCGTACACGTACACATGACGTAGTTTAATATATCTAGTGGATTGTAGTGGATGTTATATGTCCCAAATGAGTCTGCATTACCCCCAAGAATTCCCTTTTTTACCCCAGATGAGGTTATTTACCTCTGTTCGCCGACCTCTTTCTTACGGGATGCCCGTCAGTCAATTGAGGGATTTTTTAAAAATATATTTTAAAAATGTTATTTTTAAATATTTTTTTTCTAAACAAAGACGTTAACCGTGATGATTAATAGCCAATGTTTAATTTGTATGCATTAAAATAAAATATAATCTAAGGATGTTAACACAGTTCGTTTTCTTAAGGCCAGTTAAACGTTTTTAAAAATGCTTCACACGGGTTACGATATTACAATGGTAGATCTCCACTAAATAAATAATAAATACTTAAATGACAATAAAAGTGATTTGAAACATACTTATTTTCAAATAGAAAATAAAGTGGTTTTTTTCTTTGTTTGTCTGTTTGTTTTTTTGTGTTTTTTTTTGGGGGGGTCAAAGATTTGTGACGTATTTTTAGAGTGGGGGGGGTTCTAAGGTTTTGCGACGACGATTGACTAGGGGGGGGGGAGGGGTGAAAAACGGTCTTGGCAAGGAATGACATTATCGGTGTTCATTAAGTTTCCTTCGTTGTAGAGGGTTAATGGATTCAAGAACTTTCAACTCCATTTTGTAACGCAGTAATTCATCAGGAGAACAGTCGTCATTTTCTGTCTCTGAGTCACACTCCATTACTGCCATTAGCTTAATACGCTTTTCATTTGGTTTGATAAGTAGGCGAAGTGTTAGAACCATGATAGGCAAACTTTATCAACATTTTGAACATTCCCGTCAGTTAATAGTTTAAAACCAAAATATTCGTGTAAACGTCAGGAAATTGTTTATCGGCCGCTATAATTAATTTTATTTTTTTACTTTTTGACTTAAAATAATTTTTAAGTGATGGGTCGATTAATCATTAAAAATAATTTAATCATCAAAATGTTTTAACGTTTAATCAAGAAATTAATCATTAATTTCCGCAGCCCTAATGATTATATTTATAATAATTTATATTATTATTTTGTTACTGCGTGCTTTCCAAATACTCCGTACGCGGAGTAACGGAGTGCTACTCCGGCCCTGCAATCAACAATTGTATTAAAATTTTGACACTTTGTATTGATTTAAATGCTGAAATATATAAGTTGATGGATTATTTTTTTAATCTTTTAACTTAGTTAAATGGTGATTTAGTGTGGGCTTTTCGATAACTTATGCCATGATTCTTACTTCAGTGCCACAATGTCAATGTACTGTAATTAAATAATGAATTTTTAGATTATCTCTATGTAGCATGTAAATTTTTGTGCTAGACTGTCGCGTGCTTATTATATTGAACAACCTTTTTAATATTTTCCTGTCGCGCGGTGCGGTGCATATTATATTGACCACACTTGTTTTAAATATATTCCCAATCTGTAAATGTTTATGCTAGTCTGTCGCGTGGTGTATTATATTAATACATGTTTTTATAACCCTTTTCCCGTGATCAAATCGAGCTGAAATTCAGCAGGCAGACGTGTAGTAGTATATTTTTTTAAATATAAATCATTTATATATAAAATTTTGGATTTTTGGACTGTCTTGCGATGCGTATTATAATGAACATATACTTTTAGTTATGTCTCGTATATAAAGGATTTATCGTCAAAAACTTTTTTTCTTCTTTTTTTTTAAAGTTCAGTAGCATGAGCATACAAATAATTTATATCCAATATCAGTCAATATGTAGTTTGAAATTATGTCAGTAGAAACTGAAACCTTCACATAATTTAAGAAAGATCCTTTTAAAAAAATTCTTAGTTGGTTATTTTGCTTTGATGAATAGCTCCACTTTATTTTAAATTTTCAATCTTAGAAGCTAAGTAACGATGAGGATTTTGCCACCCCTAAAATAGTGCCGCCCAGGGCATTTGCTCTTGCTATGCCACTGCTTTCAGTGTACTATCAATTCGAACAAAAACTTAGCTCTGGGTTAAAGCATTATTTAGCCGAGGTATTACTTTTAATATTATTTCATATTTCAGTGGATAAAGACCAAACAAGAATAGCCGGGTACATTACATTATTAGTACTAATACTAGTAACACAGTAAACAAATATTCAAATTCAAGCAAAAACATGATGGTCATTATTCATTTTAATGTTAACTATTAGTGCAGGTTAGTAATTTATTTTATAAAGGTAGTATTAATTTTAACTTCTGGTTATAATTATAAGTGATAAATATTACTATTAATTTAATTATACCATGGTTAATTAATGGCTAATTATTACTATGGTTAGAAATAAAAAATGCACTTTCTTTTTCACAGGCTTTTGATGTGTGTGTTGTGAACGCTGAAACGAAAGACCATTGTAAAAGAACTGTCTTTAAATCATTCAGGCATGCAAATAAGGCATCAGACTTATAATAAATTTACATGTTAGTTTAAAGTAATTTTAAAAAATGTACACTGTCAGTACTGAATTGCTGTTCTCTATAACTAAATCTATTACTATTGTTAGTATCTATCAAATTTAGGTCTTAAAGTAACCTTTTGGGGGAATTCCTTTTTACATTACAACTCCAGTTTATAATAAACGAGTACATTTACTATTAAAAGTATTAAAATTAATTATCTGATGAAGTATAGGATGTGATACCCAGTGGCGTCACTAGGGGGGGGCGGGCCGCCCCGGGTGACACCCGTCAGGGGGTGACACCCGAGCCTAAAATTTTACTGTGTACGATTTTATGTCAGAAAACAAAAGATGACAAATTTTTTAATCTAGAAAGAAATTAAGAAATACAATGAAATACGTTAAACGCGAAAATTCTTATTAAAAAAATATCAGTTAATTTGCAATAATAAAACAGTCCCAACACAGGAACAACATTAAAACAAATTAGGAAAAAAAGAAAAGAAATAGTCGCAGCAGAGAGATCTTTAAAAAAGGCTGGAATGAAAGAGGCAGTGTCTTCTGTTTTAAAAGATATAAAGCCATTTGGGCTTGGACATACCGACAGCATGAACGAATCCCACCTCACGACTCCCTCCACCACAGTGGGGTGGGGGGGGGGAATACGATTTTATCACCCCCCCCCACCCAAGAAAAAAAATCAAAAGATGGGTTTTCTTTGTTGATATTTTTCTTGAGGAAAATTATGATTTCAATGTCTTTGAGTGTAATATTTTATATATATATATATTTATTAAAGGCGTGAAAGCATAGATATGTATGTTTATATACAGTTAGTACTCCGTTTACGACGGTCCCATTCCGACTTACGCTGTTTAGTGCTTACGAATAGTATTACGCGTTATTCCGTATTTTAAAAAAAAATTCATGAGGTAACGAATTCTTTGCTCTTTTTGAAATAACAAAAATTATTGGAAAATATGTATGATTATTATTTCAACCTACAACTTTCGTTTGCGAATTTTTCAAATGGCGAAGTTTTCAATCAAGTCAATAAAGCTGAGTAAGCTTACAAGTTACTTTTCAATTCTCATTAGAGAGAGCATATTCAGCCTTTTTCGTCCCATGCAAATTCTAACTCATTATATATTCTTTTGAACTTTGAAAAGGATCGCTCTCAGTTGCAGTTTGATGTCATCATTGAAAGATAGATGCGAAGTGTGATGTGTACATTTGTAAAGGACTTTGTGAAATATAGCTCATTCAAAAGCAGCAAAATTTTTAGCTCTGTGCAAGTTTTTTGAGTTTCGCTTTGTGCGAATTCCTTTTCCTTACCATGAGCCTGGGGCTGGACAATAACTTTTTAAAGAGTTCTGAAAATTGGACTAATTCTGAAGGTAAACAGTCTTCGAAATCACTCATGAACCTACATGTGGAAGAAAATCAGAAGCCCCGAGCCTAGTGCTCTTTATGGGTCTTCCCGGAAGACCTCCTTAGCCAACTGGCCACCAAAGGGATGTAACAGCTGAGGAACAAAAAAAAGCGGTCGCTTCTGAAGCGGCCACCTTGGCATCCAGGACATACAGTCGAAGATGCCTCCCACTAAGTTGCCCTCACAAGGAGGTGGTGGAATTTCCTACTACGACCCGCTACCACTTTGGCGCCATCCCGGCAAAGCACACGGGTCTCCATGGTTAGGACCGCCGCAGACCGGGGGATCATCAAAGACCTACCTAGGGTGCAACCCCCACTGAAAGGTTTCCTCAGAGCTGGCGTCCAATGCGTTCTTCGCGGCACTTTTTGCTAATCCGTACTGGCGCTCCTGGCCCTTAACCGGCACCGCTCGATGGCGTTGCTAGTAAATTGAGGGGGACGAAACGGTTGCTTCGGATTTACCCGACCCCTTCTTTGAAATCACTTGAATGTTCTTCCATTAACTTGGCTGCTGTCCATCGGGTGGCGAAAGTGCTGAGCTCAGTTAGGTTTGTAAGAAAGCCAAATTTCTCATGGATGTATTTATATGCACCTAACCATCGGCTTAAGAAAGTTTGTCAATGATTACCAGAAATACCTCAATCTTGAATTTTTTTCTCCAGGAGAATACTGTTTTGTTGATGTCATTTATCAAACTGACGCTTTCTTTTTTGTTTGATAGTATTGAAGATTGTTTACACTGTTTTTACCACGGACTTTTCCTTTATTTTGTCTTCATAGGAATAAAATTTAGAATGCTATTTTTTTTAACAAACTCAATGAGATACTTCCTTTCTAAAATTGTTTCCCAAATTTCAAGTAAAATAGCGACTTCCAGTTGTTCAATTTCCTTAAGAAATCCTCCTTCTTCAAGTCGGCAGTCACGTGGCTGATTTTCATTCGTTGCTAATTCTTTCAGTGCTGCGATATTCTCATGGTATGAGCTATTAACAGACCTTACAGCATAATGTCAGGCTGACCATCTTGTGTCAGACAAGGCTTTGTTAGCATGTATCAATTTCATATATTTTTGAAGTACCTGTCAACGATGAGTAGATGCAACAAGTCGGGTATAAAGATTTTGCAGAAGACAAAAAAATCTGACCGCAGTAGGACAACCTGCTGCTCTTTTCCCAACCAAATTCAAGGATTGAGCTGTGCACGGCATATAATGAGCTACAATGCACTTCTCACGAAGAATAGCCTGGTTTCCGTTATACTTCCTACTCATTTGCAGCATTGCCGTATGACTGTCCAAGACATTTTCAGGGATTCGTACAAACATAATGGCCTGCATCTTTATTATACACTATAATTCATAAAAAGTTTGGGGGCCCTTAAATTATTGGGGGGCTTTAACCCGTTCAGAACCCCCCCCCCTTTTAATTCGCCATAGGGGGGTCCACGCATCTGTGACGATTTGGTACGAGGAGGGGGGTGTTTAAGAAATGTGACGTCACATAAAAAACGGGAAACTTTAAATAAAAGTTCCACTTAAATATTTGATTGTTTACCATTTATTTAATTACGTTTTCAATGACTTCACGCGTGTTACGATATTACGGTGCAGACTTACCCTAAATACATATTTAAATGACAAAAAATAATTTGCAACATGCTAATTTTCATTGAAAAAATACGGCTTGGGGGAGGGGTGTCAAAGCTTTGTGACGTCATATCGTAAAAAAGGGACGGGGTCTATATTTTTGTGACAAAGTATGACGCTGGGGGAGGGAGGGTTAAAAATCGGCAACCTCTCGTGACGTCATTTATGGACGGCCCCTTCAGTCGTGAAGGGGTGACACCATGAGCTACCGCCCCGGGTGACACCAACCCTAGTGACGCCTCTGGTGATACCTACTTGGTTAATTTGCTGTGATTTTTAAAATTCTTCAAATTTCTTACTTTTACCATGCATAATTTTTAAAATTCTAGTTTATTTTAGTATTGCTTTATCATCTGCTTGTCAATTTGTTAAAAAAGAACGTTACATTTTCTTTGTGATTATAGTAAATGTATATTTTAACTCAATTGGTTAATTTAGTTTAGTTTTTATGATTGTTTTTAAAATTGACTTTTTGTTGTCCTTTTTATTCTTTGTCAAATCGTGATTCAGCTCATTTTGGTATTAATAAAATTTATGTATTTACAACAGTGTGACACACCTGAAAAAAAACTGAATTTTGTATATGTATAGTTTTCTGTGAGAGAAAGAAATTTGAAAGCTTTGAAAGTGTTTTTTTTTAAAAGTTATTCGGAGTCAAAAACACACTTTTGCACTTTAAAATTTTGATGTCATATAGGATTTTACATTTTTTAATAACTTTAAAATACTTGAGCTAGAGCAATAATTTTTGTGGTTTTATTCAAATGATGATAAGGTCTATAGAGAGGAGATATTCACTTGAAATTTTCATTTAAAAATATTTACTACAAATATATAATTGATAACCAAATGAAGAGACATAAGCACCTTTACTTCAGACTTTTAAAAAGTTTCTTTAGAATATTGTTTTAAGCAGAAGTGATAAATTTTTACCCTTAAGTTTAAGCAACAAAAAAAAAGCAGATTAAAAAAAGTATTCTTCTTTTCCATAAGATAAAGATTTAGAGCATGTATTAGAAATAGGTATAAACTTAACTATGAAATGATTATTTTTAAATACAATGTAGTTTAATTGTATCACTAATCATCACCCTTTAATTTAAATGCTTGTTCTTAAATGATCAACTTGTTCAATTTGTACAGCTGTGTAGAGGAGAAAAGAAATTGTATATGGGTATGTATAAAAAATATAGAATAAAATGTACAGATTTACAAAAGACATGATACAACAAATATTCCTGCATTACTTAAGCAGCTGTTAAGGCATGGTGGTCTCAATACATTATTTTCTGGATTATACAAATAGAATAATATACAAGTGAATTATAAGATACAAACAGTAAGAGTCTCCTTGCAAAAAAACTCATTAAAATAGACAGTGGGTCATATTTGCAGCTAAACTATTACTATTATTATGCATGTTATTTAATTCATTTATGATGAGCAAAAAAATCCAAATAAAACTACCAGCAATTACAGTAGAACCCACTTATCTCAACCAGGGTTTATGTGGCCAACTCTATTAAGTCGACGTTTTTTATTGGAACCGCCAAATTCTCTATCCCGTCTGACGCGTCTCTATCTATGTAACACTTTTAAGTTTAACTTTAAAAAAGGAATGCTCCATTTATAAATATTAGGGCTGGTACTGATTAAAAAACTTTTGTTCAATTAATCGTAAAAAAATTTAATTGATTAATTTTATATACATTAAACAATATAATTTGCAATGTCTGTCCGTGACGCTACTAATTTTAGAAAGCAGGGAAAACTAAATTCCTGCACCAATGCATCAAAAGGTGTGCTAATTAAAGATGCGCTGTAAAAAAATATTATATGACGTCATTGTTTTTGCTCATACATGTATTTTAATTTTGGAAAAGGGATCAATGTAACAAGAGGATTTGATGATGGTTAATTATAAAATAAAAAAACAATGGGGGCGCCCTACAACCCTTGTTATAAAATACTTTGTGTACATTTCAGAAAGTTTAATATTTCGTATTTATCAAACAAGGACAAGTTAGTTGGGCTTTTGAAAAGGTCGGCGCCCTAAAATAAAGTGCATTTTTTATAAAATAAATAGATTTCAGCTGAAAACTTCCATCATTTTTGACGGGTTATACGCTAGTGTATATATAATTCTCTACGTCGTCCAACCATGCGGGACACCACGCACGCACGCCGACTATCTAACCCACCTTCCGCCTCCTTCACAAAAGCGAGTATGTGCAAACGATGAGGGAGAATAACCCTCGCTGGGGTCGACCAATGTCTCGAGACCAACAATGGTCCTTGGGTTCACTTGCAAAGTTCCTTCACAGAATAATGTGAGATTCATAGTGTACTGGTTATCACGTCCCCTTATACGAGGAAGGTCCTGGTTTCAAGCCCCAGCGAAAACATTTATTTATTTATTTTTAAAAATGTCTGTTTGTGCCTGTTCTTTTACCCTTTATTGTCAACATGGCTGACCCTCGCTAGGGTCGGCCAATCAGTTTATGGTTGGCAAGCTAATGTGGTAAAGGGTGGTGGGCAGTGCAAATGTCTCGAATCCAACAATGAGTCGGCAGTCCGCACCAACGTTCACTCGCGTTGTTTTGATTTCTTCGTGCTGTAGTTTGTGTCCGTTCTTTCTCCACTTTCTTTACACTCTCCATGAGCAAGTCTGCGGTGTATGCTAAGCTGCGAGGCGTCTAGTATTTTTATAATGCATATATAGATCCCGTTAAGTTGCGATTCATTTTTCGCGAAAGCTGTTAAGTAGCGGTAATTCCAAGGCTCCCAAATTTTGTGAAGTAACACAACAAATTCGTTCTGCTATGCAAGGAATAAGGAAGTAAAACCTTTTTGTTTACGTATGCACTCTAAATAAATAATAATAATACGAGGGAAAAGTATGTAAGTAAAAAAATATAAATTATTTATAAATTGGAAGAAAAAATTTTGAAAAATTTTCTTAAATTTTATTCGACTTTAATCGTTCAAATTAATTTTAATTAGGGCTGCAGAAATTAACGATTAATTTCTCAATTAATTGTTAAAAAATTTTAACGATTAAATTATTTCATAACTATTAATCAACCCATCAATTACAAAATATTGGAAGTCAAAAAAATAATAATAAAAATAGCGGACGATAAACAATAACAAATTTCCTAATGATTACACGAACATATTGGTTTTAAACTATTGACTGACGGAATGTTCAAAATGTTGATAAACTTTATTGTATCCATTGTGAGAAATCATTTGCCTACCATGGTTCTGAAACTTTGCCTACTTATCAAACCAAATGAAAAGCATATTAAGGTAATGAAAAGAATGGAGTCTGACTCAGAGACAGAAAATGACGACAGCTCTTCTGATGAATTACTGAGTTACAAAATGGAGATGAAAGTTCCTGAATCCATTTACCCTCTACAATGGTGGAAACTTAATGAACACCTATATCCGATAATGTCATTCCTTGCCAAGACCGGTTTTTTGCATACCAGTTACCTCAGTTCCATGTGAATGATTGTTCAGCTCGGCTGGTTATATTGTCAATTAGACCCGCTCATCACTTGAACCAAATAATGTCAACACACTTGTCTTTTTGCGTAGTTGGTTAAAAGATGACATATAAAGGAGACATTCCAGTGTTATTTAGATTTTCAACAAGAATGTTTAATAAGTGTTACTTATGATGTCATAAATTTAATTCTTTGGCTTTAATAAAAATTAACGATTAATTAATCGTTAATTCTTCAAAAGGTAACTATTAAATTTAAATTAATCGTTAACAGCCCTAATTTTAATCAGTTAAAATTTTTAGCGATTAATCGATTAATTAATCATTACTTTCCGCAGCCCTATAAATATATATCACCAACGTCACAAGAGTACTAATGTTGGGACCGCAAGTTATTTCTTAAATCTAGTTTTACAGCGAACAATGGTAAAATGATAAGTGTAAAAATTTATCATAAGAGTAAAGTCAAATAAATTATTATGACAGTTAAAAAGAAGTCATAGGAAATGCATTGATACCCATATTAAAACTTTTGTGCTGTTCTTTTATGCATGAAGAACAAACAACCTTTTTTCAATCAAACGTGCAGAGTGTATTAAATGATGTGTGATTTTTAATGGTTTTCTTTGCTGCGTGTAGATCTTTGTGAAATCCCGTTTGTAACTAAGGAATTATTCTTTTCAGGAATATTACTTTTCTTGGCACCTTCACTGCTTGAGTCACTTAACTCACTGTCAGATTCACTTCTGACGTCATTTTTAATCTGAAATATTATTAGTTTGCATTTCATTATACAGATATTTAAAGTTTTGTATAAAGATAATATTAAATTTTTAAAAACATGATCAATTTAGCAAAAATAATAGGAAGATATTTTACACTGCACAACAAACCAAAATAATACTACAGTAGAACCCACTTAACTTGACCACAGTTAACTCGCCAACCCTATTAAGTCGACGTTTTTTTATTGGAACCGCCAAATTCTCTCTTTGTCTTAGCATTTTCTCATCGGTTATGTCGATTCTTTTAAGTCGCTGAACCTTAATATCTGGAGCACAAAAGAGGGCCAAATTTGCAACTTAACGTAAGTTATCTTGATCCCCGTCTGTTCGTCTAGTTAAAAAATAGCATCGAAATCTCGCTTTTCTCGAGACTTCCAGCTATTGTGTGATTCTACGAGATTTCAATAAATATTACGGATGTTTTTATCTTGTTTCACTTTGATCCGTGTGTGAATTAGTTTGACGCGTCTCTATCGAGTATGCATTCACCCAAGGTGCTCACAAATCACGTTATCGGTCTTTATCCGTCATTATTTCGCAGTGCATGTTATATTATTATTAAACTTAATTCATTTCCTGATGCATTAATCATTTCATTTTTTAAGATTATCGAATATCTTTAGAAAAGAAAATAAAGGTTTGTATCGAGAATCGACGATTGTTTTTATTTTATATTGGTAAATTTCTGCTGTTAGTTGGTACACATGTGCCTTTTGTTGTTAGTAAAAATGTATGTACATTTTTATAGCATGCTGATCGCTTCATCAAAAAAATAACGGCAATGCTGTTGTGTAAAAAAAAGCCTCCAAAAACATGTGCATGTACAATAATGTACATTCTCATTTATAATGCTAGAGATGGGATGATACCAAAATCATAGGGTGCTTACTGTAAACAAGGCTCCCCAGATTTTAGGATATATAATATAACAGACTACAGACAGTTTACCAACCCCCACTCTCAATCTCCTACACCATTGTTGTTTTTGGTTAGTCCAATTAACATCAAGTTACCAAAGGAATTCTGAGTCCATTGTAAGCTGAGGGGACGGACCCAAGGAAGATAGTTTGGAAGAGAATGGTTCGGGGATAATGAGGGGATGTGTAGGTTACACGAGGCAGGTTATTTATTAGTGTAGCTTGTAAGGAAAGTCACGCAAGTGTCTTCCAAGCCACAGTATCGCTCAATCTGGGAATCACTCCTGTGAATGATGCTAACTCAGCAGAAATAGTGTAACAAACATCAAGCCCCATTAAACAAAACAAAAACACTTAATGTTAACTGGGAGCGTGCACAAGAGGTGACACGATGTCACGTGGCAACGCGGCATGGCGGGGTAGGAGTAGCTGAATTCGTTATCTACTAGGGAAAAAAACACCGCTAACGTAACAAAGGGTTATATTTAAACGGTCCTTAAAAACGAACGGTCTTAACAACCTTAGGAAAGAGTGAAGAAATATTAGGGTCCCAATATTCCGATACGATTCAGATTAATCGTCCCATCACTAATTAACGCATATCATGTACATAAAGAAATTTCAAGCACATGTTAATATTTTGCCGCCATATTGGTTTTCGTTTAACTCGATCATCGGTTATCTCGACGCCTTTTGGCAAACCCCTAAGCCGTCGACTTTACGGAGTTCTACTGTATTTGAAGAATATATTATATATTTACGCTCAATTATCACTGACGCCTAACGTTGAGGGACACCACTCTGCCTTTTTTTAAATTTTGCGTTGTAAGCAGTGCTGATTGACTCAAATAGTTATTTTTTGGTGCAGTAATTTGGTGCGCTGCTTTCTAAAATTAGTTTAAAAATCGTATGGTGATTAGCACTGTAAAAATTATTATATAAATGCTTTGTTTAATTTTCAGGAATAGTTCGTGTTTATCATACAAGGATAAGTTAGGCCTACTTGGGCTTTTGACATAAAAAATATAAAAAATAAAATAAAAAACCATTATAAAATACTATTTGTACATTTAAGAAAGTTTAATATTACGTATTTATCATACAAGGACAAGTTAGTTGGGCTTTTGAAAAAGGTGGGCGCCGTAGGCGCCCTTAAAAAAAGGGGGCGCCGCAGACGCCACGGCGCCGCAGCACAAACTAGTTAAGTATATTTTACTTTAAAATATTTCTTTTCACAGTTATATACCTTATTCGGGACTTTAAAGTTAAATATAAAATGTATAATATTGGTTAAGTGTCATTTATTATGACAAATGTTTACACTGTATAAAATTGTTTTTAAGTGGTTTGACTTAATATAATTTACACATACAAGTTTATGTAATATAAAATTATTTTTAAATAGCTGCATAGAAGAGTTTAAGCAGAAGTAATAATTTCCGGTTGTTTTCAAACATTTTCAGAATTATTAGGAAAAATAATTTAACATTAATTACCTAAATTGATAAATTTATTTGATTTGTAAAGCATTTTATATTTTGCTGAAAATTAATAATGAAGTACAGTAGAGCCCACTTAATTCGAGCCTGGTTAACTCGTCAGCTCTATTAAGTCGACGTTTTTTATTGGAACCGCCAAATTCTCTTTGTCTTAGCATTTTCTCATTGGTTAATTTGATTATTTTAAGTCGCCGAACCCTAATACCTCGAGCACAAAAGAGGGCCGAATTTGCCACTTAGCCGTGGTTATCTCGATCCCCATGACCAATCGCCAGCTTTTGAAAATGTTAGATGTCAATTTTTATAACCAAGGGCGCTAGGTCTTCTGGTGACGTCACAGCCCGCTTGTGTTCAGCTCTCAGCGCTGTGTTGCTTCTGGTACTATCCTTATACCTCATTTTAACTCTATTACTACAGCTTTGTTCTCATTGTTTCATTCATAAGAAGTGGCCGTGTGCAAAAGCCATTTAACTATTGGTTAGAATTAATTAAAATGTGTCAAATTAGAAGGTTCAAAAGTTCAAAAGGAGTTCCTAATTTATTTTTGTACATTTTTATAGAGAGGATTTCGCTTTTTTGTCATGAGTCATATATAGGTCATGATAGTCTGATAGACAAACAAATAACAGCAACGCCTTTGTGTAAAAAAAACCTCCAAAACACGTGCATGTACATTCTCATTTATTAACGCTAGTGATGGGACAATACCAAAATCATAGGGTGCTTACTGTAAAAAATGCTTCCCAGATTTTAAAATATATAATATAACAGACTACAGACAGTTTACCCACCCCCACACCATATCGCTCAATCTGGGAATCACCGTAATACGATGTCGCGCGCGGCGTGGCGGGCAGGAGTAGATGAATTCGTTATAGTTATTATGTACTAGGGAAAAAAAACTGCGATAACACAATAAAGGGTTATATTTAAACTTAAACGGTCCTTAAAAACGAACGGTCTTAACAACCTTACGAAACAGTGAAGAAATGGGTCCCGATATTCCGATACGATTACGATTAATCGTCCCATCACTAATTAACGCATATCATGTATATAAAGAAATTTTAACCGCATGTTAATATTTTGCCGCCATATTGGTTTTCGTTTAACTCGATGATCTGTTATCTCTGCGCCATTTTTCATACCCCGAGGCCGTCGACTTAAGCGGGTCCCACAGTAATGTTAAAATGATATTTAAAAATACTTTGAGCTGGTAAAACAGAATGCTGATGACAACTTAATACTGCAGGGTCTAAATTAGCATAAACGTATGAAAAATACAAATTGACTGAAGGAGCTAGACAATCTGAAACATACAGTGCATTAAAGAGTCACTACTTACTGAACCAAGGGTAAGTTTCTGGAATGCTATTCTTAGTATAAAGTATGTCCACATTATATGCAATAACTGCAGCACAAATAAAAGTCCATTGAAGAACCAGTAGGCTGGAAATGTAGTCACATAATCATGGATTTCAACAGCTGACATATTTAAAATCCTGCACACAAAAAGAAGTAAACAAGGTGTCGTCAAATTTAATTGAAACATTTCAAAATGTGTAATTACAATAGATAAGTACCCACATTTGGGGCTTGGGTGCAGTAGCAGTACAGATCTAAAGTACTGTGACACACATGTCGCTATGATATATGGTTTAGATCAAATTGATTCGCTAACACGAGCATTAAAAACCTGGTTATGTAAACTTTCTTAAACACTGGCCTGTCATTTTTTACTTACCACAATGGATAAATGAATATTCTAGATATAATCCAAGTTAATATAAACATCGTAAAAGATATTTCGCAGGTAGTTTGATGTTTTGTATACTTGGCCATTTTTGCAATCTGAGGGAAATTTAGAATCAGTGTAGACCTGACTTATCAAAATCATAATAAAAATGTTCATTATAATAACAATTTTTTGTTTAATCTGGATACTTATATTCAATTTCATTCTGAAGCAATTTTTATATTAATAAAATCAAAATAGGAGGATAAGTGGAACTAAGATACATTTTAAAACAAGCATAAACATGAAAAAAAAACTTACATTTTACAGAGTTTTCAGAAAAAAAGGTAAACAAAAATTAAACCTTTTTCTTTTAAAATCTAAAATTGCTTTTATAAAATGATTAACAAACTTTTAAAAAAAAGAAATGCAATTTTTAAATTATCAACTTACTTATCATTACCAAGAAAAACAAAGCATAAAGATTTTCTTTATGAAATGGAAACTATCTGTATAACTTACATTGAGCCAAGGATCAGCAAAATCATGAAGTATAAGAATCAAGCTACCACCACGTACAAAGTTGCAAGCCCATGAAAAATAGATAAGAAGTATTGTGGCTAAATGATGGACAACCATCTCTTTCTTGTCCTAAGAAATGAAATAACAAGTAACAAATTTGTTAAAAGTTTGAGCATAATAAAGTGGATACATTTTCTCAATACTTAATTTTAAATACAGCTTAATGAAATATATTTCCTTTCTAAAATAGACAATTAATTGAACTTATTACTGATATATTATAAGAATTTCATTTTTAATTGGATTTTTAAAAACATTATGAGCAGTATACTGAAGATGTAATTATTTGTTCAAGTGAGGAACACATTTTTTTTAGACTTGGCTCTTAACAAACCTATTTTAAGAATTTGCATTAACTAAAAAGAAAAACTAAAAAAACTGATATTTTGAGAGAGAAATTAAATTTTTTGGAATATGAGCATGAGGAATTTTAATTATTTCCGAGTTTAAAGCATTGATAAAATTGACCATGTTTAGAAAATGTGCTATTATACCTTTTTCTGGTTATCTCTTTGAAAGAATATGGCAAAAAGCAAACTCCAGTAAAAACTCAATTCCAGCAAATACAGGTAGAAAATGTCATTATCTATGTGCTAAAAATGAGATTTTTGATATAAAACATGATGATGATTTAACTAATGAACATAAATTATAAAGATACAAAAATAAAATATATATTAAACACATTTGCAATTTTGCTTAATTAGTCAAACTTGTTCACTAATTTCTTTAAAATTAAAAAAAAATAAGAAGTATAAAAAAACATTTTGCTTTATGAGCCAAACAAATCTGACCATTTAAAAAATGTAGACTATGCGGAGGGAGGGTGTCATTTATGTAATTATGAGTACCGTATATATACTCGTTCTATAGCCTGTTCGTTCACAAGCTGACCCCAAAAAATAATAGGACAGTGTAAATAAAATGGTACACATTTTTAAAAAAATAAAGCTAAATCGGTCATTCTTTGTTAAACAGTGGCAAAAGTGCGTACATTAAAATTGAAAAAAAATTGTAAAACAATTTATTAAAACATTCACAAAAATGAATAAATAAGGTAAGTGCAGATGTTTAATAACATTTGATAGCTTCTGGTAGAGCAGTTGAATCTTGTAGAATGTAGAAAAGGACCTTGATGATCTACAATAACAAAACCGATATTGAATGTACATGTAGAAATCATATAATACCAGATCGTAAGCCGACCCCCCAACTTTTTCCCCTAGATTTTGTAAAAAAAAAGTCGGCTTTAGAACGAGTAAATACGGTAGCTTATTAAGCAATCAAGTACGTGATCCGAGTACCAACTAACTGTATTAGTCTTTCCATACGTATTTTTACCACCTGATCACTTTCAGTCCACCTGAGAACATTCACCCACAGCAAAAAAATATAAACATTTCACAAAGCTTAGATAAACATCAGACAAAGAATATTAATATTACCAAAATAAACATGTCCAACAGTTCCAATTTACAAGAAACAGATTCAACTGATATAAGTAAATATTATGGCATAAAGAATTGTTAAAATGACATCAAGCTGCTTACCTGTTTAGGCCATCCAACCCAGCAGTTTACTGTCACCCACAACCATGGTTTCTGAAAATAATACTCTTCTTCAAATTAATTATTTAAATTAATGTATAAATATATATATATTTGACCCTCCATACATATATATATATATATATATATATATATATATATATATATATATATATATATATATATATATATATATATATATATATATGAGCATTAAAATTAGAAATGTGAAAACTTACATAATTTATTTGTATATATCAATTATTAATATTTAGAAATAAATTAACTGCTTATATTTAACAAGCCCAAATTATTGGTCTGTAAGGTAAAAATCCAGATTCAATATATCACTATTCAGGCCTCCCATACCTTGCCACAGATTGACAGAGGGTAATTAGAAATGTATTGTTAGTAGTTAAATAGTTTTAATAATTTATTTTCTGTATTAAAATAATTTAGTTTAATATTAGTATCTATTTAAAATACAAAACAGTATGAAACAGTTGTGTTAAATATTTAATCCATGACATGACGATTAAAAAAAAAGCATACACACTGACAGTCAGTAAACATTTAATTTAATCGTCATTCAAGATTGTGACTTGCGCCATGGCTCTGAGGTAAGTCAAGGCGTTGAAGCAAGTGTATGTTTCCAATGCTCGTTCAACTAGTTGCTGCAGCTCACAATTTTTTTTTCTCTAGACTGCTGTGTTCAGGTAACAGCTTGTAAGAGGTAAGACTTGTTTGTGTGCTGTCCTTCAAATTTCCATCCATAAATGTCTAAATCATTGGATGTTAATAGCTGAAGAGTGATTGCAATCCATGATGCCACCCATCATAGTTGTTTCAAGTTCCTTAGTCTCATCACATATATTTTTCGATGTTTGAATAGTAAACAAAAACTGTCTATACCAGTGATGGCAAACCTTTTTGGGGCTGCGTGCCCAAAATTCAATTAAAACCTACTTTTACATAGCAAAGTGCCAAGTGCCAGCACAGTGGTTTAAGGAATTAATATTTTAGTTGCGTGCCATCTGATCAGGCTCTGAGTGCCGTCTGTGGAACGCGTGGCATAGGTTTGCCATCACTGGTATATAACGTTCTCCCCTTCCTCGCAAATGGCGTCTATGAATGTATCTGTGCTCGGTTACTAATTCTTAAATGCATTCGTTTTGAGGTATGCCATTTACTAGCTCATTAAATGTGTCGGTCACATCTTTGTCACTTTTTAAATTTTTATTGTTTCTGCTTTATATGTCATTTTATATATTTTTTATTATTTATACTGCATTTTTTTCCCCATTATGTCAGTGATCCAAACATCTATGTGTCAGACCGCCCAGGGTCGAAACATGGTGGGGTCGACACATGGTGGGGTCGAAACATGGTGGGGTTGAAACATGGTGGGGGCGAATCCAAGGGGGTCTAACCGTATTTGAAATATCTTGTGGTCAAATCCAGGTGGTCAAAATGTCCAGCCACCTTAAAAAACAGCAGTGTCTCTGTATGTATTGTTTTTGTTAATTTTTTTTAAAAGCAAGTAAATTTTTTTATGGAGGTTAAAATAATGTGATAATTTGCTAATCTAAAGGACTCAAACCTAAGATGGTTGATAAATAGGCAAATTATTCAACTGATTACAGTTGTGCCTCAGGTTAGAAACTTAATTTTTTCCAGAAGTCGATAGGTAACAAAAAAACATTAGAAAAACATTGAAATCAATAAAACAGAGACAATAAGTATCTAAGAATCTTTCTTTGTTACTTACATCCGGTTGTTTACCAGACAAAATGCAATAATATGTGTACTTCACATATTACATAAAGAGCCTCTTTGACCGATTTGAAAAACTCTTTATTCTTTAAGACTATGAACATAATTGATTTTCCAGCACTGTACTCTTTAGCAGTGTCAGACACATGAACAGCATTTTCATATTTCATACTATTTCTTTCTTTACCTCCACTGTTATTTCTGCTTCCTAGCAGCACCACTACTGCTTTTTGAACTCATAATTGATGGGGTTATAAGAAAAATAACAAAAGAGATAAACTAAACACAGAGCTACTGCTACATTTAAGAAATCTTTTACTGCTGTGTAATAAGCCAATAAAAGCGAGGCTGCGCGAGCTGATAAAATGAGATTAAAATTATTTCATAATAAATGAATTTTGTTTGTCTATTTGTAGAAATTTTTCGCTAGGGTGAGTGTAAATTAGAAACAATAACAACGGGTTCAAAGATTAAAGAAATAATATTAATTTTATTTTTAAAAATGTAAACACCATTGATTTTATCTGAAAAATGCAAAAAAAGTTACAAAATAAATATTTACTTACCAAACATAAAATTGTGTACATAATTTGATAAAAATTTAAATTTACTTAGTGTTTCCTAAAAAACAGAGTGCCAACGATTTTTTTAACATAACAAATTGAAAGGGTTCAAATATTAGTCAGGGGAAAAAACGCAATTTTAACTTTTGAGACCACAACTCAAATAAAATTAACTACTTTATACAAATTAAAATAATTTTTTTTATAAATTGTATTTAACTTCATAGGGGGCCATCCATATATTACGTACGCAAGGAGGGGGGTCTTAAATTTACGGCATTTTGCGTATGCATGCGTACGGGGGGAGGGAGGGTCTCGACTGAATGTGTACGTACGCACAACAAATTTAATTTGCATAATACTAAGCATAGAAATGAAAACCGCTCTGACTGCAAACGTCATTCGAGACCGACTGAGTCAATACTGATATGCAATAATGTTTTACAATTTATTGCAACGAAATTTTGAACTTTTAATTACTTGGAAGTAATTAATATTTGATTCAGACCAAACGTTTACACATTATTAAAATATATCCGTCGGATTTATCTGTCCATTTCTTTAAAATAGATGAAGTTTCTCTTTCGCCCACCGTGCGTTAGCCGTTATAAACACACAACGGGACGGGGATTTCACGCACCTAGTGGAAAAGGGGGTGGGGGGGTGTCTACATATTTGTGACGATGTGTGATGTGGGGGAGGGGGGTGTTAGAGAAATGTGACGTCACATCAAAACTGGCAACTTTAAATAAAAGTTCCACTTAAATATTTGATTTGGTACATGGTGTTTAACATGACTTCACACGTGTTACGATATTAGAATGCCAGCCTACACTAAATAGATACTTAAATGAAAAAAAAAGTGATTTTAAACATGCTCTTTTTCAAATAGAAAGTACAGCTTTTATGGGGGGGGCGCAAAGCTTTGTGACATCATATTGGGGGGCGTGGTCTTAGTTTTTGTGACGACGCGTGATTAGGGGGGAGGGTGTCAGGGTATGAGAATCACTGCGAATGATTGTTGTGAGATTGTTGTGAGATTGTTGTGAGATTGTTGTGAGCCAGTGTTGGAGTCGGGTCAAGGCGTTGTTGACGGGTATGAACTCCTATCACGGGAATAATGTCTGAGTGAGCTTCTGGTCACACGGGATATGTCGGGGACATGACCAGAGGACACGTCAGGGTCGTTGAGACCAGTTGGGGGGGTATATAAGAGAGTAGTCGAGACGAGTGCGGTGTGTGGCAGAAAGCTGGGTAGTTCGCACAGTGTTGTGCGGTCAGACCGGTCAGGATAGACCGGGGAGCTGCAGGGTTGCAGTAACACAGGGAGTTGAGTTAACGTCGCCCAGAAGCGGTCGGGTCGGACCGAGGGCATGCTTGAAGCATACAGCAGTTATATATATAAGTATTGATGTCAAGGCAAGACAGCCAGTTGTACAGTGTATATAGTAGAATAAACATTGCATCGTTACACAGACTTGTGTCATCTCTTGTGTATGTTGTGTGTAGCGGAGAGCAAGGTACAATCCACCTAAACATAGAGACGTAACAGAGGGGGAGTGAAAAATCTGCCAAATTCGCGTGAAGTCATTTATGGATGGCCCCTTCTCGGGGCCGTCCGTAAATGACGTTATGCACCTAGAGGGGGGAGGGGGTCGACCATTGGTGACGAAGAGGAGGGGTAGTTTAAGAAATGTCACGTCACATCAAAACGCTGTAACTTAAAATAAAAGTTGTACTTAAATATTTGTTTGTTTACAATTTATTTAAATGACGTTTTACATGGGCTTCGAGCATGTTACGATATTAAAGTCCAGCCTTACACTAAATATATACTTAAACTTAAATGACAAAAAAGTGATTTGAAACATGCTAATGCTAATTGTTTTTTGCATTTTTATGACGCAATATTGGAAAAGATTGGGGAGTCTAACTTTTAGTGACCACCCGGCATGACGTGGTGGGGGGGGGGTGGGCATGAAAATCGTCTATAATCGCGGGACATCATTAATGGACGGCCCCAAAGCTTTGACCCCCCCCCCAAAAAGCTGCATTTACAAATAATTTAGTGCGCATTTTGATGTGACGTCACATTTCTTAAACACCCCCCTCCCCCTCGTCACAAATGCGTGACCTTCTCCCCCGCCCCCTTTTTAGGCGTGTGACGTCATTTATGGACGGCTTCAAAGAGTAAAACCAATATATTCTTTCTGACTCCGGCTTAAAATTATTTTTTTTCAAAATGTGAGCGAATTTGTACAGACGCATGGGGGGGGGTCCGGAAAATGTATGGGATGCTTGGTAAAAAATACGAATTTTGTGTGTCCTTAATATATGGATGGCCCTTAGCTTTGTCAGCATTGAATTTTGTAAATGAATTCTCAGTCTCTTTCCTGATAAATGGGCTTGAAAATGAGCACATATTCTAATCTCAGTGGCAATAGATGTTAAAATTTGACTATGTTTGGATACAAACTAATTATCAAACATCTATGGACATCAAAATCATAAAGTTAAGCAACAATTCAAGTCCTTGATTAATTGGAAGTGGATGAATATTAAATAAGATTTGTGAGGTTGAATAAAATTGATAGATAAAAATAGTTTAGTGATAAACGTAAGTTAAGAATGACAATTACTTACATCCCAAAGGGCATATATACCATAACTGAAAGTTGAAGTGTAGAATAGGAAATGCCAGCTGTAGAGAATATAATTTTATTATTGGAAAGAAATATTATGCATAAATAAATAACATAATGCACCTAGGAGGGGTCACACATTTGTGATGATGTGTGACGAGGGAAGGGGGGTGTTTAAGAAATGTGACGTCACATCAAAATGCGCAACTTTAAAGAAAAGTACCACTTAAATATTTGATTGCTTACAATTTATTTAATGAGGTTATACATGGATTCATGCCTGTTACGATATTAGAGTGCTGCCTTACACTAAATACATAATTAAATGACAGAAAAGTGATTTGAAACATGCTCATTTTGAAAAAGAAAATAATAAGGCTTTTATGGGCCTAAATCGCATAACGTCATTGATGGACGGACCCATAGTTTGTATATGTATACTTATAAATCATATGTATATTGTTGCTAAGTTTACTTCAATATTTATCCACCTGTATGATGATAAGGTCAGATTGAATTTCTGTACTTCAATGAAATGGGAAATTATACCTGCATTCTCTAAATTTATACATTGATGAGGGCATTTGAATAATTCTTTTTTTAAAAAGCCCTCGCTGAATTTGCCTTTCTGTCATTTCTGTTTGCTTGACAAGTTTCTGGAATTCAAGAGAACAAAGGTTTTATCAGTATTGAGAAGAGAAAATTAATATAAATTATTAATACAGTGGTACAAAATTAACCCAAAAGTATGGCAAAGATTATAATTATATGAATATGTGTATGTGTATATATATATAATATACTGGGACTGGGACCATTCCTTGGGCCATGCGTACTTTGTTTTCCAATATCTTCTGGCAGAGTTTTATTATACATGTACTAAGAAAGCGTATGAGACATAAAGAAACCTTATAAAAACGCATTATATATGTTTATAACAACGCACCAGAAGTCAGCTTTGATAATTGAAGACAGTGAGTGTGTGTGTGTGTGTAGCTTTCACGTGACAATGTTCTGAACAGAGTGTAAGTTCTGAAAGCGGATCTTCAAACATTTCTGGCTGGCAAAAAGCATGCTCTAGCAGAGAAGTTTACAAACTATTATTGGGTTGTACATCTTGCACACTAAGTTGATATCATTTAGCAATTTAATGCGTTGAACAAAGAATTGCAGGGAAAAATATCAGTATAATCTCAGCCAGAGAAAAGAATGCAACATTTGGATTAAAGCTTTCATATTGGAAACAAAAAGCAGAATGCAACAAGTTTGCTGGCTTTTCAAAGTTGGCCTTGTACTTTGAAAGTACATGGAAGAACTTGATGTTGTGCCCACACAGGAAGAGCTGAGCAAAGCCATTGACTGACTGCCTAGCTTGTGGAAAAGCCCCTGGGAATGATGGCATACCACCAGAAGCTCTAAAGAGTGGCAAGACAGCTTTACTCCAACCTTTGAACGAGCTTCTGTCCCTCTGCTGGGAACAAGGCTACATTCCCCAGGACCTAAAGGATGCAAATATAAGGACACTCACTATATAACAAGGGCGATAGAAGTGACTGCAATAACTATAGCGGCATCTTACTCCTTAGTATTGTAGGAAAGGCTTTTGCCCATGTCATACTAACACGATTACAGAGTTTTGCCTCCCGAGTTTATCCAGAATATCAGTACGGTTTCCGGGCTGGACGGTCTACCATAGACATGGTGTTCTCTATACGGCAGCTCCAGGAAAAATGCAGAGAGCAGCAGATGCCACTATACATTGCCTTTGTGGATCTTACAAAAGTCTTTGATTTAGTCAGTCGCAACGGCTATTCCAAATCATGGAAAAAATTGGCTGTCCCCCACCCCTACTCGCCATCATCAGACAGTTCCATGAAAACATGCAGGGCACAGTGCAGTTCGATGGAGCTATGTCAGAAGCCTTTCCAGTCAGCAGCAGAGTTAAACAAGGTTGTGTACTCGCACCAACACTGTTCGCAATATTCTTCTCTGTACTGCTTCGATACGCATTCAAGGATAGCAGTGATGGAATCTGGTTACACACCAGAGCTGATGGAGGACTTTTCAACACTGCCCGCCTCTGAGCCCAAACCAAAACGACAGGAATCCTAATTCTTTGCGGATGATGTGACAATGATAGCACACACAGAAACTGGTTTGCAACAACTCATGTCAAGCTTCTCCAATGTCTGTAAAGAAATTGGTCTGTAAATCAGCTTGAAAACCTCACTATGCAAGCCCAGGATGTGGATATTCTGAAGTAATTCATGAGCAATTCATATTTATTCTAGAAGTAAAAGAAAATACTTGACAACACATGCTTGATGTCTTACTATTTGAACTTAAAAAATTGGGCTTAAATTTTTTTAATGTTTCATATCCACGGTCAAAGATATGAGAACGGTGCAAACATGAAGGGGCATGAGTCAGAAGTACAATCTCATCTTTTACAATTAAATCCTAGGCATTTTTTAACCCTTGTACCAGTCACAGTTACAACTTGCTGCAGTGTTATAATGGCAAAAACTTGTCCTGATGCAATGACGTTTTTGGTATAATGCAACAAATCCATGATAATGGAGGCGAAATCTATGATGTAGTTTTCGAAGTTGCAGAACAAAGTAGTTATCCAAAATCTTGAAGTGAAGTAGAGTCATTGTGCAAATAACTTAAGAACTTTAATTTCATTGTTTCAATTGCGTTTGGTACGACATATTGTTCCAATTCAATTAAATCAACAAAGAATTACAAAATATTTCTGTCCATCTAGCAACTGCAGTTGACAGCATGGAACATACTTGCAAATGGTTGAAATCTTACAGAAATTGCGGATTTTAAACAGCAATAGCAATAATAATTGGTAAGAAATTGCCACTGACATCGAGTTGAACCCATTTTTACCACGTTTTTATTAACTCACTTTCGTTCCTGTTTGTTGGTTTGTCTTTCCACAATTTTTCAAATCTGCCAACGTAAAATTAAACCAGTTCTGATGGTCCTGTAGATCTCAAAATTTTACCACAGATAGATCTTGGATGACAATGCATTGTATCAAAATTTCAGATCGATCCAATGTACCGTTATTAAATTATTGAACTTTTTAGTTTATCTATATATAAGCCTATTTATTATCCGTCTGCCCTTGTTTACATTATATTCACGTGCCGAGTTCACACCAACCCCGACCACAAAAGCCATGTTTAACATCAAGGGGAGATCAGTCATTTCCAGTCTGTAAATGTTTGCCGGGCAATGCGTATTATATTTGAACACAATCAATACTTCAAAACTCACCATAGACTAACAAGAAGACTAAAAAGAATAAAATAAATAGAAGTAAAAAAAATATTTTAAAAAACCATGTTTTTATAAGCGGACTAAAAAGAAGAAAATAAATTTTTTAAATTTTTAATTTAAAATGAGTACTATGATGTAATATGACTAATAACGTTGGAGGGCGCTTTTTAGGCGTTTGGCTAAAATGATTAGGGTTTACAAATGAGGAGTAAGAAAATGAGTGAATTGAATTAGTTATGCCTGAGAAGCACCCGCCCCACGTTTTTAGTCATATTACATCATAGTACCTATTTTAAATTACAATTTTTAAAAATTTATTTTCATCTTTTTAGTCCGCTTATAAAAACATGGTTTTTAAAAATCTTTTTTTTTACCTCTATTTATTAAAGAGATAAGAGTGCGAAAAAAAAATTTAAAAAAATTTACATATGAAGGAGGGGATGCACATGAAAAATTTCGCATTTGGACTGACAATGCTCCCCCAAACCCCCGAGTCGTGGGAGTCGGACCTTGCGCCTTCGGGGGTAACATCAACATAAACTTTAAAAATTTGGGGTAATGGGCAAAAGTTTGCTGATCCCTGGTTTAAATACTAAGTCCCCACTCGGTTACAGTTTGGCGTTGTCTGCAGGATTCGCTGTGCATTTAAAGTGATTTCAAAGTGTTAGGAATTTAAAAAGGACTCACAGATGGAACAAAAGGAACAGGTCTAGATTAACCGACTCCAGAAGCTACCACGGTTTTCTGGAGATGATGGATCGGAGCAATTTGTCAAAGAAGTCCGACTGCTCTCATGCAGTTTCAGCCTATACCTCAGCGGTCACATAGATCCTGAGCGCCTTGGAAGGACATTCCGCCAAGACATCTTGGATCGTGCACCGACAACATTAACGCCCAGAAAAACTGCTGCAGCACCATTACCTAATCCTGCGGGCATCTCAACATCTTGGCCACCTCACCCTTGACACCGACTTCATCACATTACAACCCGTCAATGGAGCTGAGGTGGCATACCTTGGTGCCGTTACTGTCGACATGAAATTGTTTGGACAGTATTTAAGAGACGTCTCCTTCCTCGTCGTCCCAACATCAGTAAGCCAACCAACGCACGTGTAAGAGAAAGAGGCGCCAGTGCTGCTTGGTATGAATTTACTAAAACGTTGGCTACCCCATGCCAACCACAGTTTCTGGCATCAACAGCTTCCCGTATGGATTTAAAAACCTTGCCTAAGATTGCACTGTGGCTAAGAGTTTTATCCCAACCAGAGAGAGGAGAGACATAACCACTGTGTATTCTGTGTTCTGATGAAATAGACCTTAGAGTCCTTACAATTTGCCCCTTTGAGTTTATTGTTTAAATCACAATATAATTTTTTTCTGGGAAAAATAAGTTTGGTATACGTCCTGTTTGGTATACGACCAAGGGTCTGGAATAAATTAAGGACGTATACTGAGCTATATTTATAATTAATTGATAGTAGCTTTATGAAACATACAACTTGTCTTGAAAATTATATAATAAAACTAAATACACCAAAATTAGTTCATGGCACAATGAATCTATAAATAAGAGCAATTAACTTAACTACAAGAAATGCATTGGAAATACAAACCATAATTTCATCATGTGGAATTTTAGAACGATATGTTCTATATGCAGCTTCTAGAATTGGTGCATCTTTCAAATAAATAATGTTTCGTTCTTTAATTCCCATCCAATGTCCCAGAGGATTTATAAGAAACCTGGATAAAAAAAATAATTATTGAAAATATATTTTGATAACTTTATATTTATTTGATAATCCTGTAGACTTACAACTTATTTCCTAAGTTTGGTAAGGAGTTTGTATTACTATTTAGAAATTGCGTTAAAAATTAGCAAAGTTTTATTTAAGCAAAGTTTTATTGATAAAAAATCATCCAGGCTCTCAGAGACTGACACTTAAAAAATAAACATGTTAATTTTAAATTATTGCAAGATTTGTATAATTATTTTAATTACAATGTAGTATAATTATTTGTCTGTGCAAAATAAGATTGTTAACCGCTAACCAGTTAAAACGTCTAAAGAGCAGTTTGATCTGGACTGCTCAGCAATTCATCTTTATTAGTATACTAGAAAAATACCCGCACTTTGTAGCGGGAGTGTGCTGACCCTTTATCCAAGTATTAGTTGCTGGTTATTAAAATTTTTATTTGCCAAGTTAAATTTCAGATTCATCTATTTAGTTAAAATCTTATGAGAAACAGAGATATGCCATTTTACCGCGTGAGTTGTTTTCACTTAATGCAGTGCCTTTTAACATAACCTTACTATTTAAAAGATATGATTTATTAAATAATGATTCTTGCCGACCATAATAACTAAATTTACAATTTCATTCCCACTTGTACAAAATTAACATAACTTATAGGTTTTCCGAAAGAGCTCTACCACCCTCGTCACTCAAAAATTTAATATATAATTACGAAACTGCATCGTATCACAATTGTAAGTTATATAATATTTGTAACCACGTCTATGAGATAAAGAACATGTGGCACTATCCCTTTAAAAGGCAAAAGCTAAGTGACTTATAGCGCAAATAAACAAAATTATAAATGTTCTTTCTAAAATACTTTTTTTTTAAACCGGTCGTATTAAAATGATATCAAAAAATGTGCACACCATATTTAGACAATATAGAAAGCTGGCCGCATAAAATAAAGTCTTGTTATAAAGTAAATGTACTGGACAAAAAATAACTCCTCCTTTTGACGTATTCATAATTGTTGTAACAGGGAAATAATATTTAACATTTTTTATGTCTCTATATTTTACGATTTATATTTACGGTTTATTAGCAATGTGTATAATTTCAAAAAGGAATCTTTTTTTTGTTCCCTATTTCGGATAAGGCATCATATTTTGTAAATTATATTCAATGCACACACACACACCAGATTTTATATCTGAAAAATAAAATAAAAATGGAAAAAAAAATATTCAACCGTCTGTTAATAAGCGCATCTTAAAAATGATTAAAAGGCAATTTTAGAAATGGCCTATGCTATTCTCAATACAAAGGAATGAACATAAAAACATATTCAATTCGCAATTCATATTAATTAAGCGTTTTCAGGATCACTTCATTAAATTTAGTCAACTTTTGTTAATACGTTCGGTAGCGAAAGTTTATAATGTATAGTGTATATAAAGCTAAGTAAACTGTTTTAAAGTGTAAGTTTATTTGACATAGGCCATCACTTTCAACATAAAATAAACTCGCTACATCTATGGTTTTTAATTAAATGTTAAGTTATGAATTAAATTTTTAAAAATCCCAATTTTATTCATTGCATGTAAAATATTAATACAATGCAGCGTGAAAATAATTGAAATAAAATAATTTAAACGCATATGTAATATATAAATGTCAGTTGATATTTTTATGTTTGTTTGTTTGTATCCATTAAAAAAAGGCCACTGCTTTGTTGACATTTTTCCAAAAGATCTTTGCCACTGTCGTCACTAAAAAAACTCTTATATATTTACGACACTGCATCGTAACACAATTGTAATTAATACAATATTTGCACAGCGTCTATGAGATAAAGATAATAAAGATAAATAAAGAAATTAGGCTATATTCCTAATTTTAAAAAAACAAATAAATTTTATGTTAAAAACGCATGTGAAACCATGACAATAATTGATTTTAAAAATGGCCTATGTTAATCCATCATCAAAGGAATGAACATAACATATTCAATTCGCAATACAAAATAATTAAGCGTTTTTAGGCTCACTTTATTTATTTTAATCTACTTATGTTAATAGGTCCGGTAGCCTAAGTTTAAATAGTATAAGTGTATAGGTTATGTAAAAGACAGTAGCTTATGTAAAAGACAAACAAAATATAAATGTTATATTAATAGGACACAGCTAAATTTAAGATGCGTACACGAAAATGTGCGCACAGTAATCAGGCGATAAAAGATTTTAGAACGCGCACCGCTAAAAATGAAGCCTTGAAAAAAATGACACAATTATTACATAAATAGGTTTTTATTAAATGTCGAGTTATGGAACATAAAATAATTAAAACAAATTCGCAATTAAATTTAAACGTGTAAACAATTGAATCTAATGCATCGTGTAGCAGTTGTAATTAAATATGTTTACATGTCTATCTAATATATAGAAAGTAACAGTAAAGAAAATGACAATTCTTTGTACTACACAGCTCAAATTATGAAGCGTACACGAAAATGTGCGCACCGTAATTAGACATAATTTTTTTTGAATGCGCACCGCTGAAAATAAAGTATTGGGGAAAAAAAACGTCACCAAAAGTAACTCGCTTTGAACGGCATTTGAACGTCCGCGTAAATTTGTTCAATACAGAAATGAGGTTAAATTTTTTATTCTTTGTCTCTGCATTTTCTGATTATTTAATTTACGGCGTTCGGGCAAAAGGGACAATTACAAAAACTAACTTAAAACCACCTTCAGGGTAAAAGGAACCGTCCTGCCAAATTTGGTCCCCGTCCGTCATTTGGTTTTTCCGTGGCTGTCTAACAGAAAGTCGAAAAGTGAAACATACAAAGATACAAACACCAACTGAGCTTTATATATTAGATTAACTAGATTTAATAGTTTTTGTAAGTCAAATCTTAAAATAATCAGTAAATTTCAAATTAAATATAATCCTGGCAATATGATTATTGAAAATATGGCTACTTTAATAATAATTTATAAAATTCACATATAATCATTGTTTTCTCATTAGTTGTTTTTTTTTCTGTTTTCTATTTTCAGTGAATTCGCTGAGTTGTGGAGCTTTGCACACTAGAGATATCGCGTGCAGTAGTGACATCACAGCAACTTAGATTACTGTAACCAACTGACTACATGGGTGAGTGATGCTACAGACAAGAAATCCCTACAAAATAACTATTTAAAACAAAAGTCTGCCAGTATTTAAAGGATTAGTGACAAGAACACACTCTGTCAGGTGTACATAGGACATGTGTGATAAGTGATGGAAAACATCTTTGTTTCTGAAGATACATTTATGTTTCTATCAACTTACATAGTGCCTAGATAAAGCCAGATGGTCAGTCTTCATCTAAAGGATTTTTTTTTATAGATCTTCTACAACAGCAGCATATAGAATACACGATATTAAACTGATAATTTTAAGAAGGGGCATACAGATATCAGGAAAAACAATATCCAAATAAATGGAGAAAAAATCTTTGAATAAAAAAGGAATCATTAGATTTAGCTTCAGAAAATAAAGTGACATTACCGTGAATTATAAATTATGGGTAATTTTTAACATTACAGACGCCTTTCCCTAACTAGTGTCAGGCACCCATTTGGAGCTGTGTGGACTCAGGGACATCCTTAGCCCCGGTGTAACAGTCCAGATTAAACCCCTGACCAGAATATACCCCCGGGGGGCTAATCTGGCCTAGCTCAGAATATACCCCCACCCCCAGGCCTGATTATACCCCTTTACAACATGAGGAATAATAGTAATAAATGGATGCATGACTTTTTAGAAATTCTATTGGTGTTTTAGCTTCGGTAGAGAAGTTAAACTTATTTCTTACGAGGTACAGATGTTTTATTTAAAATAAAATAATGATAATAAATTAGGGCTGTTATCGATTAATTTAAATTTAATCGTTAACTTTTGAAAAATTATCGATTAATTAATCGATAATTTCGATTAAAACCAAAAATAGAAATTTATGACCTCATTAAATTGAACATTTCTCACGGACATTGAAAATTAAGAATATTTTGAACTAAATTTCATGACAATGTGTTGATACTTGATTTGTGCTGAAGGTGGTACGTCAGCGATGTATTTGATCCTTTAAATGAGAATTGTTTATGGCAGTGGACACAGTAAACGTTTTCCCCATCTTCGAATTTGCCATCAGCAGTTAGCTTAAAAACAACAAATTTGCTCAACTTTCTAGTTATATGTTTAAATTTAACTGCGCTGATGCTGTCAGCAGGGCCGTTTTAACGCATAGGCCCGTTGGGAAGGGCCCAACACTATTTCTTTGCCCGGGGGCCCAAAAATGGTGTAAAGACGACTCTGGCTGTCAGCCATTTTATAGTTGACGTCTGCCGGTCAACATAAATTAATAAAAATAAATTTTAATATTACGCGGGAGATGTTTGTACGTAAAAAAATATATATTAATTATTAATAATTTATTATTTATTACTAAAATTTTTAAAAAATATAAATATTTTCTTAAATTTTAGTCGAATTTTTATCGATTAAAATTATTTTAATCGATATTTAATCGATAAAAATTTTAACGATTAATCGAGAAATTAATCGATAATTTCCGCAGCCCTATAATAAATACATTTGATACGATCTCTGATAGGAATAGGATGGTCACTTATTATTTAAAGTTAAGGTCTATACAAATGTAGATGGACTCAGCATTGTTTTTTCTTTACAATAGACTCAATCAAGTTACATGAATCATTTAAGCGCAATAAGGGACTAAATTTGTTGCTTTTTAAATGCTCAGGAACATTTATGATTCACGTGATTCTTTGACCTCGCTTATTAATATTAATCATATCATTCTGTTTAATTACTTTGAGTTTGGCAATAAAGCTTTTTTAATTAATTTATTATATAATGCAGAATGCTTTGTTCTTGTTTGTTCCCCCTCATTCGTTTTTTTTACATGTTACGACAACGACATAGGCAGGGCCGGATTTCTGCCTATGCCTACAATGCCCCGCCTAGGGGCCCCAGGGGTGGAATCTTTACATAAGCTCAAAAGCCTGGCTTGCATTATCAAAAAGCTTTATCCAAAATAATATTACAATAAATATTTTACTACATTTTGAGTACACTGCCCAGTAGTCAAGTGTGCAGCGATTCCTTGTGTTGGTTTGCCATTGTAAACCGTGTTCTGCGCCAAACATTGCGCAGAAAGTCTTCTTCATACGGAAGATGAAATACAATATTAGCATGAGCTTTTCAGGTGCATTGTGGCTGTTGTGAGGTAATTTTCTGCATGCGGTTGCCATTTAGAGGTTCCCATGAGAGATTTGGATAAAAAAACAGTGGGAACTATGTTATGACCCTACAAATTTTGGCTGAGTTCAATCCTTTTCTGTACTTACACATAAAACCCCACAGTAACAAAGGAAGTGGCACAATATCATATCTTTCATAATAAATATGCAATGAAATAATATCATGACAGAAAAGGTAATAAATACAATCGTAACTGAGATAAAACATGCCAAATATTTGTTTATCAACTTTCTTTCATAATGAGATATGTCTCTGAAGACTGATGTCCTGTCGAACAATTTTTGAAATTCATCCCAAATTGTGGCCATAAAGCGGAGGACCAGGCTAAAGTCGTCCTAGAGACATTGAAAAATCACTAATTGGATATGGCCGATTTCCGTGGGCACTCTTACGACAATGCTAGCAATATGTCGGGTGTATATTCTGGTCTTCAAGCAAGAATAAAACAAGTGAACCCTCTGATAGATTGTGTTCCCTATTCGGCTCACTCCCTGAATCTTTTCGATCCTGTGCACCCAAATCTTGTCAAGCTGCTGTATCTTTCTTCGGTATTTTGCAGTCATTGTATTTTTTTTTCAGCGTCAACACGCAGATGGGAAATTTTGCTGTCTAAACAGAAGTCATATTCAACAGTCGTGAAGAGTCTTTCTCAGACAAGATGGTCTGCTAGACCTGACGCCTGCCGAAGTCTATGTTGCTCCTGGGATGAGATCATGGCAGCTCTTCAAATAATTGCCAATGATGCAAATAAAAAACCATCTACGCGCTCCGAGGCTTCAGGTCTTCTGAATTCATTAGACCAAAGTCCGGCCCGCGGGCCAAAACCGGCCCGCAACGCAATTTTTACTGGCCCACAGCCTCATCTTAAATAACTAATTAACGTATTATTTCTGTAACAACATTATATGTATTTTTTAAAAAGTCGAAATTTTGTACTGTTTTGAGTACCTCAAAGGATGGCGAAAATCCAGAACATTTTATTGTTTACTAACTACATGTACCTGACTTTCAGTCTTAAAGACTAAACAAGGGGAATTAATTTAGTTGCTTCTGTTTGTTCTGCTATTAATGATGTTAAATTACCCAAAAAATAATCTCTGTATTTATTACTGATGGTGCCCCTGCAATGACTGGTGAGAAAAGTTAACTACCAAAACTTGTCTGTAACAAAGTCAGCGAAGATTTGAAACTTCGCTGTATCATTCAACAAGTTTTTTGTGCCAAACATCTTGGATGTGCTAATTTCCTTGAGCAAGTGATAAAAGCTATAAACTCTGTTTGCTCTAAAGCCCTGTTTCACTGCCAGTTTCAGCAGTTTCTTCTTGACATCCAGGGAGAATACGAAGATGTGTATCACAAGAATTTAAGATGGCTCAGTCGGGGAACAACATTTCAGCGCTTCTACACACTCAAAAAGAAATTGGGCATTTCATAGAAAAATTAGGAACAACTAACTCCAGAACTATCTCATCCTGCTTGGCTGGCAGATTTTGAATTTAAAGTTGATGTGACAAGACATAAAAACGTTCTTAATTAACACAAATCTACCAGGGCACAATGCAGTGGTAAGCCAATTATATTAACATATCAAGGCCTTTGGGAACAAGCTGCAACTTTTTCAAAGGCAACTCTCTCAAATGCAGCCTTATACCACACATTTCCCCTCACTACAGGAAATCATGACATGTTTTACAGAAAGAAGCTTCAATAAGCAAATGCAGAAGTATGTTGTAGATGTCAAATCCATGACTGATGAATTTAAAAGACTCTTGAAGGACTTTGCAACTATTGAAAATGAAATCATGATTTTTATTCTACCTTTCTCTGTTGACCCTGATGATGTTAAAGGTACCGATATCTTGATATCGGCATCGGTAGCATGTAAAGGTCCCGATATTGACGTCACCGATATTTCATAATAAGTGCAATTTTGACCAACAAAAAAAACACAACAAAATATCATTTAGATTTACAATATATCGACAAATTAATATATCGACCCCGATACCTGTATTGAAATAGCCAAAAGAGTCCTAGTATTAATATGTACAGCCACGATACGGTGTGCCATGTGCTATGATATTGTTTAGGTATCGGCTGATTTTAGTATACTCGGAAATACTGTGTAAATAGTGCCTATGCAAAGTATACCGTAATTGCTCTAATAAATGGATAACATGTAAACATTATGTTCACGTAATTGCTCTAATAGCAAAGATGCACGCAGAATCGCAGATGTCTAAAACATTTCATTTCGTATGAAATAACAAAATGTACCGTGTGCAGACTTGTTGTCATTGGCAACCATTCATCCTTCAACCTCATTTTCACTCTATTACTATTGCTTTGTTCTCATTGTTTCATTCATAAAAGGTGGCTGTGTGCAAAAGCCATTAAACTATTGGTTAGAATTAATAATTATGAGTCAAAGATGCATTTTTAAAAGGAGCTCCTAATCTTGCTTGTACATTTTTGCAAAGGATGGTTCGTTTTCTCATGAGTCTTATGTAGGTCATGATCTGGCACTTGTAAACAAATCAGAAACTTTGTTTCTGCAAAAAAAATATCGGTAATATGAAGTAATATCGGCAAAACTGCATATCGGTAGACCCCTAAATTATAAAATATAAATAATTACGAGTGATAAATTTAAGAATGACGTCATCAAATATGACCGCTGTTATTTTTTTCCTAACAAATACTCATATCGGCTCGAAAAAAATATCGGTAATATCGGCAAAAATGCATATCGGTAGACCCCTAATATAAAAGATAAATAATTACGAGTGATAAATTTAAGAATGACGTCATCAAATATGACCGCTGGTTTTTATCCTAACAAATACTCATATCGGTACTCATATCTGCAAAAAAATATCGGTATCGGCAATATCGGCAAAAATGCATATCGGTAGACCCCTAGTTAAAGACCATTTGAAACTGGAACTTACATGTATTAAGTAGCAGAGTGTTGCTGAATGTAAGTAGCAGAGTGTTGCTGAATGTCGCAACAGTCAGCTGGATAAAGAGATTTTAAGAGATTCGTACGTTAGCTAACAAAATGCTCAGCTTGTTTAACTTGGCATACTTGGGTGAGCAGACATTTTCAGTTATGAATTTTAACAAGAATTGTGTGAGGACGAGAAGAAGTGACTTTAACATGTGTAACAGTCAACGTATCAAAACCAGTGGCATTGACCTATTTACTGCATTCAAGATCTCAGTTTCCCCTTCATATTAAAATTTTGGTATAAAAACTTCTCAAACTATGTCATTTTTATAAAATTATTTTAATCCGGCCCGGGAATATCTTTACTACTTGTACAAGGAATATGGCCCGCCATGCAAAAAGTTTGGACGCCCCTGCATTAGACTCAATTGAAACTTGTTTTTTGTCACTTCTCTGGAATGGTATCTTGTAAAGGTTCAACAAAGTAAGCAAATCTCTCCAATCTGTTAACATCGACCTGGGTACCATCCTTGAACTGTATCAGTCTTTGGTAACATACCTAGAACATATCCTCGTTACACCATTGGCGTCATGAAACTCACTTAGGCCCGGATTAAAATCGAATTTTTGGTTTATAATATAAATATTTATAAATCGCATATTATTTAAAAGGATAATTTTGTATAATATAATATTTTAAAAAGGATTTATCGACTCATTTTGGGTACTGGTTTTTTTTAATTCATTATCCGGAACGTTCCTCCGCAGTTCCATTTACGAAGTGTTAGTCCGGCCCTGGTGGACAGCCCATTGGTCGACATGTAAATCATTTATAAAATCACGTAAGTTTGTGGGGGGGTTTTTTTTTGGGGGGGGGGCTTTGTTTGGCCGACATTTTGTCTTTTTACCCCCCAAATTACAATTTGGCAACACTGCTTTAATGTTGTAACGCTCGTTCTGATAACTACACTCTACGCTGCTCACACAGAAAATGAATCCCAAAAAAAGCTTAGCTTTGAATAACTGTTTTGATACATTTAAAGATCTGAAAAATCCATCAAAGCCTAGGAACTGTTTCAAAATGCAGTCTTTATAAAAAAGAGTTAAGCTTTCATTTTTTATTCAATTCATTGAAATTGAATTATTCATTATAATTTATTAGTATTGACTAAGCATTGTCATTGTTAATTTTAAAAAATTTAATAATATAGTATTAATTATTAGTTATTAGATTTAGTATTAGTATTAAGATTAGCCATTAGCTCTACTATTATTATTAACAATACTCTTGTTTTAAGTATTATAAATTAGACAGCGAATACTGAAAAGCAAAGTTCCCTCTAAGGTTCGTTGATACTTGTGTAAAGTAGAAAAACTCGTGTGCAAAGTTGCACAGCATCCATTTTTTGTGCAATAGTTAACAAAACAAAATGTGCTCCGCACTAATTCTTATCTGCGGCGTCGGTCAGATATCTGCGCAGCCGTGCAGCTTAAAGGGAACATTGCTGAATAGAATGGTTATAGACAGACATTTACATATGAATCTATGAATTAATTTTTATTTTAATGTCATTGTTATACAAAGTAATAGTAATATTTACTAATTAGTTAGGTATTAAAATTATTAAATTATTTATTTGGTACTATAATTACCTTGTTCATCAGGTAGTATCAACAGTAATGTTGAACCGCTGCCTTGCTCGTCAGGTAATACCAACAGTAATGTTGATCCACTTCCTAAACTTCCTTGTTCATCAGATACAACCAACTGCAATGTTGATTCACTACCTTGTTCATCAGGTACTACCAACTGTAATGTTAATTCACTACGTTATTCTTCTACAAAAGCAGCTAATTTAAATTAAAATGATGCTCAATCTTTACCTTGTGTATCATTGGTAAATGAGCAGCCAGTTCCTGAGACAACTAGTTTCTCTACCATTAATTTAAAAAGGGTTAGAGTGAAGGGCAGACCAAATAATAAACAGACTTTAACTAGGAGACAAAGAAAGCATTCAGTTCCTTTGCAGTTTGACAAATAAACAAATGACCTTAAATTTGGATTATATGCGGGAAATAAGCACTGTGTAAATGCATGTTTAACAGGTGGGGAGCCCAATTTCACCATAGACCCATTGAAATTGCCCCAGTTTTTGGGTGCATGTGGATAATGATTTCAGCTCAATTAAGGATCAATTTCATGCTGATGCCTGGAAGAATTGTTAGAGTGCATGTGAAAGAACATGACAACCCATTTACTTGTTTGTCTTGTAACATTATAGATAATGCTGAGTTAAAGATGGTGCAATGTGACCATTGTCTGGAGTGGTTACATTATGATTGCGCTGGATATAGATCCAGTATGAAAATTAAATCATGGGTTTGTCAGTCATGTTGGTAATTTTTTTGTACTAGTACTATGTTGTACATTGCTTTAATTGTATAATTTTCATTTCTTTAATCTTCTCAAATGTTTGATCTTTCAGATTTTACACTTGATGTATGGTTTCTTTATATTTTTCTCATTCTTTATGTGTATATTCTATCACATTTTAAATTCTTTTAGTCGCACAGAATTTAATTAACTGTTGTTTTTTTTTAAAATAATGTACATGCTTGTCCAGTTTTAAAATGCAATTTTTAGTATATAAATTATAATTTGTATTCTATTTTTATGTTACTTTAGAGTGTTAAACCATATGTAATATGTACTTATAATAAAGTTTTTGTATTTTATTGTAATGTTCAATTCGTTTCATTGTCGTATATGACTTTGGTGTTTTTTTTTAATTATTTTTTTAATTATTATACATATATTAGGGCTGCGGAAATTAGCGATTTATTTATTGATTAAATGTTAAAAAATTTAAGCGATTAAAATTTATTTGATCTATTAAAATTCGATTAAAATTTAAGAAAATATTTCTAATATTTTTTTCTCCAATTTATTAATAATTTATATTTTTTGTTACTTACATACTTTTCCCTCATATTATTATTATTTATTTAGACATGCATATGTAAACAAAAAGGTTTTTCTTCCTTATTTCTTATAGCAGAACGAATTTGCTGTGTTATGTCACAAAATTTGGGAGCCCTGCAATTACCGCCACTTAACCCATTTCGCGAAATAATGAATTGCGACTTAACGGGATCTATAAATGTGTTGTAAAAATATGATTAATCAATTTAAATTTTTTCCCGATTAATTAATTGTAAAAAATTTAATCAGTAAAAGCGCTAATATATACATTATATAATTTTTATTTTAACATTAAATTTTAAGTACTACTTTATATAATAGTAAGATTTTAAAGTTTTACAAACTTCATCTAAATTACGTTCCAGTAAAATTTATAACAATTACATATGTACATTTAATTACCAATTTTACATTAAATTACATCACCAACCAATACAATAGAGATAAGTTACTTGCACAATCTGCAACTATCAGAATAATATGCAATAAGTCAAATTACAATATCATTTTAAATCTCAACAAAATCAGAACTTAATTTTCCTGGCCTTTAAAACTGAATATTTGTTAATTACTTCATCTATTTCCTTCGCAGAATCACTCACGATTGATAATATGGCAAGATCAGAAAGCCTTGACTACCTTTTCATAGATCGCACAAAATTATTTATAAAATAAAGTTTTGAAAAAAAATCCTCTCACATGAAACCACAGATGCAGATAATAACAATTAATTGTAAACTCAATGGGAAATAGGGGAGAGATCCTATGAAGCCCCACTCAGCTATGAATTTCAAAATGTCAAGTACAGACCAGTCTTTGGCTTCTTCGAGATCAGTCTCTGGTGCCTTAAAGTACCTTCTCAGCCTTGGTATTTCTAATAAAAGCTCTTCCCCTGACAACTCATCATAGAAAGCGGACAACCAAGGAATGGACACCAGTAACTCTTCTTCAGTGGCAGATATCACACTTCTGGCTTGAACAACCTCAAACATGGCTGCTATTTCCTTGATTGCGCTGGATCTGATCAGTAGTTCACAATGGAAACAATCAATGCACTCAAGCATTGCCCTTTTGTTTTCTTCTTGAAGAGTTAGTCCAGCATCTCTTATCTTCTCACCTGTCATCCTCTTCCTGAACCTGGGTCTGCTCTCTACTGAAATCCGAAATTGGTCTGATTTTAAAAGCGTTAGTTCAATGGCCTGCTCTTATATATGATTGTGCTGATTGTACTGAGATAGTCTCAGCGTCTCTAGCTTCTTCGTCACCACCTTGTCAAGAGTTAATCCCTTAGTCTGAAGGACAGCTGTGTGAGATTATCTTCAAGTACATCATAACACATGTACAGGTAGCAAGGAAACGTGAACTTGAAGAGAGCGGGTAAAATACATTGTGCATTAATTACCTCGTGTCTATATTTTCATCTGTATCACTATCACATAGAGCTTCAATTGCAGTCAAACATTCATCGAATTTTTCTTTACTTTACTGCAGGATGATGAGAACTTCAGCGTGTTGTTGATAGTTAGAGACTCCAGTGTGTTACATTAAAACATCCGATCGTAGAGTGGACGCAGCAAAAAAAGAAAACATTGTCTCAAGAGTTCCAAAAAAGTCACGCAAGAAGAATGGTCAGCAAAAGAGTGTTGGCCATTAAAAACAGCTTTCCTGTTCTTTCTTTCAAAAATGGCTTGTACACCTACATGAATTCTAGTCATAGTCGCAGCATTATGTCGAGTCTATCGCTTTCCAGTTTTTTAATAATATCAGCACTGAGATCAACAGCATTTTCCCCCTTTAAAGGTAAAAACCCAAGAAACACTTTTCTTACTTTTACTTTTCAATTGTGAATTATCACATTTCTGATCACTTTGGGCATTTGATGTGTCAGGTGTGCTTCGCTTTAATCTCATTAGGTGCACTTTAAGCACTGGATCATATTTAGAAATCATCTCAACCATTTCAAGAGGGTATATTATATTTCTTATAAAGCGATTTGTTATCACTCATTATTGGTGAGTGCACAAACAATTTCTTTTTTCAATAATTATTGCAATACATTACATATTTTTTATAAATGGACACACTGTATGTACAACGTACACACTGTACGACATACATATGTACAGTCCATATTTTTATGACTGTGCATGTAATATTAAAATGTATAATGTTTTCAATTGCATATTACGGTACAGTCACATATTATTACTGAATTGTACTATACTGTATTATTATTACCTGAATTGTGTGTACTGTATTTATCTAAGTTTGCCTTTAAATTTGTTTTCTTTTCTGTCAATTCTAATAAATATGTTGTACGCATAGAAAATGACTTTACAGTATGTTTAACAATGCTATGCGATGTTACTGTCCTCCTGTACTTAAGATTATTTTTTTATTAGCTGATTAAAAAAATTTTGTTTATCAAAATTAATCGCTTAAATATTTTCCTGATTAATCAAATTATATTTGTATAACGCATATATAGAGCACTTAAAGTCATGATTCATTATTTCACGAAATCGGCTAAGTCGCTGTAATTCCATGGCTCCCAAATTTTGTGACGGAACACAGCAAATTCGTTCTGCTATGCAAGAAATAAGGAAAAAAAACTTTTTGTTTACGTATGCACGACTACATAAATAACAATAATACCAGGGAAAAGTATGTAAGTAAAAAAAATTTCTTAAATTTTAATCGAATATTAATCGATCAAATTAATATTAATCTATTTAAATTTTTGACGATTAATTAATCGTTAATTTCCGAATTCCTATTTTTTTAATCAAAATATTGTTGCAGTAGAAAATTAAAATGTGTTTACATTATCATTACTCATTATCACATTATTGAAATACATTAGGGAAATACATAGCTGCATGCAATATTACTACATTATAGCTGAATTAATGAGTAAGAGTATCTTTTTTTTAGAAAGTGTTTGTGAAGCAATTTGTACCGTATATAATCTCATACTAATCATAATCATACTATAGACCAGGGCTGGCCAGACCTGTAGTAACTGAGGGCCATTTTAAAATTAAAATATAAAAAAATTGCCAAGAGCCACATTGAGGCACTGAGAGTAATTAAACATGTCTTGGAATTGGAAATCTTCCAATAATCCTTGTAACATATCTTTAATAAATTGTACGTCAGCCGCATTGTGAAAACTGAAGACACACATGCGGCTCGCGAGCCGCGGTTTGGCCAACGATGCTATAGACTATAGTCTATAGGCGTTTCAAAACTGCATCCAATATTTTCTGTTTTTGGCCATTCGGTGGGGGGGGGGTGTCGCAACCTCCTCGGCGAATAAAGAGTACACTGTACTCCAATTTCAATTGGTACAACTTAACTTACTTAAGTGACTTAAGAGTAAATTAAGTCTGTCAGGTAATTATCTAGGTAAAACTAAGTCTAAGTAAGTCAGTCGACGACGTTAGACTAGTCTTATTCTTGTCTTAGTCTTAGTTACTTAGTTAGATTTAGATCTACTACTACTACTATACTACAACCGGTAATGCTGCAGATTTTACATATATATTATTTCACAGCAAAATTTAATTTTCTCTTGAAATTTGAGTCTTTTTATTTTCTAAGGCATTTTTTCGGCTCTCAATAGTAAATAGTCTGATATTGATGCAACCATTTTGTTTATTTATCACTCTACTTGCCGGATTGTCCCAATAAGATGCCAAATGGAAATTTCTCACTTACAAACAAACAAAATAAGAATCAAACATCTAGTAACGAAATAAAAAATGAAATTGAAATTGTCTTTAAAATATTTATTTTTCTGAGAACATTAAAATACATGTAGATGAAAAATACTTTTTAAAAAAAACATTTTCAGTCGGTCAGTAAATTTATTTTAGCATGGTAAAAAAAAACATCTGGCAAGCAGTTTGCTACATAAACAAAATGGACGTATCGTGACCAGATTATGTATTATATTTTAAATAGAGCCGAAAAAATGCCTTAGAAATTAAAAAGACTCACAAATTAGAGCTGTAATAGCTGAAATACAACATAAAATAAGGTATTTAATTAATTAAAAATGTAAGTTCTCAGAGAAAATTAAATTTATTCTATTGACTGCGTTAAAAATTACACAACTCTTTTTATATTTAAAGAAAGAAATAAATGCATGTAAAAAGGGTGGTGGGTGAGGTAAATTAATTATCAGCGTTAAAATTGTATTATTTGTTTACACTCTAGGCCTAGGTCTCTAGGCAACTTCAATAATCCTGTATTAGCATATTACCCGGAGTTCGTTTTTGTTTTGTTACGGTTAAGATGCAGGGCAGCATACGAGACTAACGCGAGCGATGCTGACTTCCCATCGCTTTCTCCATATTCCGGTATATAAATAATATACACGTGATCACTATTGGATTAATAAAATCAAAGTGAGTGAATTATTTCCAATGGGTAAAATGAATTGTTATATATTATATACATAAGTCATAACTCCTTCGCGTTTGTAACAGCTTGTTGGCGCAATCGATAGAATAAATGCGCCAACCGTAAATACTTAGTTTTCATTGGCCTATTTTTTGTTAGCGTCTCAATAGCCACTGCCTGAAATTGTCTTTAAGTCTTTAAAATATTTATTTATCTCCTGAGAACATTAAAATAAATGTAAAGTACCTTTTAAAAAACATTTTCAGTCAGTAAATTTATTTTAGCATGGGTAAAAAAAACATCTGGATTGGTAAACAAAATGGACATATCGTGACCAGATTATGTTTTAGGCTATATAGAGCCGAAAAAATGCCTTAGAAATTTAACAGACTTACAAATTAGCGCTGTAATAGCCGAAATACAACATAATATGACATATAATTAAATAATCATAATCATTCATTTTCATTTAATAAATTAAAAACGTAAGTTCTCACGAAAAAATTAAATTTCGCTTTGAAATAATATACGTGTAGACAGTGTAGAAACTGCAGGATTACCCTTTTAATTTTATTAGTATTAGATATTAGTATTAGTACATATTATTATTAGGTAGCACAGAAAAGAATTTTAATTTAAAAAACACAACACTGAGAGTACTGAGACTAACTTAACTTACTAAGTTTACTAAGTCTAAGTCAAGTCAACTGACAAACGTCGATTACCTTTCGTATAAAAGCCTCACTAACATCAAAGCAATACCAACAAAAATAGACCAATTCATGTGACTTATTTTTGGGTAGTATACTGAAGGATCAGAACTTATAAAATCCTCCCAACGTGCGTCGTCACCCAGCCAAAAATGCTCATTCCAGATAAAATTGTGAAATATATCCCAAAAGGTCGCCATTTTGTTTCTATATGATACGGGAGAACACTCTTATACGTATACTTAAAATATCGGCTAGCATTATTCACACAGCTGTGGGAATATTGTACAGCATTATTCACACATCTGTGGGAATATTGTTATTCACACAGCCAAAAAAATGTTACGGTTTTAGTGACTTAAAATTAAAAGTATACTAATCTATAGTCTATAAGTCGTTTGGCTAACAATATCAATAGCTAATGACTATTTTATTTAATTCGTAAATTTTAAATAGGCCCTATAACTATAAAGTAAAGTAATGGGGGTGAGACTGCAATAACTTCATTAGAGTCATTATCCACCAACTCAACCGGGATTTATATCTGTTTCTATCAACTAACAAAAAGAAGAAGCTTGGTAAACTTAAACCTCCTCAAGTTATACCTCAACAGACCACCACCAACAAGAATTTAGTAATTTGCATACCCCCAGATTTACCACTCTCAGAGAATGAAAGATCCCTTCTATCTAAGGGTCTTAAATTCATTCCTCTTACACCATCTTGCGACCGTTTTCAACTACAGAGCGATTCTCAACGTTTTTTCCGCGCTCTCAGACTTCAGTTCCATTTTGCCGGGAAAAACAACACGCTTCCCGATGATGAGTTATTCCCATTCAAAAAACAAAGGAAATCTACTTGGACACCACCACCTGGTCAATCCAAGGCTCTGGACTTATATATCAAAAGCACAGAGAATGAAATTAAAAACCTTTTGTTTCCTCGACTCCGTCAATCCAACCTTTCTAAAGTTGAGTCGAAAGCCTTGTCTTTATTGCGCAGCCGTAAAGACATTGTCATCAAACCGGCCGACAAAGGCGGGGCCGTAGTTGTATGGGATAAGGAGTTGTATATTAAGGAAGCTCAGAGACAACTGGAGGACACCCAGTTCTACCAACAGAGAGCCACAGATCCCATCATTAAAAACAACACGGTGGTTAAAAAGACCATCGATGAGTTGATAACAGAATGCGCTCTACCTCAATCAGCGTCCAGGATGCACATTTTTGACAGTGACCTGGGTAAGCCATCCTTTTATCTCCTTCCTAAAATTCACAAGGATGGTAACCCTGGTAGACCTATTGTCTCTGCATGTTCTTGTCCAACAGAACACATTTCTGAATTCTTGGATGGTGTCTTCCAACCGATAGTGGCATCCCTTCCTACGTACATTAAGGACACCAACCATGCCTTACGGACATTCGACTCTCTGAGCATCAATCCAAACGTAAAGAACTATCTGTTCCTCCTTGATGTATGTTCCCTCTATACATCCATTCCCCACAACGATGGCCTTCTGGCTGTGCAATACTTTTTGGACAGACAACCTCACCCCAATATACCTACACACGCCTTACTACGCTTGGCGGAATTGGTCTTAACCCTCAACTCGTTTGAGTTCAATGGCCAGTTCTTTGACCAAATCAGTGGGGTCGCCATGGGGACTAAAATGGGACCCAGCTATGCATGCTTGTTCATGGGCCATTTCGAGCACAGAGTGGAACAAGAATACACTGGTCGCCTCCCCGAATTTTATAAAAGATACATTGATGACGGCATTGGGGTCACTCATATGGAGAGGAGTGAACTTGACACGTTCATCAACTTTGTTGATTCTTTTCACCCCTCCATTAAGTTCACTCACACGATTTCCGAACTATCGGTTAATTTCCTGGACATTACTGTAACTCTCCAGAAGAACTGCCTCCTCACTTCGGCCTACTTCAAACCTACGGACAGTCACTCTTACCTACTCTATCCCTCGTCTCATCCCAAATCCTGTAAGGATTCTATTCCATTTTCACAACTCCTTCGCCTCCGTAGGCTGTGTCAATCTAATGAGGACTTTTTGGAAAAGGCGTTGGAAATGGTGGAGTTTTTTAGACAAAGGTCTTACCCTGAAGCTATACTTCAATCTGCACTTCAGCGAGTTAAAAACTTCACTCGTGCCGACGCCTTTGTATCACGCTCCAGTGATAGTAATGAAAGGAGCAAATTGGTGCTCACATACCATCCCCACAACATCAGAGCAAAGGAAATATTTGTGAAAAACCGCACCATCCTCCTCGCGGACCCTGAGACAAACAACATATTTTCCACCCCACCCCTCATTGTATTCAGGAGGGATAAAAATCTGCGAGACCTATTGGTTCGTAGCCGTCTGCTTATTCCGTCCTCCCATCTGGGCACCAAGCCATGTGGTCGTAATCGCTGCAAGACATGTCCCTTTGTTACCCAGACGGACCAGATTGTCTTCCCTAAGGGGATATTCAAGATTAGGAATGGCTATCTTTGTACTAGCCGCAATGTGGTCTACACCATTGTGTGTAAGCGCTGTCCTTTGAAGTACATTGGTGAAACGGGGAGGTTACTCTCTTGCCGTATCGCGGAACATGTACGTGCCATTAAACAAGACAAACAGTGTCCTGTCTCCCGACACTTCAATGGACGGGACCACATGGGCGTCGATGACATGTCTGTCACCGCCTTGGTTTCTTGTACAAACACACCCGGCCGGGTCAGTCTGGAGAATAGACTAATCCATGAATATGGGACTCTTACACCACATGGGATCAACGTTGTGTTCGCACTGACAAGCTGATTGATTGGCCACACCCACCCTTTCCTTTCCTATTTAAGCTCTTACTTTTCTCTCCTTGCTTTATCTCTACTGGACTACTTGGATTTCACCGCAGCTAAGTGTTTTTTTTTCTATTATTTCGTTTTATTCGTTTCATTTGTGTACTATTTGTCCGTTGAAGAAGGCTCTTTGCCGAAACGTTCGCTGTTGTGTTACGTCCTGTCAGGCCTACTAATACCCTGTTTTTATTTTATGCATTTACCCTATAACTATAATAGGCTTATTATCTTATCTTATCTTATCTTATCTGTTTACAGACGCTCCTTCTATACAGAAGATTATTGCGTCCTACGCTTATCTATGGTTTGTGTTTAGTCCTGCATTTTTATTAGAGATTTAAATGTTGATAAAGTGTTGGTTTTCTGGATTAAAAATATATAGCCTATAGTCTATATCAACGGTGGCCAAACTGCGGCTCGCGAGCCGCATGCGGCTCTTCTGTGTTCCCATTGCGTCTCCCGAACAGTTTATGAATTTAGAACTTTAAAATATATAATATTTTTAATAAAATGAAATGTAAAAAGAAATTTGACCGAAACAAGGGATTACAAAAATTAGGCTCAATTTAAATTTTAGAAGTTGAAGACAGAGATTGGTTTCTGGTTGTTTGGTGATGTAAATTAAACTATTAAATTTTTGGTTCAGGTTTTGGTAAATATACACATGTTGAAGTTTTGACCATTACATTAGGGGCCGTCCATAAATGACGTCACGCGATTTTGGCCCGATTTTACCCCCCTCCCCCTTGTCACACTTCATCAAAAAAAACTTAGACCCCCCCCCTTTATTTTTCCAATATGAGGTCACAAAGCTGTGGACCCCCTTCCCTAAAAGTGGTTTTTTTAAAAATAAAAAATGAGCATGTTTAAAATCACTTTATTTTCATTTTAGTGTGTATTTAGTGTAAGGCTGCACTCTAATATCGTAACACGCGCGAATCCGTGTGAAACGTCATAAAATAAATAGTTAGAAATCGTATATTTAAGTGGAACTTTGATTTAAAGTAGCGTGTTTTGACGTGACGTCACAATTCTTAAACTCCCTTCCCCTCGTCAAACATCGTCACAAATGTGGGGACGGCTCCCCCTAGGTGCGTGACGTCATTTATGGATGGCCCCTTAAATATGGGAATAAGTTGCAGGAAAAGAAAATATAAAGAATAAAAAAAGAAGTATTCTACCAGAATGGGAAGAAGACTTTGCATTAATTGATAAAGACAATTAGCTTGATCTGTCAAACACCGCTAGAAAATTACAAATCTAGAAGTGACATTATCAAAAAGTCATAAAGAGTTTGCATTGCAGTATCCACAGCAAACTCAATTAAGAAAAAGAAAACTTGCTGAGTTGAGGTCTGGAATGTGTCAGCAGCAGATATTATTTTCATCTTTCAGCAAAAAAAATGTCACTTTAACTGAGGCAAGTTATGCTATCGCTTGGAATATTGCTTGTGCTAAGCAATTTTGTGCTGATGGGGGCTTTATTAAAGAAGAATAGTGAGACGTAATTTCTATATTAGGTCCAAATAATTCCAGACTTTGGCGAATGATAACACACAATTTAATGAATCTTTGTACTCCAAAATAAAGTTCATAAAGCAAAGCATCAAGAAGTAACTAGTAACCAGCATCTGGCAGAATTTCTTAGCACCCCAACTACTAGATACCGACGCGGGTGTCGAGTGGCAGCGCGCTCGACTGGCGTACCGATGGTCACGGGTTTGAATCCACGTGAAGGCAAGGATTTGTTCCCGGGGCCTAGGGCATCCCTGAGTCACCCAGCTCCGAATGGGTACCTAACACTAGTTAGGCGGCTGGGTAATGCGTGGAACCCACAAAGCCGTGGCCTGTGAACGCTGCTTCACTTGCCAACAGATCATCTGTCCTGTCATGGTCTGTGGACGCAATTATCTTCTGCATAGAAGGAGCGTCTGTATAGATAAGATAAGATAACCAGATTTTTTAAAAAAAAACTTGTTAGTTCAAAGGCTTCTCGGCAGAATCGTAACAATTAATGTTAATTATAATTATGAGTCTAGATGCAGCGTGTTTCAATTTATAAATTTTGCATATTTAAATATTTGTTAATTATGTAACTAAAATTTCTTCAACATACGGTTAGGGTGTAAACAACTGAAATGTTTAAATCATTATATTCGAATAAAACATTTTTTTTTAAAAATACATAATATTTTTCATTGGGATTGGAGTCGTGAACCATATTTCTTCTATGCGGCTCTCAACAATTTGAAACATTATTAAAATGGCTCTGCTACAGCTCTGGTCACCCCCTTACGATTATCAAAATAATTTCCAAGAAGAATGGGGGCATTTAAAATTAAAGTATTACTAATATTTTTTTATAATAAATGGTTTTTACCTCTTTGAAACTCTTTGTGTTAACCTTTTGAGTTTGAGAAAAATATTCCATTTATATTACTGAAATTATAGTTATTACGTCTAGTCTTAGTACCGGTCATTGTGCTATCTGTTGAAGTAAGTCATAAAATTACTTGACGTTTTCTAGTTATACGTTCAAGTACTTTGATTTAATATGACCAAAAACGTTGGGCGTGTGTTTGGTATAAAAATTAAAGATTTAAAATTGAGAAGGCAAAAGAGAGATCTATAAGCGAGAGAATGAGTGAACTGCATATGTAAAACCTCATAAGCGCCCGCCCCACGTTTTTAGTCATATTAAATCAAAGTACTGCATTTGAACTTATATTGTTTTCTTATTTTTAGTCCACTTATAAAAACGTTGTTTTTAAAAATCATTTTTACCCCTATTTATTACAATATGACGTCACAAAGCTTTGACCCACTCCCCAAAGCCGTATTTTCTCCTTGAAAATTAGCATGTTTCAAATAATTTTTTTGTCATTTAAGTATGCATTTAAGACTGCACTCTAATATCGTAACACGTGTGAACCCATTGAAAACGTCATTAAATAAATTGAAAGGAAGCAAATATTTAAGTGGAACTTTTAATTAAAAATGCGCGTTTTGATGTGACGTCACATTTCTTAAACACTCCTCCCCCTCGTCACACATCATCACAAATGCGTGACCCCCCCTTTTTTTTCCCAGGTGGGTGACGTCATTTATGGATGGCCCCTAAATCATGTCAATCCCTTTAGTAAACGCATGCAGGCCTAAACTTATGATACTGCATTCGTAATAAATCTTTTGGAAAGTTCCAATCTTTTCTTTTAAAAATTTGAGAGCGTACAATCACTTTAATGCCATTCTTGTTGATGCTGGCCAATGGCATCCGAAATTCATCATGCAGACAAAAAATATGATTCCAAACCAATTCATCGAGTTCGTTGGAGAAAAAGACAATTTGATGAAAATCAGGATGTGCGATAATCGATGCACAGGTTAAAAAAATAAGTCAAGTGAATCAATAAGGAAATCCAAAACTAAAATACATTAAGACTTATTAAATACATATTTTGTTCCATTTTGTATTTTTTACCAAAAAGGTCCTATTTACAGATGAATTCCCATATTTAATATGTTGCTTTTTCTTTGTTTATTCCCATTTTCCTATAAGACATTATATTTTGTAAATTCTATCTCACAACTCAATTTTTTTCTACGTTTTTGTCTCTATTTATTTCTGGATATTAGATAATTTATTTGTCAAATACATGCATATTTATATTGATCTATTCGCTTAAAATGGATGTGAAACAGATTTACATATTTATTAAAAATTATTTTGGTTTCATGGACAGAAAGGAGTGGTCTATATCTATCCATCAGTACTGTAGAGTAGGCAATGATTAATTATTTTGCTAATATAAGTTATTATAAGAGAAAGCGATTTTACTCTGTAATACTTTTACTTCAGTCGTGCTTAACACTAATTAAGTAAAGTTAATGGCATGAGCCTGAAAATCGAAATACATTTTTTATGTAGGAAGTTGGAAAATTAGTGATAGAGGGTTTAGTATTTTAGTATAGAAAAAGACAACACTATATTAATTGAATCAAGAATAATTTAAATTAATGAATTATCAAATTCTATATAAACTTGAAACGCACTTGGTTTAGATTGTATTTTTAAAATAATTTATCATATATGTGCAATGTGCATCTATGCTGCATATTACACAATTAAAAAAAAATCTTTAAAATATTTTTAACTTCTACCTTTCTTTGGATTCTTTGCTCATGTGTTGTTTTCACTTAGAGCATTGCTTTCCTCATAAATGTCACTAACTATTTTAAGGGTAGGAAAATAAAGTTAACTCACAGTTTTTACAAATTTGACGACAACCGCTGTCAAGTAAAAAAAAACGTATTTAAGACCCCACATCTTTTGACTATTTAAAGTAATGAAATATTTGTAACACCAGCTATAAGAAGAGGAACAACACACTCAATTCCTCTTAGTAAAGAGTAAAGTAGTTATAATACATAAAGCAATTTATTCAAATGTAGAAATACATCACATAGATCAGTTGTCCCCAACCTGGGGTCCGCGGACCACTAGTGGTCCGCGGAGATGTGCCTGGTGGTCCGCGAGCAAAGGAACATTAATTTATTGATTTTTATAAAAAAATTGTGGTATATTTCTCAATGGATTGTGATTTCCATACACCAGATGGAAAAGCTTGTTACCCGTTTTGGCGGCACCACGTCGAAAGAACATCAATGACACATAGCGGAGAGCGGACAACCGCCTACAGTCACTCTTTGCGCTCTGTGTCGGCGTTCTTATAACGGCACTTTTATGTAGGCGCTCTTTTGTTGTGCGCGATTGTAATGGGTCGCCCATTTTGGCAAGCTGATCTACTTTACTACTTCTATTTCCGCTTTTTTTACTATATCGTCTTTACCATTGTAACTAGGCGCATTGAGGAAACAGCCAAAGATATTGAGAGGCAATTGTTGGAGAGGATTAATTCATCAATGTGGTACGCACTCCTGGTTGACGAATATACATACATCGACAACAAGGCAATATTACTTGTTTATGTGAGATATATTTATCATAAGGAATTGTTATGTGCTCTATCTTTTTCAACCAGCATCACGGGAGCTGAACTGTACAAGTCATTGGATGGTTATATATCAGGACACCTAAAAATGTCCTCTTGTGTCGGCATCTGCACAGATGGAGCTGCTGCCATGACCGGACGACTCTCTGGTCTAACAGCTCGGATTAAGGAGGTTGCACCTGAGTGTGAATCTACGCATTGTATCGTTCACAGGGAAATGTTGGTAAGCCGAAAAATGTCACCAGAATTTAATAGTGTATTGATTGATGTCATTAAAGTTATTAACCACACCAAGGCACACGCCATTAACTCACACCTGTTTGAGCAGCTTTTTGAGGAGATGGACGCAGAGCACAGATGCCTCCTTTTGTACACAGAAATAAGATGGTTGTCCAGAGGAAAATCGCTAAACAGAGTATTTGAATTACGAGAGCCATTGCTAAGATTTCTCTCAGAAAAGAAGTCACAGCTGGCAGCACATTTCAGTGACAAAGTATGGGTCTCAAAACTTGCTTACTTGTGTGACGTATCCAGCCAGCTCAAGGAACTCAATCTGTCTCTTCAGTGGCAAATGACAACTATTTTCAAGTTGGCTGACAAAGTAGCTGCATTTAAAGCCAAACTGGAGTTGTGGGAACGGCGAGTGAAGAAAGGTATTTTTGATATGTTTCAAACATTAGCGGGGATTCTAGGCGAGACTGAGGCCGAGCTCTCTTTGTCCTAGTTGGTGCATGATCACCTGTCTCAGCTTTTCAAATAGTTTGAGCGCTACTTCCCAACCACAAAAGACCCAAAAACTGGTAGGGAATGGATTCTTGACCCATTTGTCAACAAACCAGGCGAATCTAGCATGACTGTGCAAGAAGATGTAACACTGCTCGAGATTGCAAATGACGGTGGCCTTAAAACTACGTTCAAGAAAACAACTCTTCCAGTCTTCTGGATTAAAGTCATGACGGAATATCCTGAGATTGTCCCCCACAGAAATTAAATCCCTATTGCCATTTCCGACATCCTATCTGTGTGAAACGGGGTTTTCTGCAGTGACAGCAACGAAGACAAAACAACGGAATAAAATGGACATAAGCAGCACACTTCGGGTGTCATTGTCTCCCATTAAACCCAGATGGAACCGTCTCGTTGCAGAGAAACAAGCTCAGGGTTCTCATTGATGTACCATTCTAGTAAATTAAAATATTAAATAATGTTTAATTCATTTTTTGTGTAACTGTATTTTATTTTGAATGCATGTTTAAGTACATTTAAATTAAAACTATAAAATCAAAACAATCTTAAATACCTGTATAAACAATCAACGCAGCCGCAACCCCCCCCCCACATCCCCCACCCACCCATAACCCCCCCCCCTCAGGTTAGTGGGCCGCGGTAAAATTATCCAACTTTTAGTGGTCCGCGGCGTTAAAAAAGGTTGGGGACCACTGACATAGATAACTTAATACAACCCTCAGATAGACGTGAGGATAAAAACACCTTTCTTATTCCGTATGCAAGAACAAACACATACACATTCTCGGTCTTCCCGTCCGGAATTCGGGCGTGGAATGGGTTGCCTGAATAAACCAGGAAAACCAACACTTTATCAATATTTTAAAATTCCAATAAGAATGCAGGACTAGACACAAACCAAGGGTAAGCGTAGGACGCTATAATCTTCTGTATATTAAAAAGCGTCTGTAAAAGATAAGATAAGATGGTAATAGCTATACTTGTCTCAAAGGGCCTTTAAACAAAATGATAAATGTTGTAAATGTAATGTTTCCAAACGAATTTAAAGAAACTAACGGGGTCTTATTTAAAAGGCTTGCAATGAAATTTGCGCACCATATTTAAACAATTAAAGATGTTCCATATAAAGCCTAGTAATAAAACTAGTTTGTGCTGCGGCGCCGTGGCGCCCCCCTTTTTAAGGGCGCCGTGGCGCCCCCCCTTTTTAAGGGCGCCTACCTTTTTCAAAAGCCCAACTAACTTGTCCTTGTATGATAAATACGTCATATTAAACTTTCTTAAATGTACACAAAGTATTTTATAATAGTAATAGTAATAATAGGTTGTTGTTTTTTTTGGTCAAAAGCCCAAGTAACTTATCCTTTTATGATAAATACGAAATATTCCTGAAAATGTACACAAAGTATGTATATAATATTTTTTTTACAGAGCTAATCACCACACGATTTTTAAAGTAATTTTAGAAAGCAGCGCACCAAATTACTGCACCAAAAAATAACTCTTTGAGTCAGTCAGCCCTGTTTACAACACAAATGGCTGACGTCATAGGTTCGTGCGTTGTTTGGTTAATGTTAATCTGGAAACCAAAAGGATTATGATTTAGCGTTAGGCAGTCGGCGATAATTGAGCGTAATTATATATGACTAGTTTGTGCTGCGGCGCCGTGACGCCTACGGCGCCCACCTTTTTCAAAAGCCCAACTAACTTGTCCTTGTATGATAAATACGCAAAAATTGTATGATAAATACGCAATATTAAACACATAGCTGGGGGCGCGATGGTCTAAGTGGTAGCGCGTCGCGGGTTCGACCCCAGGTTCTGGCAAGGCCTCTGGGGCATTGTGCTGGCCACACATTCCCCTGCTCGTTAGTGGTGGCCAAAAAAACCTGTGAACGCTACATCACTTGCCCCATAGTCCGTCATGGACTGATAGGGGTCATTTATTTATTATTTTAAACACATAGCTCGTATTGTTATATCAGCTATAACAATGAAAATAATTTAATGACATGGGTAAATAAAATAGTAACAATCTTCAGATCCTCTTTTTACATCGTTCCCTTTTCCAAATTTAAAATATGAGCTAACTCAATGACGTAATATAATATCTTTTTACGGCGAAATTTTTTAGAAAGCAGCGCACCAAATTACTGCACCAAAAAATAAGTCTTTTCGAACGTCCGCATGAAATTGTTCAATTATTAATAATAGTGTGGAAGGTGTTTAATGTTAATCTGTAAACCAAAATGATTATCCAATTTTTAAAAAGGCAGAGTGATGTCCCTTAGAGTTAGGCATCAGCCATAATTGAGCGTATATATATATATAAATAGGTTGTGCTGCGGCGCCCCCCTTTTTTAAGGGCGCCTACCTTTTTCAAAAGCCCACTAATGATCCTACATGTGGGAGAAAATCAGAAGCCCCGAGCCTAATGCTCTTCATGGGTCTTCCTGGAAGACCATTCCAGCTATCTGGCCCCCTCCCCCAGAAAAGGATGTGACAGCTGGGACCCCCCCCCCGGAGCGGTCGCTTCTGAAGCGGCCACCTGGGCATCCAGGACAGAAAGTCGAAGATGCCTCCCACTAAGTTAACCTCACAAGGAGGGGTGGAATTGCCTTACTATGACCCGCTACCACTTTGGCGCCACCCCGGCAAACCATACGAGTCTCAATGGTTAGGACCGCCGCTATGCGGGGGATCATCAATGACCTACCTAGGGTGCAACCCCCACTGGAAGGTTTCCTCAGAGCTGGCGTCCGCTGCGTTCTTCGCGGTTCCTTTTGCTAATCCGTACTGGCGCTACTGGCCCTAAACCGGCACCGCTCATTGGCGTTGCTAGTAAAATTGAGGGGGACGAAACGGTCGCTTCGGATTTACCCGACCCTCAACGGGTACTTTGGTTTTCATCATCGACATTGCATTTAAGATGCTTTGTCTAAGATCCGTACAGTGACTGTAATCATATGTGACTAGCACCTAACAAATCGGACTTGGCATTGCCTGCCGGGAGTTGTTGGTTTCAGGTCGCCGAGGTCACGGTCAGGCCCGTGCCCCACGACCCTACTCATCCGCCGAGCCCCGTAGAGGCCACCCCCTTTCGACGGCAAAAGCCCAACTAACTTGTCCTTGTATGATAAATACGTAATATTAAAATTTCTTAAATGTACACAAAGTATTTTATAATTTTTATTTAATTTAAATTTTTTATGTCAAAAGCCAAAGTAACTTAACCTTGTATGATAAATACGAAATATTCCTGAAATGTACACAAAGTCTGTATATAATATAGGTTGTGCTGCGGCGCCCACTTTTATTTATTTGGTAAAAATCCCAAGTAACTTATCCTTGTATGATAAATACGAAATATTCCTGAAAATTAAACAAAGCATTTATATAAGAATTTTTACAGTGCTAATCACCACACGATTTTTAAACTAATTTTAGAAAGCAGCGCACCAAATTACTTCTCAAGAATCGTGGCTTACGATTTCTTCATTATTTAGAATCTC
>CALYLW010001261.1:0-162500 GCA_944989445.1 Ampullaceana balthica | reverse complement strand
AGGGGTTGGCCTTTACGGGGCCCGGGAGATAAGTAGGGTTGCGGAAGTGGCTGCGACTTGAAACTGACTAACCCCGGCGAAATCGCCAAAACATATGCACTGGAACCCTCCGGACAACTGGAGGGATGGGCATGGCCTCATCGAGAGGCCTGGTGCTGGGTGTGGGAGCAGGCCCATACCCAACAGTGCCCGGCGGGAAACGCCGAAGACAGGAAGACCCTCTGGGCAAGAGGACCGTCCTCAATGGGTTGACGATTTCTGCCTCCCCCTCTCTATTCTATGGTTCATATATCGAAAAAAGCAGGTCCCGGAATGGACCTTCTAAACCCCTTCTCGGCGGATGGTGGTACGTCGGGTCGGTTGGCTACCTCCCCTCTTAGAGGCATGGTGACGAACGACAGGCCATGTCCAAGCGGGCAATCGTTGACTGGCCGTCCTTGCATGGGTGCGAAGGGCCATCCTGAACAAGCCCTGGTAGTTTTACAGTTGAATGTCTGCGGCATAAGGCAAAAGAAGTAACCAAAATACTCCACGAACGAAAAGTGGATGTAGCACTGTTCCAAGAAACGCTCCTTAATGGGAAGCCGTTTCATATCACTGGTTACTCGCTATACCATTGCAAGTGTGACCGGCGATGTCGAGGTCTTGCCACAGCGGTCCGGAATGATTTAACGATGGAGCTGCTCGAAGTTAAGTGTTACAGCAACACTGATACTCTCACCGTGAAAGTTTTCAAAGGCGACGTTGGCTTTACAATCACGAACGTCTATAATACGCCCAGAAATCCAATCACACTTCCAGTTGGAGAAGATGTCATTTTTGGAAGAACGATAATAGCAGGAGACTTTAACGCACAATCTCCTGACTTGGGGCTATGCCGAACGGAACGCGTCAGGCCGCTACATCGAGGATGTCTGTATTAATACGAATCTCACCAGGCTGCAAAACGCAGACAGTGAACCGACACTACTGCACACGGGACACAGCACGGAGTCCCGCCCAGATCTAACGCTTATATCCGCTGACCTAGAGTCGAAGCATAGACTGGAAGTTTTAAAGGAAGTAGGGTCAGACCATCTCCCAATCCTGATCGAATTTGTGCTTGGTGCGGGAAAACCTCGATCCGAGAGCGAGACCAAGCTCGCTCTGCTGGATGTTGCAGGAGACAACATGGATGCCACCTACGGGCAGTTTATTGACAAAATCCTTGGGGTTGCGAGGCGAACGATCCCAAGGACAAACGGGAAACAGAAGTTCAGACCTTACTGGGACAAGTGTCTGACCGAATTGGTGAAGCGACGAGCAAAAGCACGGAAAAAGGCCGCAAGGCTGAAGACGCACGAAGCTCGTAGGGTGTACAACAGACTGACGGCTGAAGTCCGGGCCGCTGTCGACAAAGCGAAGAAGGCGAAATGGGTAAATACGTGCGAGAAACTCGACCTCGTAGACGGAAGAAAAGTTTGGCGGCTCTTAGATGCACTATCTGGCGCGGGTAAAACAAAGAATTCCACCCTTTGACGACACCAAAGGGCTAGTGAAGTTAAGCACGCACGAGCGCTAAACAAACACTTTGCCCAGGTAAACAAGAAAGGCGCCAGATCTGACTTTACCCGAACAATCGACCGAATGCGCAAAGAGGGCTCAAGGAGACAAAGCAAGGGCCCTCAACTAGAGGTTTTCGCGGCCCCCTTCACAATGACAGAATTGCAGACTGCACTTATTAAGTGTCAAGCTGGCAAAGCACCAGGGCCAGATAAAGTTCACAGTGAAATGCTCAAACATCTGGGCAGGACAGGCCGAATGAAACTATTGAGTTTCATAAATAGATCTTGGACAACAGGCACGCTGCCGAAGCTATGGGAAAAGGCCACAATAACCCCAATTCCCAAAGAGGGGAAACCAGGCGAACACCCGTCCAGTTACCGGCCAATTTCCCTCGCGTCGTGTGTGGGGAAGGTAGCTGAACGGTTAGTGAACGCACGGCTCTACTGGTTCCTCGAAAACCAAATGCATTCCAATGACTCAGGGTGGGTTCCGAAAGGGACGCCAACCGATGGACCAGGCTCTCCGACTAATTCAGACGATTACAAACGAACTCCAGTCGAGGAATCACACCGTTGCGGTGTTCTTCGATCTAAAGCAGGCATACGATAAGGTGTGTCGTGGAGGGCTACTTTATAAGTTGCAGCAGTTAGGTGTGTCACTGCGAACATGTACAGTTGGATAAAATCGTTCCTTACGGACAGAACGATCAAGACCCGAGTGGGGGAGTCATTATCCAACGAAGCGCGCCTGGAGGACGGACTCCCACAGGGGTCCGCCCTTAGTTGTACATTGTTCTTAGCCTACGTCCACGACCTACAAGGTATTCTGGGGTCGCAGAATGCCATGTTTGCTGACGATCTGGCTATATGGAGTTCAGGAAAGGACGTCGCAACACTGCAGAACCGGCTGCAGGAAGATCTGAATCGAATCGAAGACTATGCCAACCGATGGCGTCTAGTAGTCAATACGGAGAAAACGGTCCACTCCATTTTTAAAAATGGAAGGAATGCCCTGAAGCACGAGGTGGTGCTTCAGATATGTGGGAAAAGATTGAATTGGGATCAGAATCCAACGTACTTGGGAATCAAGTTGGACCAGAAGGTCCAACTACATAACCATGTGCGTGAATTGTGCGCCAAAGCCACAGCTAAACCGTCCCTGGTGAAGAAACTGGCTAGCACTAGTTGGGGTGCGGACGCAAGATTACTGAGAGCTCTCTATCTCGGTAGTGTGAGGGGTGCCATTGACTACAGCCTCCCGGTCCAGGCCTTTGCGAGCCGTACGGCTCTAGAGGGCTGGATCGAATACAAAACCAAGCTCACGGTTTGTATGCGGGGCGTTGCGTACGACATCCACAGCCGCTGTAGAAATTATGTCCAACGTAGAACCCCTGGCGATAAGGCGAGAAAAGGCAATCATGACCACGGTAGAGCGATACAGTAGGTTGGAGCATGACGAACCCTGCTTCCAACTACAAGACCGATGGGTAAAGAGGACCCGACTGAAAAGACCATCCTTCATGGATACGGTCTACGAACTAGAAGACTCAGTCCCCATACCCAAGCACAGGGAACGAATGCGACTGGTCCCTGCTCGAGGACCACATGAAAGCTTTGACTTGCCTGAACTACGTTTGACACTGGCAAATACAGCGGTGACGAAAGCCAGTCCCGTCGAGCTCCAGTGAGACGAGACTCTGAAGACAATCGAGGCTTATGGCGACAGCGTGGTAAAAGTCTTCACGGACGGCTCACGTTTCAAGGATGGCAGAAGTGGATACGGAGTACTAATTCAATACCCTTCAACCTGGACCTGACAGTATCGAACTGTCAGGGCCGTGCGGAGCCGCATACAGTAGTCACGACGCCGAACTGGAGGCGATCTGCAAGGGTTTGAAGGAAGTGCGCCGACGTCTAGCAAGAAGAAAGGTTTTCCCGACCGTCATAGTCTTCATCGACTCACGGTTTTCGCTCGAGACTGTGGGTCGATCCTCTCTGGAGACGAAAACGGTCAGTGTCGTTTTGGAAACAGTAGGTGAAATCCTAGCACGAGGCGGAAAAGTAGTCCTTCAGTACATCACTGGGCACAGTGGCGAGCCTCATTCAGACAGGGTCGATAAGTTGGCGAGAGAAGTTTCAGTTCAGCCTCATCCCGATCGTCCGATGACCCAGCTGGGAGTCAGATCGTGGCTTAAGGACCATTTCCGAGAGAAATGGCTCCAGGGCTGGGCGTCTGGAAGCACGGCCAGAAAAGTATTCCAGTACATGATGCGACCGAGCAAAAGCGACTCCTGGTGGAAAATTGGACGTAGCAATCAGACGCTCATAACTAGAATGAGAACTGAACATTGTCCCACACGAAGCTACCTATACAAGTTTAACACTAGAAGGGAACTGGCTTTTCGGCTGTGTGGCCACCCGGAAGAGACGGTGGCCCACGTACTCGAAGAGTGCCCCGAGCTGTGCGGGGATTTGGAAGGAGAAGTAACGGTACCTGCAGAGGATTACCTCTACGGCGATGCCCGCTTGATGAGGCTCGCTTGCGATAAAATGAACCGGGTCCTAAGAGCCTAACGGCTCGACCCAAAAGAGAATGAACATTCATTCACTTCTCAAGAATCAATCGTCTGTTTACAAAAGTATGTGGACGTGGAACAATGACCTAAAACTGCTTTAAAACATTTTTTTTACACTGCTACAAAGGAATGGACATGTGATTTTCAATTCGATATGGACCATATGGAATTTCATATCTTAAATAATGAATTTTTATTAACATAAAAACTAAATTCGGAAATGAACTGCCTTAAAAGTCGTATTAAAGTATGTGAAAGTATGTCACATTTTGTTTTTTAAGTACCTCTCCGTATACAATTATTATAGCTAGGCTTTCTGGTTGTTATATTACTAAATTTTTCGCTGAGTTTACACCTGAGAATGCAACTTATAGTTGGTCAGAAATATACATATGGAAAATGAAATAATCTAATATCAATATTGAGACAATTTTACGTACGATATAGAGCGCTGGAGAACTAAACAAATAATTCAATTGGGTATTAATTTAGTTTTAAAATATGCATAGAGAAAGAGCTCATAGCTATAGATCCGGCTTAGCATTCGGAATAAATCACATGTGGTTTTGCCCACGCACACACAAAACTGTGGCAAATACACTTTTTCAGACTTTGTATCTGATGTGCAAGGCCTGGTTTTAATTCACGGAATACCATAAACTAAGGCAAAGCAATCTTTCTCCAATATTTTCATTTTACCGCTATCATTTTTGAATTTGTAGGCATTCACTAAAATGTTATTCAGATATTTTCGATGAAATTAAATTTGCAAAGTTTTTTTTTATTGTAAGGGATTTTCATGATTCATACTACTATGGAAAAAACAACTTTTTAAATATAAAAGTGTCTCTAATATGAAATAAGCGACTGATGAAGAAAGTATACCTTTGTTGTAATTTGTATTTTAAAAGTAAAAATTATATTTAAAAAACATTTTTAAAAATCACTATAAATTTGCTTAAAATTATTAATTTGCAAATAGTATTTGATATAAGTAATCCCAATCAAATGATATAATGGTTTTAAGTAGGGCTGTTATCGATTAATTTAAATTTAATCGTTAACTTTTGAAAAATTATCGATTAATTAATCGATAATTTCGATTAAAGCCAAAAATAGAAATTTATGACATCATTAAACTGTAACATTTCTCACGGACATTGAAAATTAAGAATGTTTTGAACTAAATTTTATGACAATGTGTTGATACTTGATAGGATGTTTGTGCTGCAGGTGGTACTCAGCGATGTATTTGATCCATTAAAAGAGAATTGTTTATGGCAGTGAACACAGTAAACTTGTTCACCATCTTTGACTTTGCCATCCGCAGTTAGCTTAAAAACAAAAATTTTTGCTCAACTTTCTAGTTATATGTTTAAATTTAACTGCGCTGATGCTGTCAGCCATTTTTTAGTTGACGTCTGCCGGTCCACATAAAGTAATAAAATAAATTATAATATTACGCGGGAGAAGTTTTTGTATGTAAAAAAAGATGTAAATTATTATTAATTATTTATTAATAAAAAATATTATAAAATATTTTCTTTAATTTTAATTGAATTTTTATCGATTAAAATAATTTTAATCGATAAAATTTTTTATCGATTAATCGAGAAATTAACGTTAATTTCTGCAGCCCTAGTTTGTAAGTATTGACAAAGTTTAGATAAGTTTAAAACATATGTTAAACAAGACAATACTATACGAACCAAACTAATATCTCCCAGCAAGAAATGTCATGCAAAATTTATTTAAGAAACATAATAAACAATGTTAAAAAATCATTTAATTATCAGCATTTGATAATTTATTATTTAATTAAAAAGCGACAATACATAGCCAATCAATATATTACCAATGTATTTCAGTTCAACATACTCAGAATTATATCCTTTTTATACACATTGCAAAATTACTGATTTAAAATATTCATAGCAAAATTTATATTAAACTCCTTGTTGAAGATTATCTTCAATTATCAACATATTATCAAGTAAATATTTCTACAGATTGCATTTATTCAAAAACATTGATTATGATTGTAAATTTTGCACAGCCTATTGCAAATAATGTAAATTTTTTTATTATTATTGTATCAAACATTAAGTAAATTAACAGAATTTTGTGGCTTTCAGTGTAGTCAAGAACATAAATAGATTTTTTATTTAAAAAATAAAAAAAAGATTATAATCGCCCTGTGTCTTAGTTTTGACCTATTTAAATTCTTCCTTTGAGCTCTAATATAATATAACTAGAATTTAGACTATCTTTAGAATGTCATCTCTATTACCAAAGCAGGGAGAGACAGAATACTGTTAAATAAATGACTTTGTAAACCTGAGACCACCAGATCAGATGGAAAAGTTTAAAGCATAACTTGCATTTCACCATAGCAAGTTTCTATTGTAAATTTGACTAGTTATGTGGTTACCAGGGAAAAAAGAGTCAAACTGGGCATGACGTCATGAAAAAAGTAAAGTGGCTGTAATGAATGGTAGATATTTTATATTAATGATGTTAAAAAGTAAACATCTAGCAAAACACACATTGTAAATAAAAACGGAATTTGAAAAAGATAAGTAAAATCTTGGTGAAGTTAAATTAGAGTTCCCAAAGTGAGTACATGTAACTAGAACTGAAGCCTGAAATAAATTTGCATAACAATGGTGTATCTATTCTTTGATTTATAACACTGTCTAAATATTAGGGGACAAGGCTTTTTTTAAATAGATGAAGTAAGTAAAAAAACAACACACATTTTTATTTCCTGCAAATTTAAATAAAATGGCCTAAAGAAATCAATTTAAATTATCTCCATGTTAGCAAATTAAAAATATGACATCCACTAAATATAATATTCACTGAACATAGTACAAGGATTAAGAATATTCAGGATGCTTCAATTAATTGTTTGTTTTGTTAGGGATAAAATAATAATCCTGTTGTAATGAATAGTAAAATTAGCAAAAATATATCATCCACTAAATATAGTATTCACTGAACATAGTATAAGGATTAGGAATATTCAGGATGCTGCAATTAATATAAAATAATAATCCTGTTGTAATGATTAGTCAAATTAGAAATGAACCTTATCCAATTCAAAAAAAAATTCTGTCTTGATAACATTTAAAATCATGAGTACCATATAAATTCATGCTCAGGACTTAAGTTTAAAGAAGTCAATTCTGATATTAACAGTTTCCGTAAAAAAAATGGATTAACTCACTACAGCTATGTTGCTTCTGATTTTCTAAAGAAGTTTACTAACAAACTGGATTAACAGACTATAGCTGTGACATGAAAGTTAATGATAGATTTAAAGATTCAAGAAATACATTTTTTCAACATCATACTGAAGTTTGACCAGACCCTGCAAATATAAAAAAATCACTCTCAACAATTTTTTTTCATGGTCAGAAAAATAAATAAAAATACCTCAAAAGTTACAAATGTTAAAAGCTCCAGCTTAAAAAGGAGTATTTACAATGATAAATAAAGGAAGTTTTTGAATTGCATCGTCCATTTAAGGTCATTTGAACTGCATCACATTGGAGCCAATATGGACTGAACATCAAAGAGGCTACTGCTTTTTAAAAAAATGTATTAAGGACAGCTTTACATTTTATAATTTAAAAAAAAAGAATAAAATGAAGAGCATTCCTGGTTTATGATTTAATAAATAATTTACAAATTTAACTTAAGAATACAATTTTTTAAAAATTATAATATATACAGATTAGACAGAAATAATTTATGACTGTTGCTGGAAGTAGACAAACATATGTGAGATGAATTCAATCTTTTTTGGTCTTATTATGACTCATACTTTATGTCACTTTAAAGTGGCCATAAAGGTACTTTTCAGGTAGAAAAATTCAAGTCTTTAAATAAAAATATTGAGACAAACAATGCATTTCGAATGGCATTCATGCATTTTATCCAAAGTTTCAATTAACAAATATTAGTCTATTGTGAGACACATATCAAACAAGACTAGATCTGATTGAAATCTCTTGACATTTAAAATAACATCTCAAGACTAGAATTACCAATTTGTGTTTTTTTACCCTCTTGATCTGTTAGTCGCCTTGTAAGAATAATGTTTTTTTTTAAAATTAAATTTAAATACATTTTACAAATTTAAAAAAAAACAAGAAAAAATACTTTCAATTTTTTTTTAAAAAGCATCTTAATCTATGTCACTTTTGTTAACATTTTAATGTGTCACAATTTTTAAACAACTTTTAAACCCAAGCCTGACAACACAAAATGGAAAGATGATAATATCTCAGCTTAAAGTTGGATTTTTGTCACATCTCATGATCTTACCCTTCTTATATTTTATTATAAATAATTATTTGCATCATTATTAATTTAAATTATTTTTAAAAAAGATTAAAATTAAAAAATGTCTCAAAAAGCAGGATATAAACAAGGCAATGAAGAACATAATAGTCAATACAGGAATGGGTCTAAAAGGTTAAACTTAAACACATACATTCTAAATATAAAAAAATGTATAGATTAAAAGTCTAATTAAATAAGTTTTTTAAAAATATTCTGCTCATAATTTAAAAGATAACTAGCAAGGATAAAAGAAAATGAGGTACACTATAAAACATCTGTTCCAGAAGTTATTTAAATATTGAACACACATACCATTAAAATGCATTTATTACTTAGGATAAAAGTTGTTGATCAAATAAGTTGGGCAAGTTTGGCTTTAAAATGAAGATTGGGATCTGTCATAAAACATATTTATGGCGCTACTCATTAACATGAAAATATTATTAATAAAATTTATATTTAATTTTTAACATTTTCATTGTTTAAAATTTATTATAACCCATATTATATTATGATTTTAGTTGACAATATTAGTAACAGCACAATTTGATAGACAACTGCTTAAGAAGATGAAGGTCAATAACAAAGTTCAAATTAGTACTGGGGTATTTTAAAATGGCTCTAAATATCTATAGCTAAGTGCATGGCTAATATATTCCAGATAAAAAATAAATACATGCAAAAAAGATGCAACTTAATGCTACATTTTTATTAGTGGGATTATTCATTTCTTTCCAACTATAAATTTGCAATTATCTTCTAGAATGCCTGCATGACCTTCCAATGCCCATCTATCACAACACAACAACAAAAAACTCCCCCCCCCACTCCCACCCCATTTTACCCAAGTCATATTCTAGAATACTCATTTTGAAGTATTATTTGATGGATTGACAAGCTTTGCTTTCCCCTCTCTTTCATGGACTTATGATTGGTCTATGGAATATATACCAATACTTTATACTTAACTGAATGCTGTCTTAGCAGACTACTCATCCTGGTAACAAGATCTAGCAATGAGACCTCTACCTGATAATACTTAATGTCTTGTGAAGCAAGTGTAACACAAGATATATTCATAGTTTTAAGCCAATATTTTCATGAAGGAGAGGGACAAGAAAAAAAATAATTATCAACTAAATCTTAGCAAGAACTAATAACTTTTAGACCACATTGAAAAACATTCTTTAAGTGAGCGCTGATAATTTTCACTTATTTCGCAGATGAGAAACAAATCTGAAACAAAATTAAGAGGATTCAAAGAAGTTTTATCACCAGCATTTGTGAATAGACTTATTTAACTTATTCTCAAATTCAAATATAAGTAAATTTAAAAAAAAAGTAGATGTAAATAAATATCTAATTTATAAAAAGGTTTACTCTTTTTACTGAACTAAACAATATTTCTGACAAACAAAATAATTGATTTAGTCAAGAGAATTATTAAAGGGAAATATCAACTTTTTTTTTATCTATACAAAAATTATATGAGAAGAAAGAATGAATGAAAGAACTTCATATTTTTTAGACACGAAAGAGACATATTATCTCCATTAATTACTTTTACTAAATTTACAAAGTTACATGACAAATATGACTACACTATTCTCAGTTGAATGCAGAAGCCGTGATAAATTTTAAGAATGATCCACAAGTTATGTTTTGATGATTAGCTTGGGGACAATAGAAAATATGTTTCATTTCAAGAAATATATATTTTTTTTTCAGCAAATCCTACATTAGGAACATAACCAAATGTTTAAAGCAATGCCTCTTACTACATCAATGCTTGACATTATCACTTGCCATAAACAAATTGCAACAGATATAATAGATTTGAGCTTTTAAAAAAAAGCTCCATTTCATAAAGTAACAGTAAATGGTTATTTTCCAAAATGAAAAGGGTCTAATGAACATTAAAATAATAAAAAAAATAAAAATAATAGTAAACAAAACATTTAGTAATAACAATTAACAATGTCAACAATGATATATAAATATAAAAGCTAAAACATAATTTAACATTACATCAGGTATAGCTAAGGTGTATACACAAACATTCATTCACACTTTGAAATTAAAAGCCATATTTTCTTACATTTGAGCATTACACACAGTAAATATTTTTTTTACACATGCAACAAATGTATTGCAGCTAAGCTACAAGTGGCAACATGGAATTTAGAAGTAAAAAAGATTAGACCAACACAAATATTAAGTAAGAAATAGATACATAAAAAATGAGTTTGCTTGATGCTCATTGCCAGTTATAGAAAACATAAATGAAAAAATGATGTAACCAGGTAGTTTTCTTAGTTTACATTTGTACAGGAACATAAGGATATTCTAAGCTTCAAAGTTTCAACAGAAATTTTGTATAGAAAGAACACATACGAAATGTTTACAACCAACAAAAACAGGAAGAACAATAGTAATAAACCATAGGAAAAAGTTTTTTTTACAAATTTTCTTTAGTTGAACTTACATTGGCTATTAACATTTAAATCTTCCCCATATGTTTTTATAAACCAGGTTAAAAATGAATGTAAAACATTTATATAATGGTCTTAGAGTGAAATTCAACCGTACAGTATCATTTTATTGAAATTTTAAAAAATACCTTATAAATTAAAGGTTTTTTTTGTTGTTTTTTTAAAAATGATCTTCAAATTGCCTAGTAAAAATAAAACACATGAGAAATTTTAAAGAGGAAGGAAATGTGCTGAATTAAATTAAATAGATTTTAACATCTGTTTTTCCCACCCAATATATGGGGCTATATAATGAGTGCCAAGACAATTATTACTTACATTTCAAAATCTGCAGTTTGCATTATCAGTGACTAAAAAATAAATAATGGATATTGACTTAAAGAGACATAAGCATTTTTACTTCAGACTTTTTATAAAGTTTCTTTTGAATATTATTTTAAACAAAAGTGATAAATCGTTCAGTTTAAATTTAAGCAATAAAATAATTTTTTTAAAAAAAGCTGATTAAAACAGTTACTCTTCTTTTCCTCCAGATAAAGTTATAAAAAGTTAGAACATGTATTAGAAAGGAGCATAAACTTAATTATGAAATGATTATTTTTAAATAGTTTAATTGTGTCACCAATCACTGTCCCCTAATGTAAAACTTGTTCTTAAATTATCAATTTTTTCATTTTGTACAGCCGTGAAGAGGAGGAAAGAAAATAAGTGTATTTTTTATGGGTATGTACAAAATATAGAGTAAAAATGTTCCCAGGGACATGTACAGATTTACAAAGACATGATACAACAAATGTATTACTAGAGCAGCTGTTAAGGCATGGTCTCAAAACATTATTTTCTGGATTATACAAATAGACTAAAAGACAAGTGAATTATAAAATATAAACAGTGAAAGTTTCCTTGTAAGAAAAATCATTAAAATAGACAAGGGGTCATATTAGCAATTGAACTATTACTATTATGCATGTCATTTATAATGAGAGCCAAAAAAATCCAAATAACAACTCCCAGCAATTACTTGGAATAGATCTAACTCAGTGTCTTCACTTAAAAAAATAAATGAGTAAAACAGCTATTTTAATAATCAAAGGAAGATAAGAATATTTCTCTACTTTTAGTTATTTGTTATAAAAATAAATTTTCTCGATTCAATTACAATTTTTAAAAATAATTAAAATGTAACACTTTTAAGTTTAAAAATGCAAATGCTTCATTTATAAATATATATCATCAAAGGCACAGAGACCTATTGTTGGGATTGCAAGTTATTTCTTAAATCTAGTTTTACAGTGGACAGTGGTAAATGATAACATTGTAAAAATTTTCCATAAAAGTAAGGTCACATAAATTATTATGACAGTCATAGGAGATGTATTAATACTCATCTTAAAACCATTTTGCTGTTCTTTTATGCATGAAGAACAAACAACCTTCTTTCAACCAAACATGCAGAGTGTATTAAAAGATGTGTGACTTTTAACGGTTTTCTTTGCTTCGTGTAGATCTTTGTGAAATCCCATTTGTAACTAAGGAATTATTCTTTTCAGGAATATTATTTTTCTTGGCACCTTCACTGCTTGAGTCACTTAACTCACTGTCAGATTCACTTCTGATGTCTTTTTCAATCTGAAAAGGAAATTATACAATTATAATAATTAATAATAAAATAGTTTAATAAATAAGCAATCACAAGAACTAAAGTTATTAGTCTGCATTATACAGGTGTTTTAAATTTTGTATAAAGCCAATTTTAAGTGTTAAATAAAAAAAAACCCCGGTAAAAACCAAGTTTTTGACTATAAATCCTTTATATACCAGACATAAATAAAAGAATGTTCATTATAATATGCATCGCTCGACAATCCAAAAATCCAAAATTTTAGTTATGTCTCAAATATATAAATAATTTATAGTAAAAAAAACTTCTACAGTCTGCCTGCTAAATTTCAGCTCGATTTGATCACGGGAAAAGGGTTATAAAAACATGTTTAACATAGTGCGCACCCTGAGACAGATTAGCAATTAATAGCATTTACATTTACAGATCAGTAATATATTTTTAAAAAGTATCGTCAATATAATATGCACCGCACAGCGCAACAGGAAAGTATTAAAAAGGTCGTTCAATATAATACGCACCGCGACACTCTAGCATAAAAATTAACATGCTACATAGAGATGAATTAAATAGAGATAATCTAAAAATTCATTAATTTAATTACAGTATATTTGATCGATCTGAAATTTTTGATAGATCATTTTTATCATTGGCACGAGTCTGCCTGCAAAATTTCATGTTGCTAGCATACGAGGAAGTGGGTTAAATATCGATCCAAAGTTTTTTCGGCAAGCAAGGCATCAGGCAATCAATCAACCAAGCAGACGCCACGTGTTAATATAAAGGATTTAAAAACATAAACTATTTAGCAAAACAGTAGGTAGATATTTTACACTGCTCATCAAATCAAAATATCACTATTTTCCAGAATCTGGGCACTAATAAAGTCAAGTAAATTTTACTTTAAAAATATTCCCTTTCATTGTTTTAATACCTTACTGATTAAATATAAAATGTTTAATATTGGTGAGGTGTCATTTATTATGAAAAATATTTACATTGTATAAAATTGTTTTTTTTAAGTTGTAAGACTTAATATTTACTTATACTTATACAAATTTATTTTTTAAAAGCTAAAAATTTATTTTCAAATAGCTGCATAGAAGTAGAAGAGTAAATGCAGAAGCAATAATTTTCAGGTGTTAACAAACATTTTCAGAATTATTGTTAGGACAAAAACTGCAACATTATTTTCCTAAATTGATAAATATAATTGATTTGTAAAGCACTTTATTTTGCTGAAAATTAATAATGAAATAGTGTTAAAAATAGGGGTCTACCGATGTCTGGATATCGGCAATATCAGTATCGGTAGCATGTAAAGGTCCCGATATTGACGTCACCGATATTCCATAATAAGTGACATTTTGACCCAAAAAAAAACGGAAACAAAACAAAAATCATTTAGATTTACAGTATCTCGACAAATTAATATATCGACCTCGATACCGGTATTGAAATAGTCAAAAGAGTCCTAGTATTAATATGTGCAGCCACGATACAGTGTGCCATGTGCTTTGATATTGTTTAGGTATCGGCCGATTTTCGTATACTCAGAAATACTGTGTAAATAGTGCCGATGCCAAGTACATCGTAATTGCTCTAATAAATGTATAACATGTAAACATTATGTTCACGTAATTGCTCTAATAGCAAAGATGCACGCAGAATCGCATATGTCTAAAACATTTCGTTTCGTATGGAATAACAAAATGTACTGTCTGAAGACTTGTTGTCATTGGCAACCATTCAACCTTCAGCCTCATTTTCACTCTATTACTATTGTACTTTGTTCTCAGTTTTTCATTCATAAAGGGTGGCCGTGTGCAAAAGCCATTAAACTATTGGTTAGAATTAATAATTATGAGTCAAGGTTGAAGTTTCAAAAGGAGTACCTAATATGCTTGTACATTTTTATAAAGGACGGTTCGTTTTGTTATGAGTCCCATGTAGGTCATGATCTGGAACTTGTAAACGCATCGGAAACTTCGTTTCCGGAAGTAAAAAAATCGGTAATTTCGACAAAACTGGATATCGCTAGACCCCTTAATTATAAGATATAAATAATTACGAGTGATAAATTTAAGAATGACGTCATCAAATATGACCGCTGTTATTTTTGTAATAACAAATACTCATCGGAAAAAAATATCGGTAAAAATGCTTATCGGTAGACTCCTAATATAAAATATAAATAATCAAGAGTGATAAATTTAAGAATGATGTCATCAAATAAGACCGCTGGTTTTTGTCCTAACAAATATTCATATTGGAAAAAAATATCGGTAATATCGGCGAAAATGCATATCGGTAGACCCCTAATATAAAAGATAAATAATTACGAGTGATAAATTTAAGAATGACGTCATCAAATATGGTTTTTGTCCTAACAAATACTCATATTGGCAAAAAAAATATCGGTAATATCGGTATCGGCAATATCGGCAAAAAGGCATATCGGTAGACCCCTAGTTAAAAATAATATTTAAAAATACTTTGAGCTGGTGATACACAATGCTGTTGACAACTTAAAACTGCAGGGTCTGAATGAGCATAACAGGATGAAAAATAAAAATTGACTGAAGGAACTAGACAATCTGAAACATACAATGCATTAAAGAGTCACTACTTACTGAACCAAGGGTAAGTTTCTGGAAGGCTATACTTAGTATAAGGTATGTCCACATTATATGCAATAACTGCAGCACAAATAAAAGTCCATTAAAGAACCAGTAGGCTGGAAATGTAGTCACATAATCATGGATTTCAACAGCTGATGCATTTAAAACCCTGCAAAAAAGTATTTAAAAAATAATAAAAAAATAATACAACTGCAAAAAAAAAGAAAAGTTTATTCAAAGAAGAAAACAAGCCGTCAAAGTAAATAGTAACATTTCTACATGAGTAATTACAATAGATAAGTACCCACTTTTGGGGCCTGGGTGCAGTAGTAGTACAGATGTCGCTATGATAAATGGCTAATATTAAGTTGATTCGCTAAGAGCATTAAATACCTGGTTATGTAAACTTTCTTAAACATTGGCCTGTCAATTTGTACTTACCACAATGGATAAATGAATATTCTGGATATAATCCAAGTTAATATAAACATTGCAAAAAATATTTCGCAGGTAGTTTGATGTTTTGTATACTTGGCCATTTTTGCAATCTGAGGGAAATTTAGAACCAGTGTTAGTCCTGACTTATCAAAATCATAATAAAAACTTTCATTATAACAGTACAATTATTTTTTTTTATCTGGGAAAACTACTAATCAAAATAAGAGAATAAGTGGAACTTAGATACATTTTATAACAAGCATGAACATGAAATAAACTTAGATGTTTTGTGATTTCTCAGAAAAAAGGTCAACAAAAATATATAAAAACTTTTATTTTTAAAATCTAAACTTGTTTTTATAAAACGATAAAAAAAAATTTGTTTAAAAGATGAAATGCAATTTTTAATTACATGTATCAACTTATTATTACCAAGAAGAACAAGGCATCAAGATTTTTAAAAAGAAATGGAAACTATCGGTATAACTTACATTGAGCCAAGGATCAGCAAAATCATGAACTATAAGAACTAAGCTACCCACGCGTACAAAGTTGCAAGCCCATGAAAAATAGATAAGAAGTATTGTGACTAAATGATGGACCACCATTTCTTTCTTGTCCTGAGAAATGAAAAAACAAATATAACAAGTTTTTAAAAAGTTTCAGCATAATTAAGTGTTTACATTTTCTCAATACTTAAATGTAAACACAGCTAAGTGAAATGTATTTTCTCTCTAAAATAGACTATTATTTATTTAATTATTGATATACAGTGGGACCCGGTTAAGTCGACTGCCTTGGGGTACGAAAAATGGCGCCGATCACCGAGTTAAACGAAAACCAATATGGCGGCAAAATATTGCGCTTGAAATTTCTTAATATACATGATGTGCGTTAATTAGTGATGGGACGATTAATCGGAATCGTATCGGAATATCGGGACCCTATTTCTTCACTCTTTCCTAAGGTTGTTAAGACCATTCGTTTTTAAGGACCGTTTAAGTTTAAATATAAGCCTTTATTGCGTAAGCGCAGTTTTTTTCCCTAGTACATAACTACATGTATAACGAATTCATCTACTCCTGCCAGCCACACCGCGTGCGCGCCCGCCTGCGCACGCAGGGTCCGCTGGTGACTTGCGTGACTTTGCTTACAAGCTACACAAATAAATAACCCACCCCGTCCCCTCAGCTTACAATGGACTCAGAATTCCTTCGGTATCTTGAGTGCTAATCGGACTAACCAACAACAATAGTGTGGGAGATTGAGAGTGGGGTGGGTAAACTGTCTGTAGTCTGTTATATTATATATTTTAAAATCTGGGAAGCATTGTTTACAGTAAGCAGGTTTTTTTTACACAAAGGCGTTGCCGTTATTTGTTTGTCTATCAGACTATCATGACCTATATATGACTCATGACAAAAAAGCTAACTCTTCTCTATAAAAGTGTACAAAAATAAATTAGGAACTCCTTTTGAACTTTCAACTTTGACACATTTTAATTAATTCTAACCAATAGTTAAATGGCTTTTGCACACGGCCACTTCTTATGAATGAAACAATGAGAACAAAGCAGTAGTAATAGAGTGAAAATGAGGTTGAAGGATGAATGGTTGCCAATGACAACAAGTCTGCACACGGTACATTTTGTTATTCCATATGAAACGAAATGTTTTAGACATGTGATTCTGCATGCATCTTTGCTATTGGAGCAATTACCTAATACTCGGCATCGGCGTCACTTATGCATCCGATTGCTGAGTATCTCCGACTATACGAAAATCAGCCGATGCCGAGTAGCCGAACCAATCGGTTCAGCCCTATCGATAAGTAACATTTTACAAAGCTGGCGATTTAAGTTAGTAACACAGCGCTGTGAGCAAGCGGGCTGTGACGTCACCAGCGTGGCAGAAATTTTATGCCTTCACTTGGTTATAAAAAATCACATCTAACATTTTCAAAAGCTGACGATTGGTCATGGGGATCGAGATAACCAACACTAAGTGGCCAATTTGACCCTCTTTTGTGCTCGAGGTAGTAGGGTTCGGCGACTTAAAATAATCAAATTAACCGATGAGAAAATACAAAGACAAAGAGAGAATTTGGCGGTTCAAAAAAAAACGTCGACTTAATAGAGCTGATGAGTTAACCGGGGCTCGAGTTAAGTGGGTCCCCCTGTATTATAAGAAATTAATATTTTTTTGTGTGGTGATTTTAACATTTTTTAAATGAGGAGTATTCTGAAGAAATTAAGTAATTGTTTTTTCAATTTAGAAAGCCCCTTTTAAAATTAATATGAGCATGAGGAATTTATTTATTTCTGAGTTTAAAATATTGATAAAATTGACCATGCTGTTTACAAATATGCTAATATACCTTTTTTTGGTAATCTCTTTGAAAGAATATGGCAAAAAGTAAACTCCAGTAAAAACTCAATTCCAGCAAATACAGGTTGAAAACGTCATTATCTATGTGCTAAAAGGAGATATTTGATATAATATAAAACATGATGAGGATTTAGCTAATGAAATTAAATTATGATGAAAAAGAAATTTAAATCTTTTATAAACACTTTTACAATTTTGCTCAAGTAATATAGATTGTTCACTAATTTCTTTAAAATTTTAAAGTTAAAGGTCACCATACTTCTTGTTTAAGTATAAATAAGACATTTTGCTTTTAAGAGCCAAACAAATCTGACCATTTTAAAAATGTATTTCTATCTATAGGCAGGGAGAGAGGGTGTCATTTATGTAATTATGAGTAGCTTATTAAAGCAATCAGGTACGTGATCAGAGTACCAACTAACTTAAGTGGTATTTCCATTCATTTTTTACCACCTGATCACTTTCAGTCCACCTAAGAACATTCACCCATGAGGAACAAATCCAAACATCTCACAAAGCTTAGATTAACATCAGACAATCATGTCACTCATTCTAACAATATCACCACAATAAAAATGTCTATTTGCTCTAATTTACAATAAACTAATGTAAATGATCTAAGTAACTGTTATAGAATAAAGAATCAAGCTGCTTACTTGTTTAGGCCATCCAACCCAGCAGTTTACTGTCACCCACAACCATGGTTTCTGAAAATAATACTCTTTTTCAGTTATCTTTAAAACAATGTATAGAAATAAAATATATGAGCAATAAAACTAGACATTTGAAAACTTAATTCCAGATACTTGTAAATAAATTATAAATATGTAAAAATAAATTAACTGCTTATATAAACTACCCCAGATTATTGGTCTGTGAGGTAAAAATCCAGATTAATCGGAGCAATACTTAGGCCTCCCATACCTTGCCATAGACTGACAGTGGGTAATTAAAAATGAATTTTTAATAGTTAACAGTTAAGCAAATAACCAGTGAAAGATCTAAAAAATGGTTCCATGACGTTTTGACCCCGGACGTTTAAACCCCAAAACGTTCGACCCTGACGATTTGAACACAGGACATTTCGACCCCACTATATGTCACCCCCGATCTGTTTGACCTCGGACGGTTCCATCCTGTTGATTTGACAACTGAACAATAATTATTATTATTTTAAAAATTTAATTTCTATATTTAAATAATTTAGTTTAATATTTGTATCAACTTATTTAAAATACACAACATTATAAAACAGTTTTTATAAACATTTAATCCATGATATGATGATTGAAAAAAAATAAAGCATACACATTGCCAACCAGTTAACATTTAATGCACATTCATAATTGTGACTTGCGCCATGGCTCTGAGATAAGTCAAGGCGTTGATGCAAGTGTATGTTTCAAATGCTAGTTCAACTAGTTGCTGCAGCTCACAATAAAGTTTTCCACTAGGCTGCTGTGTTCAGGTAACAGCTTGTAATAGGAAATACTTGGAATGCAGTCCTTCAAATGTCCATCCATAAATGTCCAAATCATTGGATATTGATTGCCGAGGAGTGATTGCAATCCATTATGCCATCCATCACAGTTGTTTCAAGTTCCCTAGCCTCATCACATACATTGTTCAATGTTGGAATAGTAAACAGAGACTGTCTATACCAGGGGTGCGCAACCTGCGGCCGTGAAACACTCTAGTGTTGTTTGGAAGCCCTTACATGTGTAAAGCGCCATTTTCACGAATGAAATATCTCAAGAACAAATATCAAACCCGACTGGTGGACACCAATCTGGCGTCAGGAATACGACTGATGATCTCCAGCGAGTGCCCGGACTTTGCGCAACTCTCTGCAAACATCCAAGAGCAAGGCAGGCACTAATTTCTGGACTCTGGACTGCTAAGTTACATTAACAGTGTTAGGGAAGCAGCTTATCACTTATTCAATTATTGTGTTCTCAGTGTACTAATGCAACTTAAAAATATACTCATGCTGTACGCGTGTGACATGATGTTAGGTTTACATGACAATGTTCAATAAAGTAGAAATATAAGAGAATATCGATGGAAATGTTTTTGTTTGTAATTAAGCACTGTGTTTGCCTACAATACATTATGATTATGTCATTATTATCTCGGGTTGACTATTACGAGAGGTAAATTTTTTATAGTAACCGCTTCGTTCTTCAGTGACAAAATTTTGGCGGCCGTTGCAAAACTTTAGCCCAAATGTTGCGCACCCCTGGTCTATACCTTTCTCCCCTTCTTCGCACACGGCGTCCACAAATGTATGTGTGCTTGTAGCATGTTACTAATTCTTAAATGCATTCGTTTTCAGGTATGCCATTCACTAGCTCATCAAAGGTGTCTGTAAAATTTTCTTCAAGAACAAATGCAAGATTTTGTAATCACTTTTCAAATTAATACACTGAATTATTATTTTTTGGTCTTGTCAAAGCTATTTAATGCCAAGAGTCTACTGCTTTTATTGTTTATGGCTCATAGGTCATTAAATTTTTTTTGCATATTTTTCATTATTTCTACATCATTTTTTTCATTTTGTCAGTGATCCAACCATGGGTCAGACCACGTAGAGTTGAAACCTGGTGGGTTCGAATTGTCCGGGGTTAAACCAACTAGGGTCAAAATGTCCAGCCACCCTAAAAAAACAGCAGTGTCTTTGGATGTATTGTTTTTGTTGTTTAAGTAAATTTTTTTATGAAGGTAAAAATAAATGTGATGATTTGCTAATCTGAAGGAATCAAATCAAAGAAGGTTGATAAAAAGGCAAATTATTCAACTGATTATAGTGGTGCCTCAGGTTAATTAGTTTGTTCCAGAACTCAATTTGTAGCAGAAAAAATTTGGTAAAACATTGAAATCAATAAAACAGAGACAATCCGTTTTAAGAATCTTTCTTTGTTACTAACAACCTGTTGCTTACCAGACAAAATGCAATAATATGTGTACTTAATGTATTACATCAAGATCCACTTTGACTGATTTGAAAAACTCTTTGTACTTTATGGCTGTGGACATAATTGATTTTCCAGCATTGTATTCATTTGCAGTGTCAGAAACACTAAAACCATTTTCATATTTCATACTATTTCTTTCTTTACCTCCACTGTTATACATTTCTGCTTCTTAGCAGCAACCACTACCGTTTTTCTAAGTCATAATTGATGGGGTTACAAGGAAAATAACAAAAGAGATAAACTAAACAGTGCTACTGCTACTGTTTAGAAATCTTTTACTGCTGTACAGTAAGGCCAATAAAAGTGAGGCTGTGCACACTTGTTAAATTGATATTAAAATTATTTCATAATAAATTATCTTTGTTTGTATGTCTGTTTGTAGAAAATTTCAACATGGCAAGTGTAATTTAGAACCAGTAGCAACGGTTTCAAAGTTTTAAAAAACAAAATTAATATTTTTAAAAAATTGTATAACCCATTGACTTAAGTCCACAAAAAGTTACAAAATAAATATTTACTTACCAAAAATAAAATTGTGGGGGCAAAGTAAAAATAAAATAAATATTAATTGGTGGTAAATAATTTGATAAAATTTAAATTGATTTGGTGTTTCCTAAAAACAAAGTGCCAACGATTTTTTGAAAATAAATTGAAATGGTTTAAATATTTGTCAGAAACTTTTTCATAACTTTGTCAGCATAGAATTTTGTAAATGAATTCTCACTCATTTCCTGATAAATTGGCTTTAAATTGAGCACATATTCTCATGTCAGAGACAATAGATGTTAAAATTTGACTTTGATTAGATACCAACCATTTATCATATGATGAATGGATGAGTGCTCACTTTAATTCTTTAATTGACAAATAAGTTGTTTAGATTCTCATTTAAGCCAACTTAAAATAAAAAATTAATCCATCTATTGGCATCAAAATCATAGCTACATTTCAAGCCAGTTGATTAATGGGAAGTGGATAAATATTAAACAATAAGATTTGAAATAGAACAAAGGACAGAGCTGTGAGGTTGAATAAAATTGATAGATAAAAAAATAGTTAAACGATAAACATAAGTCATAAGTTAAGAATGACAATTACTTACATCCCAAAGAGCATATAAACCATAACTGAAAGATGCAGTGTAGAATAGGACATGCCAGCTGTAGAGAACATAAATTTTTTATTGTAAGAAATATTATGAATAATTTTTATGTGTATACTTTTAAATCATCTGTGCATTGTTAAGTTTACTTCAATATTTATCCACCTGTCTGAAGATAAGGTCAGATTTAATTTCTTTACTTTAATGAAATGAGCAATTATACCTGCATTCTCTAAATTTATACATTGATGAAGGCATTTGAATAATTCTTCTTTTAAAAAACCATCGTTGAATTTGCCTTTCTGTCATATTTGTTTGCTTGACAAGTTTCTGGAATTCAAGAAAACAAATTATTTGATCAGTATGGAGCAATGTAAATTAATATAAATAAATTATCAATACAGTGGTACAAAATTAACATACACAATAGCAAAGATTTTATATATATATATATATATATATATATATATATATATATATATATATATATATATATATATATATATAAAATTGTTTTATAGTAGCTATAAGGAACATAAACCTTTTTTTAAAATTATATAAAACTAATACACCAAAATTAGTTCATTGCACAATGAATATATAAATAAGAGCAATGCACGTAACTACAAGAAATGCATTGGAGACTACAAACCATAATTTCATCCTGTGGAACTTTAGACCGATATGTTCTATATGCAGCTTCTAGAACTGGTTCATCTTTCAAATAAATACGCTTTCGTTCTTTAAGTCCCATCCACTGTCCCAAAGGTTTTATAAGAAAGCTGGTAAAAAATTAAATTATTGAAAATATATTTGGATAACTCTATATTTATGTGATAATCCTATAAACATACAATTTTTTTCTAAATTTGGTAAGGATTTTGTATTACTATTTAGAAATTGCATAAAAAATTATCAACGTTTTAATGATAAAATAAAACAAACCCGTAAAAACAGAGTTTTTGACTATAAATCCCTTATATATGAGACATAACTAACAGTATTGATTATTTTCAAACATTTACAGACTGAATCCGTCTTAACTCAAGTTTGCTTCATAACCCTAGGGGGGGGAGGGGGTGGGTGGGAGGGGGAGAGGGGAAAGTCTGGTCACCGATTCGCTTGACCGAGCTCAGAGTGACACGTAAAATGTTAACAAAAGCGCCCGTCGCTTCGTTGGGTCGCCTCAATGCGTCAGCTCAAAAGTTCATGTGGGAAAAAAACAATAACAAACAGTGAATTTAAATTACATACCTCATATAAGGATAAACTAAAAATGCATTAATTTAATTACGGTACGTTCGATCGATCTGAAATTTTGATACGATGCATTGTTAGGTTAGACGGGACCGTGTGCCAAATTTCAGTTCGATCGGATCATGGGAAGTGGGTCATTTTTGACTTCTGTTTTTCCGCCCGCCCAAGACAGAGAGAGACGCCGGTGAAGTTAATATAAGGGATTTAAAAACAAACCCGTAAAAACAAAGTTTTTGACTATAAATCCCTTATATATGAGACATAACTAACAGTATTGATTATTTTCAAACATTTACAGACTGAATCTGTCTTAACTCAAGTTTGCTTCATAACCCTAGGGGGGGGAGGGGTGGGTGGGAGGGGGGAGAGGGGAAAAGTCTAGTCACCGATTCGCTTGACCGAGCTCAGAGTGACACATAAAATGTAAACAAAAGCGCCCGTCGCTTCGTTGGGTCGCCTCAATGCGTCAGCTCAAAATTTCACGTGGGAAAAAAACAATAACAAACCGTGAATTTAAATTACATACCTCATATAAGGATAAACTAAAAATGCATTAATTTAATTACGGTGCGTTCGATCGATCTGAAATTTTGATACGATGCATTGTTAGGTTAGACGGGTCCGTGTGCCAAATTTCAGTTGATCGGATCATGGGAAGTGGGACATTTTTGACTTTTCTTTTTCCGCCCGCCCAAGACAGAGAGAGATGACCGGCGGTGAAGTTAATATAAGGGATTTAAAAATCATACAATAAGGTCAACTATAACGGCTCTCAGAACCTGACACACTTCAAAAGTAACCATGTTGTGGCTAATCTGTTGTCTAGGGAGTATCTAGGTCCTCCATTTGCCACATATATCAACCAGCGTCAACAACTCCGATAGAGTCTCTGCTGGGTCAGGAAAAGAAAAAGCCAACACTGGAAGTTGGATGTATTCAACAACACTGGAAGTTGGATGTATTCAACAACACTGGAAGTTGGATGTACTCAACAACACTGGAAGTTGGATGTACTCAACAACACTGGAAGTTGGATGTACTCAACAACACTGGAAGTTGGATGTACTCAACAACACTGGAAGTTGGATGTACTCAACAACACTGGAAGTTGGATGTATTCAACAACACTGGAAGTTGGATGTATTCAACAACACTGGAAGTTGGATGTATTCAACAACACTTGAAGTTGGATGTATTCAACAACACTGGAAGTTGGATGTATTCAACAACACTGGAAGTTGGATGTATTCAACAACACTGGAAGTTGGATGTATTCAACAACACTGTGAGTTGGATGTATTCAACAACACTGGAAGTTGGATTATTCAACAACACTGGAAGTTGGATGTATTCAACACAGGAGTTGGATGTATTCAACAACACTGGAAGTTGGAGGTATTCAACAACATTCGATTCATTTGAAAAGTTTAATCACATGATCAGGACATGACCATGACCACAAAGACATAGTCACAAGAAATGTCTGCACAACCACAACACCAAAAATAACAGAGTTTAAAATCCAGCCCAAGTCAGTCTATCTCTTTATGATACACTCCCATTTTACATAATGATCATCCTTCCTTACAAAAAACTGCTGCAAGCTACAACACCACGGTGCAACATGGTGTCTGAAATAAGAGAGACAAATGGAGCGCACCAGAAAATGCATGAAACTCTACAAGGCGCCCAAAGCTCATCTCATCTCGTGATCAGCGACGTGCTCACACACACCTAAACATCTGTTAACTTCCCATGGTATTCAATATGTTAGTATTAAACAAATTTGAAAGATTTGTATAATTATTTTTATTAGTAAAATTATTTGTCTGTGCAAAATAACGTTATTACACATTAACATGCGTGAGCGATGCTCTTTTGAGCTCTGAGAGCTTAAGAAAAAATACCTCGCTACCGCTAACATTCTGTACTGGTCCTCAAAAACGAGCAGTCTTAACAACTTAATACAAAATCATAATTAAGCTTTTAAAATAATAAACCCCGTATAAAACAAAGTTTTTGACTATAAATCCTTTATATACGAGACATAACTAAAAGTATGGTCATTATAATACTCATCGCACGAAAATCCAAAATTTTAGTTGTCTCATATATAAAGGATTTATAGTAAAAAAAACTACTACAGTCCAACCTGCTAAATTTCAGCTCTATTTGATCACAGAAAACGGGTTATAAAAAATGTTTAATATAATGCGCACCGCACGACAGACTAGCAGAAAAATTTACAGATCAGGAATATATTTTTAAAAAGTATGGTCAATATAATACGCAGCGCTGCAGGAAAATATTAAAAAGTTTTTTCAATACAATACGCACGGCGACAGTCAAGCACAAAAATTTACATGCTACATAGAGATAATCTAAAAATTCATTAATTTAATTACAATACATTCGATCGATGTGAAATTTTGATAGATCATTTTTATCGTCGCCACGAGTCTGCCTGCAAAATTTCAGCTCACTAGCGTATAGGGAAGTGGGTTAAAAATCGATCCAAAGTTTTTGCGGCAAGCAATCAACCAGACGCCACGAGTTAATATAAAGGATTTAAAAAGTAGCTTTTAACATGTTCAATTCATAAGTAAATAAAATTGTAAGAAATGCGTTGATAGATAGGTAAAAAATAATTCACCGATATTTCGATGAAATAAAATAGTTTTAAAAATGTGAGCACATCAAAGTTGATACAATTTTAGAGTCTAATTAGCAAAAAAATAATGTTATTTTAAATTAATGATGAACTTTACAAAAAGGAAGATTCTTACAAAAAAATGTTTAAGTCATATTTAATTTGTATGCCCTAGGTCAGGGGTGGGAAAACTTTTTCTACGGAGGGCCGCATTGAAAACTTGATTGTTATAGGCGGGCCGCACATATATTTTGTCTACTTACATTACAATTGATAAAGTCTAAAATATAAATTAATTATAATAGACATGTACTTTTCATTTTATTTCACATTAACATTCTATTACACATGTACATTATAGGTACATTACATTTTAAAATGAGAACTGAAACAATTTCTAATTTGATAATAAGATTTTACTATTCATTATTATTTCAAAAAAAGTTTATTGTTACCTGTCATATTAAATATGAAGAAGTAGGAACTTAATTTACATATAAGCTGACCATAAGAGTGTATACAATTATAATTAATGAGAAGTGTGTAACTTAACAATTTTGGATAATGTTCTTGAACTGTGGAACCAGTTTACTGGTTGTGATTCCCATGACTGCATTCAAATTGCAGTCAGTCAACATTGATCTGTTCCTAGACTTGTTTATTTTTCATGCAAGAAAAAGCTTGCTCACAGATGTATGTGGACCAAAATATTGACAAAAGTTTAGCAGCAAAGATTTTACTGTAAGTTTCAATATGCTGCTGCTGGCAAACATCCATAAAGCTCAAGCAGAAGAACTGACTTGAAATTTTCCTTCAGGTCATAATCTGCTTGTAGGTCAAGCAGCTCTAACTGTATATTGTATATCCTCTGGGGCTGATCAGCTTCTGCACTAAATGGCAAGGATATTGAAGAGTGGTTCCAGGTTCTTGAAGTCTTTGAACATTCCTTTCAAATTCCACAGCCAACGCATCCAACTGAGCCTTGTACTTGTCAGCCTTTTCACCAGAAGTGGTTTTCTGTTTCAGCAAAGGGAAATGGCAAAACCTGTTTTAACCTGCTTGTCTGGAGAACAGGGATAGCTTTGCCTGAAATGATTTAACATGCACATACATTTCATGTGCAAACAAGCTATTGCCCTGAAATTTGACATTTAGTTCATTCAACTTTTCCATAATGTCAATAGCAAACATGAAGTCTGACTTCCACTCTTCATTAACAATGTTGGTAAAAAAAAGTCACCAACAAAACCCTTGATCTCCAGGAACATAACTTTTTCTTCCTTGAGATCCCACACTCCCCTCAATATCTTGCACAGGTTCAGGCAGCAGACACTGTTGTGGTAGAGAACATCAAAATATTCAGTTTCCAAATCTTCAAGCAGTGCCCAGAACTGCCTGTGTTAAGTGCCCTGGCTCTGATGAGGTTTATCACACTGACAACTGAGTCAATAACATGCTTGATATTCAGCGCAGATTTACACAGACTTTCCTGATGGATGACACAGTGGAGAGGTAAGAGTGTATGGTCAGGATGTTGTTCTTTAATTTTATTTTTTATCAACTTCACAAGACCTACATTTTTTCCAGTCAAAGCACGTGCTCCATCGGTTGTTACACTTGGTATCTTGTTCCACACCAACCCAGTTCTTTCAACACAGTTCTCAAAAGCATTGAATAAATCCTGGCCAGTAGTTGTGTCTTTGAGTGGTTCAACACTATGTAATTCTTCGATTAGCTCAAAACGAGTGTTTATTCGGTACTTTTGTCCAACGCAAGAGAGAACCACAAAAAGTTTTTGCATGCATCACGAAGTTGGTGCATCAAATTGTCGCTAATTTTTTTCAAAACGAGTGACTACAGTTCTCCTTGTTAAAGAAATGCTATCAAATTTTGTTTTCTGTTCTGGACACATTATGCTTGCTGCATCTGACAAGCATTCATTGATGAACTCGCTTTCAGAAAAAGACTTTTTAAAATCTTATGAGACAGCACCAACTGGCTTCAGTTGAAGCATCTTATATTAAATACTGTTTGGTGAAAACATTTAGCAAAAATTCTAAACATAGAAAATTAACATCGACATCAGATCGCAACATGTACATCCCTACGGCCGCATAACATAATCTGGCGGGCCGCATAATATAACGCATAATATAATATAATGGGTAGTTTGCCCACCCCTGCCCTAGGTCTTCCTCTATTTTTTTTAATGACTTGACAATCATCAATAGACAATCCAAAAAATCAATGTCCAGTAGATAGCCAAATGAATATTTTCACAATCTGAAAGAAAGCTTTTCAAAAAAAAAGGTCTACCAGTACTTCATGGAGTAATGACAAGAGCACACTCTGTCAGGTGTACATAAGACATGTGTGATAAGTGATGGAATACACCTTTGTTTCTGAATAAACATTTATGTTTCTATCAACTTACATAGTGCCTAGATAAGACCAGACTGTCAGTCTTCATCTCAAGGAGTTTTTGAGATCTTCTACAACAGCAGCATGTAGAATACATAATGAATGATATCAAGCTGATAAATTTAAGAAGGGAAGGACAGATATCAGGAAAAAAAATGTCCAAATAAGTGGAGAAAAAATCCTAGAATAAAAAGATATCACTAGATTTAGCTTCAGAAATTAAAGTGAAATACCACCTAGTTACAGACAGAGAAGATTTATGAATATAAACTGTAGACAGGTCACACTTATTTTTTAGAATAAAATATCAATAAATAACAGGGATCCTATTGGTAGACTTAAGAGCTAGAAAATGCATTATAGTAGAATAGGTAAGTACTCTTAGCTAGAACAAGGGAGAAAACATCTTGATTTCATGCAATCACCTCTTTCGAGTAAACAGCCACACACTTGACAAGGAAATACCAAATACATGTAATGCTTTAATTACGACACTTCCACAGAATTTTTAGATATATTTATATTAAAATGGGGCAACCTATTCACTGGTGCAACATATACATGAGTGTGTATGGTATAAATCCTTTCTTAATTGAGAATCTCCCCCCAAAAAACAATATTAGCAAACTGCTTATCTTATCTTATACAACACAGATGCTCCTTCTATACATATGATTACTGCTTCTATGGTTTCTGTCTAGTCTTGCATCTTCATGAAGTTTTGAATATAGATGGTGTGCTGGTTTTTCAGGCTTGTTCAGGCAATCCATTCCACAACCGAATGCCAGACAAGAATTTGTATGTGTCTCTTGTTGCAAATGGATCAAAACAGAACAGAAAGAACATACTACATACTAATAAAATATGATTCTACTTAGAGGATATCTTCTCAATATTCACAGATGGATTCGTTTTCAAAAGAGACCTCCATGCCCTTAACCACAAACTAATATCAGTTTTAATTAAAAACTGAAATTTCAGACATTATTAAATGACCAAATTACAGCATCATTTGTGCAAGCTGCATGCTTGCTATTAAAAGACAGCATGTTTGAAATGAATTATATAACTCCTGTGGGGCCATAAGCAGTATTTATAAAGCAGCACAAAACAATCTTCACAGCTAACACCATCAACATTTTTTTTAAAAAATGACTATCGTCTGCTACTATAAACCAATACATGAAGTATAATAAAGCATCTGAACACCAAGATTCAACAACTAACATAAATAGTAGGGCTGCGGAAATTATCGATTAATTTCTCGATTAATCGTTAAAAATTTTATCGATTAAATATCGATTCAAATAATTTTAATCGATAAAAATTCGATTAAAATTTAAGAAAATATTTATAATATTTTAATTTTTTTTTAGTAATAAATAATAAATTATTAATAATAATTTATGTATATTTTTTACGTACAAACATCTCCCGCGTAATATTAAAATTTATTTTATTAATTTATGTTGACCGGCAGACATCAACTATAAAATGGCTGACAGCCAGAGCCGTATTTACACCATTTTGGGCCCCCGGGCAAAGAAATAGTGTTGGGCCCTTCCCCAAATTGAATAAAAAATGAATATACATAATATATATAAATAAACATATTACCATGGGGCCCATATGCTCATGGGCCCCCGGGCAAATGCCCAACGGGCCTATGCGTTAAGACGGCACTGCTAACAGCATCAGCGCAGTTAAATTTTAAACTTATAACTAGAAAGTTGAGCAAATATGTTGTTTTTAAGCTAACTGTGGATGGCAAAGTCGAAGATGGTGAAAACGTTTACTGTGTCCACTGCCATAAACAATTCTCTTTTAAAGGATCAAAAACATCGCTGACGTACCACCTTCAGCACAAATCAAGTATCAACACATTGTTATGAAATTTAGTTCAAAATATTCTTAAATTTCAATGTCCGTGAGAAATTTCAGTTAAATGACCTCATAAATTTCTATTTTTGGTTTTAATCGAAATTATTGATTAATTAATCGATAATTTTTCAAAAGTTAACGATTAAATTTAAATTAATCGATAACAGCCCTAATAAATAGTAAAATCTAGGGCTGTTATCGATAAAAATAAGCCCCTGCCATATTTTTATTATTTACAGTATCGCTTTTCATCATGGTGTGACGTAAAGGACCACTTCTTAAAGAAAACATAGTCCATCTTCCGCTTATGACCATGTGAGGTATACTCCGTTTGACTGTCCTCTAAGCATCAATTATATTCCTATCAACAGTAAATCATAATATGCCTGTTATGTTCCTCTATTCTTGGGCAAATATTACTATTTTAATTATTAAGAGCTGGAGGATAAGACATATGGAGTATATACAGTAAGACATTTCCGTGAATAATAAATTATGGGTAATTTTTAAATTTTTAACATTACAGACGCTCCTTCTTTTGCAGAAGATTCTTGTGTCCCAGCCGCCTTTCCCTAATTAGTGTCAGGTAATTGGAGCTGGGTGGACTCAGGGACACACTAAGCCCTGGGAGCAAATCCCTACCTTCACAGAGATTCGAACCTGTGACTCTCGGTATACCAGCCGAGCATGTATGCCACTCAATCACTGTACCCCTCGAATGTCTTGTACAACCTGCTACTTGCAGGGGTGTGATGTGTGTGATGCCAGTGAAAGGTGTAACTCAAAAACCTTTTCTGAAGACCTATTTCCTTTACTTCAGCACAAGTCACAACATGTATTTACATCTTTAAAACAACTTCATAATTTTTCTTACTCATTACCTGTTTTTAGAAATAAAAGTATGTAATCCAATTGTCAATCTTGCCTAATAAAACTTTGAACCAAGGGTGTTGTTTGCACATTTATGTTTGTCTGGGTTCAAACGTTGGGGGTGGGCATGTTGCTAGGCTATGCACCCACAGGCCACATGTTGCATCTGTGATTAGGCATGCGATAAGAGGCCAGGCTCTGCCATCCCATGTTTTTCTAATTTAAGTGTGGGTATACTGATTTTAGAAACTTAAAAAAAAATTGCAATCTATGGGAAGCTGCAACTGGGGTAATCCGAAGTAATTGCTCTTTACTAGGTAGTACAAGAAAGATAACGAGTAGTTTTCCAATGTCACTAAATGCGTTATCAAATAAAAGTATTAACTACTTCATTGTTTTATCAAAAATCCATTATTTTTTTACCATGTAGTCATGTAGTAAATTTCAAAAAGGGCCATTCGTTGTATGCTTTCACTGCAAAAAAGATTAATAGGGACAACAAAAAAAAACTACAGTTTCTTCATTCAAATGCAGTGTCTTATACATGTGCATATGTTAGGTTAAACATATTAAAAAAATAGATTAAGATTAAAATATTTATTAAAAACATAATGGTACATGTATATCAAAATTTGAAAATCATAAAAATAACAAATAGCGCCTTTAAATCAACTTGGTCAAAAGTAGCTGAAATCCTATTTCAGACTTTCAAATGGTATTTGGCCTTAAGTCAGGTAAATTTACAAGTAATTAGATGCGTGAACATTTTTTTAATGAGGACAGTTTCACTCTTTTAATATCAGAGTGTTTTTAAGTATTAAACCATTAGTATTAGTGCTGGTAACAATTAATTTCATTATAATAGTTAAATTTTATAAAATTAACGATTCATTAATAGTAATTAATAGTTAGTTCAGATTAAACCAAAAAGTTTGTAGTTACAGATATGGACAAGTATTTGATATTTATTTAACGAAATAGTACAAGATTTTTCTTGTTCAAAAGTCATCAGATAACCAACTACGCAAGCACACCAGCATATTAACAGTATTTGGTTTGAGTGATGAACGTATCTTATTGACATGCAACCAGCAGAGCTAAATAAACGTTCAGATGGAACTGAGGTAGCTGGTATGCACAGACAAGTCTTGTCTAATAATGCCAACTTTGGATATCTATGTTCATTAAGCATTTAACACAATTTTGCTTAGACATGGGGAGAAGATTTTATCTAAGGGCTAAAAAATAAAGAACATATATACTTTTTTACCAAGCATTATTCTACTCTATTTGCCTTGTTCTACCCCCATCACCCTACTCTCTCTCTATTCATTCAACAAACCCTCTATTCTTTTCTTTTCATTGACTTATTGTTGTGTTACATGCACTATGAGCAATCAGTATATCAATGTAAAAAGAAATAACATCTTTATCACCTCAACTATAGCTTTAAGAACATTTTTTCAGTTTAAACAAAAACATTATAAGTTAAACACTAAAGGTACAAATACAAAATGTATTACTGATGCTTATATTAAAATATTTGTTCATAAATACTTTGTAGTTTAAAAAGATTTGATATTTTAAAAAACATGGTAAAATTGAAATGAAAAAACAATCACACAACTTAAACAGTTAAAAATAATACATTAAATATTGATAGAATATGAAACTTTTTCATAAATTGTTTATCCTAACATGTATCAAATATTACATACAAACAACTTGCATCAAAATTATGTTTTGTGGCATCTATTTCAGGCTTGATCATACCCTGTTCAATAACCATTTAATTCTACCAAGCCTGATTGCAGTCAATAACTACTTTATAACAACAAAAAATAGCAAACCTACGAATCTAATAACTCCTAACCAACAATACAGTATTCCATGTGACCACTATAACTGTTGTACTCAGATAACTAAAATTTATACAGTCGAACCCACTTACCTCGAGCTCGGTTAGCTCGACCACCCTATTATGTCGACGTTTTTTATTGGAACCGCCAAATTCTCTCTTTGTCTTAGCATTTTTTCGTCGTTTAATTCGATTTTTTTAAGTCGCCGAAACCTCATAACACGAGCACAAAAAAGGGTCAAATTTGCGACTTAATGTTGGTTATCTAGATCCCCATGACCAATCGCCAGCTTTTGAAAATGTTAGATGTGATTTTTTTATAACCAAGTGAAGGCATAAAATTTCTGCCTCGCTGGTGACGTCACAGCCCGCTTGCTCACTGCGCTGTGTTACTAACTTAAATCGCCAGCTTTTGAAATATGTTCTTATCGATAGGGCTGAACCGATCGGTTCGGCTACTCGGCATCGGCCGATTTTTGTATACTCTGAGAGAACTCGTCAATCGGCCGCGTAAATGATGCCGAGTATTACGTAATTGCTCCAATAGCAAAGATGCACGCAGAATCGAATGTCTAAAACATTTAGTTGCGTATGGAATAACAAAATGTACAGTGTGCAGACTTGTTGTCATTGGCAACCATTCATCCTTCAACCTCATTTTGACTATTACATGTACTGTACTACTGCTTTGTTCTCATTGTTTCATTCATAAGAAATGGCCTTGTGCAAAAGCCATTTAACTATTGGTTAGAATTAATTAAAATGTATCAAAATTGAAAGTTCAAAAGGAGTTCCTAATTTATTTTTGTACACTTTTATAGAGAAGAGTTCACTTTGTTATGAGTCATATATAGGTCATGATAAACAAATAACGGCAACGCCTTTGTGTAAAAAAAACTCGAAAATCATGTGCATGTACCTTCTCATTTATTAACGCTAGTGATGGGACGAAAAATCATAGGGTGCTTACTGTAAACAAGGCTCCCCAGATTTTAAAATATATAATATAACAGACTACAGACAGTTTACCCACCCCCACACCATTGTTGTTGGTTAGTCCTATTAGCATCAAGTTACCGAAGGAATTCTAAGTCCATTGTAAGCTGAGGGGATCGTATGGAATAATAAAATGTACTGTGTGCAGACTTGTTGTCATTGGCAACCATTTATCCTTCAACCTCATTTTGACTATTACATGTACCGTACTACTGCTTTGTTCTCATTGTTTCATTCATAAGAAGTGGCCGTGTGCAAAAGCCATTTAACTATTGGTTATAATTAATTAAAATATGTCAAAGTTGAAGGTTCAAAAGTAGTACCTAATTTATTTGTGTACGCTTATATAGAGAAGAGTTCGCTTTGTCATGAGTCATATATAGGTCACGATAGACCATTCTAAGTCCATTGTAAGCTGAGGGGACGGACCCAAAGAAGATGATTAGGAAGAGAATGGTTAGGGGACAATTAGGGGATGTGTAGGTTACTTATTTGTGTAGCTTGTAAGGAAAATCAAGCAAGTGGTTTCATAGGCACAGTATCGCTCAATCTGGGAATCACCGCAAAACGGCGTTATATTTAAACTTCAACTGTAATTAAAAACAAACGGTCTTAACAACCTTAAGAAAGAGTAAGAGTGAAGAAATAGGGTCCCGATATTCCGATACGATTCTGATTAATCCTCCCATCACTAATTAACGCACAACACGTATATAAAGAAATTTCAAGCGCATGTTAATATTTTGCCGCCATATTGGTTTTCGTTTTAACTCGATCATCGGTTATCTCGATGCCATTTTGAATACCCCAACGCCGTGGACTTAAGCGGTTTCGACTGTATTTAATAATCCTTAAAAGATCATCCATACTGTTTAGAACAGTGCAGCCTTAAACATCCATTTATTACATTTATCTGTAGTTTTGAGGACATTTTAAGGACTAATGTATTTATTATTGCATTTTGTAGGCAGAAATCAGGCATTTCACAATGAGGCAAATGAATTTTAATTTGCCACAGTGTATAGAGATGAAAGCTCTTATTTTCTAGGTAGATTGTCATGGTTTTGTTTAATATTGCACAGTAACAGTACAGAAAATGGATACTGTGCAACTTTGCACACTAGTTTTTGTTACTTTGCAAACATACTAATGAACCTAATTGTTTCTGAGTCTTTGTTAGTACAAGTATTAAGACTAAGACTAAGTTGAGTTACTAATTCTAAACAAAGTAAAAGTTTAACTTCCCTACTATCAAAAACGTTAAAAAACACCACATTCAATTAATTCACATAACCAAATATACTTATTTATGACTTATTTATATTAAATTATTCATAAATTATTATATTATACTACTATTAATTTTATTTTTATTATGAAGGCCTTATTATTATACTTAGTACTATATAATTATAATAATAGTATAATACTAATAAACTAAGTCTAAACTAAAATTAAGTCTGTCAGTCAGTCAGGTAATATTGTAAATCTAATTCACTGATTCAGAGTCGTTAGACTAGTCTATTCTTGCCTTATATAACTACTACTACTACATTACAATCTCTAACTCTATCAGTACAATAAATATCTAAGATCTAATTATAGTTAAACTTAAATATTATTAGGCAGCACAGAATTAAACACAACTGAGTCAATGAGTCAACTATTACTATTATAAATTATTACTCTATACAATTAAATACTATTAATAGACATTACCTTTCGTATAAAAGCCTCACTAACATCAAAGCAATACCAACAAAAATGGACAGATTCATATGACTAATTTTTGGATAGTATACTGAAGGATCAGAACTTATAAAATCCTCCCAACGTGCGTCGTCACCCAGCCAAAAGTGTTCATTCCAGATAAAATTGTGAAATCTATCCCAAAAGGTCGCCATTTTGTTTCTACACTGATGATACGGGAGAACACTCTTATGAAGCTGCAATGTTGTGATACACTACAGAACGTTTCCGCTTTCCCCACCCACCAAAAACCCCATAAAATCTGACAATAATTAAAAAGTGTTTTTCTTTCTTTTAAGATCGAAAAATAATTTTAAAAGTTTTTTTTTATTGAATAATTGATAAAAACCCATTTCATGAATTTTTTCATGAAGCTTAAAAAATTAAATTGTAAAAAATTCCATTTAAAAAAAAATTAATTATATTATAAATGATATGAAATTCTAAGTGGAATATATAGTTTTATGAACTAACAGGCATTTTCTAATACATTAAATGTAAAATATTAAAATAAATGTTTCATGTTTTCTTATTCTAAGAACAAAACTATTTGTAAAAATATTGTTAAAACGAAGCTTCAAGCTAAACTCCCCCCCCCTCCACAGACGCCAAGACCTTCCTCTACGCAACTAAATGGTCATATGACAATATTTGTGATGTAATCAAGGTAAGAGCACACATATAATATATATTTAGAATACAATTGACTGAGTTTGTTCCCTTTATTGACTAGCTATTTTAAAAAGATGAATATGAATACTACACAGACTACCTTATGATGCATTATCAGAGGCGTCACTAGGCTTGGTGTCATCCGGGGCTGTAGCTCATGGTGTCACCTCCTCACGACCAATGTTCCCTCTAAGGTTTTTGGTCCGTGTACAAAGTAAAAAAAAACTCGAGTGTAAAGTTGCACAGCATTCATTTTGTGTGCAATATTTTACTACCTATCTGCGTTGCAGCGCAGTTTAAAGGGAGCATTGCTCACGACTTAACCCATAGAACTACTCCGAGTCTTCCAGTACCAAATAACGGGAATATTTTTACATTTTGGTGTCACCCCTTGTGATTGTGTCATCCGATTCGATCCGCACCCCTCGTACCCACCTAGTGACGCCACTGCTTAGTGTAAATTACTAAATAATTTCGGGACGGTGACCCATAAAATAGCACACAACGAAAGAGCGCAGATGAAGATAGGAGGCGATTGTTCTAATAGATGCTAATGTTTCAAGATGGACTATCACCGAGGTATAGCGCTCTTATGTTTGCGCCCAGGGGCGGACTGGCCAGTCGGGCAATGCCCGGTGGGCCTATTTTGCTAATATATAGGATATATCCTAGGATTTTTAAGACGAGCTGCTACCGTAGGCCTATTTTAGTGAGAAGGATCGCTCTGTAAATAATGCCCGGACCGCTTGAAAGCTCCAGTCCACCCTTGCCCACGGACCGACACCGGTCCGCGGACCACCATTTTGAGAAGCACTGTCTTAGAGTACATTATATTAACACTAGTTTATCACAGGTCAAAAATGACGGAAGTTTTCAAAATAAATACACATCAGATTTAAAAATAACGTAATACAGAACTTTCATTTATTTTTATTTGATTCATTTATTATCATATTGAACAATTTTATGCGGAACGTTCGAAAAGTGTTATTTTCGGTGCAGCACTATAAAACAAAATCGATCGCAGCGCCACCTAACGGCATTATAATTACATCCATACATACAGACAATTGTAATTATGTATATTGATAGCTACTAATGTTTGCACGCTTTTAATAAATATAAATAAAACAAAAATATTAACTCAAAGACATTTAATTTAATAAATATTTTAATTATTTTTTTAAACAACAAAGAAACAATCTGTTAATTTATTTTTTTGGAGAAAAATCTTATCTTAGCTGGGGTTAGTCTCACCGGCTTACAACATGTGTCGGTATGTCAAAGCCCAGTTGGCTTTATTTCATTTAAAACAAAAGACACCTCCTCTTTCATGTCTTGCCTAAAAATGTGCAGCTGTTTTTCTTTTTCTCCTAATTTGTTTTATTGTAGTTTTTTGGGGGACTGTTTGTTATTGTTAACTGATTTATTTTGATTAATAAGTTTTCGCGTTTGACCTATTTCATTGAGTTTTTTCGTCTCTTTTTTTTTACATAAAATCGTACACAGTGAAATTTTTTATTTTGCCCCCTCCCCCGATGGTGTCACCCCGGGCGGCCCGCCCCTAGTAACACCACTGTGCCATATCATATTTTTTCACATTACAAACGCTATTTCTATGCAGAAGATTATTGCTTTCTACGATTTTCCAAATAAGGACATTATGTTTCTATAGGTGATTATCTATTCTGCAATACAGTATATACTTTCTAGCAATTTAACAACTCATGTTATTATAAATCAAACTGATGGTCAGATGGTCTGTTTTATCTCTTTTTTTAAAAAGAGAGGGATAACGTTAGATTGTTTCTACACTCGTTTACCGCATCAGTAAAGGATGATCTTATCAAATGTGTCCTCTTTACCCACCAGTCTTAAATTTGGGAGCGGGTTTCGTGATGATCCAACCTCCTGTACCGCTCTATCGTGGTCAAGATTGCCTATTTTCAACTTAGCGTCAGGAGTACAATGTTTGACATAATTAATTTCTGCAGCTGCGGTGGTAATGTTTTAAATTTTGAATTTGAAAATAACTGGTTGGAATTTTTATCATTTGTCAATTGCAAACACAGAAAAATCTCAACAGTTACAATAATTACAAATGATGAATTGAAATTTAAATCAAAATCGGCTGCAAATAACTCTGGCTGCAAAATGAGATCCCTTCGGCTTATCCTGAAATATGGGCTGTAATTCAAAACTTCTTAATTGCATTTCCTTCGTCGTATTTATTGGAACGTGGACTCAGCGCGGTAAACAATTTACTAACAAAAAACGAATGCAAATAGTCAATCGCGGTGATGATTTAAGATTACTGATGACGGAAATAGAACCGAGCATTACTAAATCGGTAGAAGCACACCGGGTTCATCCTCACTAAGATGATTTCGAATGGTTTAACTTTTTTTGTATTACCTTTCTATTCAGAGTTCAATAAATAGTTTCATAATTTCAAATTTTAATGTTTCTAATTTACACATTTTTAAAAACTATATTTTGCGAAAAAGTTAGAAACATTAATACATAATATCTTTCTGTTTATTTGCTATTACGGTCTTTTAAAAAAAAACATTCAGGGGCGATGAGTGACATTTTTTCTGGAAATGGTGCGGTAGGCCAAATAAGTTTGGGAACCAATGAGGTAGACGTTCTGGCCCAGCTTTATGTCCAGTTTCATTCGCGTCTTATACCAACTAAATTCCTTTTCTACAGTTAGCGAGTACTATCTCATGCTTAAGAGCACTCCTTCCATTCTTGAAAATGGTAATGATCGTTTTTCCAGTATTTACCACTAGGCGCCATTGGTTAGCGTACTTTTATGTTCCTGTAAGATCACTTTGCAGCCGGTTCTTCAATGTGGCAACGTCTTTCCCTGAATTCAAGATAAACAGGTTGTCTGCAAACTGGCTCATACTTATCGACTGCCATTTGTACTTTCGTTTAAGGTGAAACGGGCCATATGGATCTCTAGGTGGGTGCTTGTGTGTTGTCCCCCTTGCCCCCTTTTTTCGCCTTCGGTTTATAATGGTCTGGCTTTCGTCAGTCTCTCTGGCCTTTTTATTCACTTTGGCGAGATGTCTGTTCGTCGCTCGTGCACGTTTTACGTAACGGGGTTTGGGTTCTTGGCCTTAGCCGCCCAGAGGCTGCATCCATTAGTTGCCAAACATTTCTACCATCTTTGAGGTTAAGATTTTCACAAGCCTACCCACTTAGCTTTTTCACCTGCAGCTCGGACTTCGGCGGTTAAATTATTCGAGCCTCGGGTGTCTTAAATTTCGCGGCTTTCCCCCGCACTTTTGCTCTGAGTTTCGTCAACTCTTTTCCCAGTAATATCTAAATTTCTGCTTTCCGTGCAATCTCGGGTTCGTGCACCTCGCTGACCCAAGGGTTGTGTTAATGAGCACTTAATACAATTATCCGGAATGGCATTCCGTCGTACTAAAGCTATGTCCACTTTGCTGTCTTTAAGTTTTATTAGTTTGGTTACTTCGTGCACATTTTGCCATCGGTATAACGTATTATGTGTAATAAATGTATTCAAATGTGCAGATTATTGCAACAAAAGCAATTTTTAAAAGAAAAACTATTCATAAAACAAGATATTAATTGATATGAGTACTCTAAGCCTCACTCAAATATCCCTTTGATTAAATTTAAATCAATTATCTCAAAACTTGAGGCTGTAACTGTGAAAAAATTTAATGAAGGAAAATCCAATACAAAAAAAAATACTGGAGTTAAATGAAATATTTCTTTTACTAAGGTAACACATAGGGATTATCTTACATGTTAGAAGTGCAAATGGAGCCAAAATTGTGCTAGATGAAATGTTTGTTGTTTTTGTATCTGTGACAAGAGAGATTTTATGAGATAGAGTTTAGTTAAATAAATAATTTGTGCATTTAAAGATTTTATATGAAGATTATGATGGGTAACAAAGGATATTTTAATTTTTAATGAGAGAAAAATATAATTAGTTTATTAAAATTAAATGATTTTAGTTTTTATCTTCATTAATTTATAATTTAAATCTGCACATACCGCATAACAAAAACTGAATGTATTAATAATCACTAATAATGTTAATTTAAAATCTATCTTTAAAAACAAATATGATAAAATCAAGTTATTATATTATATGTATTCAAGTTGTACTGGATTTTAATTATCTTTCTGTAAATTTGTATGTATTTTATATTAGTTAAGTAATGACCAATTAAGATGTTTTTACTTTCTAAAAATAAATAACTTTGAGAAATAAATTCCATAAATAATGTATTATATGACTTAAATAGAACTAACTGATGACATACATGTTTTAATTTTTTCCACCTTTATTTCAATAATAAAATCAGATAAATTCTTTGAAAACAGTTACACTTTTAAATTATATCCATTCACAAATAAAATTTTAAGATCTCTTGAAACTTTCAGAACTCTGAGGACCATTACATGAGCCCCAAAAAGTCTTAAAAAACTTAATTGGCCTAATAGATGTGAAGAAAAATATATATTAAAAAGCATTTTAATTATATTCACCTCCTAAACATTAAATACTCTCCTCTAAAGAACAGTTAACGTGGAAATAAATTAATGCTATCTTGTAGAAAACATATTGCAAATCTGCTTCTCATTATACTATAGTACTTGTTAAGTACTTAATCATGTACTATTAGATATATAAAAATGATCATCTTCTCTATTCATTTGGTTTGTGAATCTTTAAAGTTTTTGACTAGTTATTAAAAAAAATATATTTAAAGTGAATAAAAAAATTTTTTTCCAGTTATTCTTTGTTTATTTTTGTATGTGTGAGGTACAAGTTTCTCAGAATCGTTTGCATTATAAATAAATACCATTCTGTATATAATTTATTTTGTGTTATTTTTAGTTGTTTTTTTAATGACCTGCTGCCCATTAAGAGTTTTATTGCAAACAAAATATCCAGAGAACCTATTAATGTTAGCCATTGCTAAAGTCAACATTACTTTTTAAGGTGCCTGTAGCAAGGGCCTGACATGGGTCATACAACTTTGGACAAAATGGTGCCTTTTGCAAATAAAAGGCAGTTCTTTCATGTACTTGATATAAACTCAGTTTCCCTAGGTATATTTTTGTCATGTTGAACATTCCCAGTGTCATGTTTGAAAGACAACATGCCTTTGCTGGAATAACATAACATTTATTTCCTACTGGTACACTGCACCATCATGCCCATGGGACAAATAGAACAGTGCATTAGGTAAAAATATCATGGTGGACATGGAGAGGTGAGACCTGGTAAGGGCTTTGGTCATTTCCATATTTACTCTCAGAAAATTTCAAGCGATTTTGAAATATGATGGATTATATTCTTAATTTCAGTCTCAGAGAATTTGAAAAATGTGATAATTGCTTTATGCATCATCCTTTTAATCCTGGAAAGTATTGCAAGTGAAGTAATTTATCTCTCTGAAATGAAGCTAATAAAATATAATTTAAATTCAAATTTAGCAGAAGAGAAAATTTGTAGATGGTCAATGATCTAATTAGAAATAAGTGGTGAGCTAACTGAAGCTAAACTGTTTTTAATGTACACAAGCCACAACATTTAATTACATGACATGCTACAATGATTTTTGCTATAAACTTTTAAATAAACATTAAATACCAATGCAAAATAAACAAGAAACTTAAATGAAAAGGGGCTTTTAACCAATTAACCAAAGTATGGGGTTGCTCTTAAATAAAGTAAGTCATGCAAAGATAGTAATAAAAATAATTTAATAATACTGATACTCGAAATAATACATCAAAATTAAAAAGAGATATTAATCCTTGGTGGGATTTTAAAAATATATTTTTAGTTGTATATGACTCTATCTGGCTCTTTCAATCCCAATGCTAATATTGCTTCTTATTACAAATACTAATACTTTTGTGGTGTTCGAGTCAACATTACTGTGCCTCCATCCGCTAGTTTAATGTTATTAGTTTTATGATGACTCACTAAATCAGGAACTGTGTTAAATGACTGGGAAAATAAATTAAAAACATTTTTTTAAAGTTTATAGTTAAATATTTTGGTTAACCATATTTATTTTGATATAAAACTGGGTTCCAAGCTTCACTATAGGTTGAAAATAAAATCTGAATAATTGTTCATGCTTTATTAAAAACAAAACTATAATTACTATAAATTAAAAAATAAGTTTAAACTAAATTTAAATTATTTAACATGTAGCAAGTGGTGGCTAAATGGATTACAATGTATATATATATATATATTATATATATACATATATGTGCAGCACACACTAACTAGACAGCTAATTACACAATAAATGAAAGCAGGTCATGAGGACTATAGTTTGAAAATTTTTATTTGACTACTTCCTAAGGTCGACAGGAATACTAAGGTCTTAGTATAACTAAGTAGATGAAACTTTAAGTTAATATGAAACACAGTGTACAGTTTTGTCAAAACCTATGCCCTACTCTGTCCTTAAGTTCTGTCCACTTAATCCTATGGTGGGTGACTTCATCTTGTCTCCTCCTCACCTCTACTTATATAGATATGTGGTTGAGATTCGAGAAGGCCCCCCCTTTGGTTTGAGCCATTAAAACAAAAGTCTTTCATCCCTTGCCCATGTCCCCATAAACTGCCCTTGATGTCTCCCTGGTCTCTGGTCAAATCTGACGACACTAAAATTTTTGCCTCCGTTCATTATCAGTTATCTGTAATCTAAAACCTAAATTTTGTCGCTCTCCCTTCCCCTGGGCTGGGGCAGGGTCATGCCCTATGTTTTGCAGCGCACACTACATGGTGTGGGGTCTGGGGGATGGAGAGAGGGGCAGGGTCATGCCCTTTGTTTTGGGGCGCACACTGCCACAAAAATGTAGATACTTGTCTCAAAAAATGTTTTCTCAGTAACTTGTAAATAAATCTTGTTTAATGATCAGTTTTAAAAAATTACACACTGTTTAACATAACAATTCATTAAGTTTTACTATAGTATATAATAAATTAAATTTGACGTTAAAATTTCAAAGACATACTTACCACTTCATCTTCTTTATAATTGCCAATAGCAAAGCTTTTATCATTTCGTTGCCGTATTTGCAGGTTCTTCATTCTTCCCTCTGATATGACAACTAAAACATATGGATTTATTGGATCTGCTTTTGTGCTAGCACGGATCAAAAATGCACCGTTCTGAAAAAATTGTTAAATAATTAAATTTATTTTTCACTTATTTAAACACTGCCATTAATATATTGAAAGAAAAAAAATACATTAAAGAAAATTTACTTTGAAGTAAACTTTTTTAAGATTAAAGAAAATTTCATACAAACAAAAATGCTTTTTAAAGATGCTTTTCAATATAGAAATTATTTACAATCAATTAAAAAGGACAACTGATATTAATTGACAAAGGATATTAATTTTAGACATAACAAGTGTTATAAAAAAGTAGGTTACTTAATTTTATCCAAAAGGGACTTCCTCTTTTATATAAAGAAAAGGGCACTGAAAAAATTTGTTGTACATCAAAAGCTACCCTTAAAAGTATTTAAACTGATTTCATAGCAATGTTCAATGTTCATACTTCTCTCAACTGACAAACTCTCTTTTCAGCCTCTTTTCTGTCAAGTTCTCCATGGTACCAAGGAAATGATGCTAAGTTCTAATTATGAAAAGTTATTGTAAAATTATGTCGGTAAAAAAGAGTAACATCAATATCATGATATCCCATTCTTTTTATATTTATCTTTAAAAATGCATTGCTTTTGGGGGTCATTGTGTGTACGTCATTTTAATACATAAATATGTTATAATTATCAAAGCATTATTTTAGTTAATTTTAATATCACAGAAATATCACGCACTCATTATATTAATTGTAAGTGGCAGGATTTATAGCATTTAGAACTGGTTACTATCTTTATTACTTTACAGAACATGGGACAAAATTTAAGAGTACTTGCCTATACATTGTGAACACATTAAAAACATAAAATGCCGGATTTGAATAATTTTTAAGTGTAAACATAAATCCCCAATATTCTTAAGGATAATAAATTAATCTCTTCCTATTTACAAATAATATAAAGCAAGCATTACAGATAAAAGCTATTTCCTTTGGATAAAGATACGAATCTAAATTCATATAATGAAGTAAATTCAGCCCCCCACCCCACCTCTAAAAAACACCTTATAATTAATTTCAACTAAAATGGAATTACCACACAAAAAAAATATTTATATTGTTTATTACAATTATTAAAACATAAAATATACTTGCCTCTGTGCTGGCATCATCATAAATTTCTTCAGAATCTAGGGGCTCATGGTTTGATATTTTTGAAGGGATTTTTGAAAATCCTCCTCCATTTTTCTAGATAAAGAAATTCAAATGGGTAATCCCCAAAATAATTCTGTAAATTTACAAGTAAACTAAAATTAAATATGAAATAATTTTTTTTTATAAAGATCAAAAATATATTTAAACTACAAATGTAAAGAGCTAAATTTATGATAACTTCAAAGAAGGTTTAATTTCATGTTTATATAAAAATAGTTGTATCATTTACTTTTCAGGGCTTCTCTTATACAAATAAATAATCTGTATCAAGTATAAATTAAAAGGAGTAGATTATGGTTTCTTATTTTATCAATTTTCAAATAATCTACTAACAATTTTAGGAAATTTAATATGCACGTAAGAGTGAACGGGTCACATAATAAGTAAATAGTGAATAATACAGCAAATAAAACATTAAATGTGACATTTGACAGCGGCGTAGTGTGGGTATGTGCCGCCCAGGGCAGAACCCAAATTTGCTGCCCCCCCCCCAAAAAAAAATATGTTAATTCTATAAGGTACTTTGGGGGTCACAGCTTTGTGATGTCATATTGGAGGGGAGGTCTAAGATTTTGTGACGAAGTGTGACGCCATGAAGAAAAATTAACACACGTTGGGTCTCTGCAGTCCATTATTTTAAGATCATCATTTATTTAAAATCTTTTTTAGAAATGTCCTAAGAACCTCTTGCAACTTTGTTTTTTTCTTTATTAATAGTTTATTCTTTTTATCCAATCTATGATTCTTTCCAATTGTAAAAAAAATTTGGTAATGTTGAGCACTTGTTCAAGAGTGGCTACTTTTGTGTTTGTGTGTGCCAAGTTTTAATTCCATTAGATAAGCAATTTTATTCATCATTTTTATTTATTCCACAAAATAAAGACATTATTAACATTAAAATAATTTTGCTTTGAAAGAAAAGACCATATAACTACGCCAACAACTCAGTAGTTTACCTAAGTTAAAATAGATTAAATGTACCAGTACATAATTGTCATGTTGGTACACTACTTCAGCCCCGTTTTTCAGCTCAGTAGCATTAGTTTTAGAAGTCTTTAGATTAATAAAAGAATAGGAGTTTTAAATTTGGGTATTAGAAAAGTCTACATATTATAATAAAGTTTCTTCCTTAAAAAAAAAGAAGTATTGTATCTTGCTTTTTATTTTACTTTGTTAAACTTTATTTTAATGTTAATTATTTTTAGAAGCTAATTTACAACGAGTAATTTTCCGCCCCCCCCCCAAAAAACAAACAAAAAAAAACAAAAAAAAACAGCAACAACAAAACAATGGGTCGCTTGGAGAATTCGATTCCCTCATGTTTCAAATTGATAAGGTACAGTAAGATTTGCTTTTACAACAGGAAAATCGGTCAAATTTTAAGAACCAATTAAGTTGATATCACATCAGGCTCTGGTTTATCAGAACAGTAGCATTAGTATCATAAGAATTTAAAAACTTCTGGCAGTTGAAATGTTCACATCCTTGATGATATTTCCTTTATTTCTTTGATTAATTTCTTATTTGGCACTTATTTTATGTCGATTAAAAGCTCTATTTTCATATAAAAATTTGCCGCACCTGGCAAAGTGCCGCCCGGGGCAGTCGACCCCCTGCCCCCCCTCCTCGCTACGCCCCTTACATTTGGTATTATAAAGAAGCTTATTTATTTTGATTTTTTATTAAATCAAATTAGCTGCAATTGCTTTTTGCAATGAAATAAAGAGCACAATTATATTTTTTTATAAAAAAAATAACTCACAGTCACAAGAAAGATCAACTAATAAATCATAATGTAATGCACTTAAATAGAAGGAGGTTTTAACATAATTATTGAAATATCCAAATTTAATAGTAGCAGCAATCTCCTAACAAGTTGTTTACATTTTTTCAAGTTTTTGGAACTAAAAACTGCACTGGTTATGACATAAATCACAATCAAGCAAGAATGTAGGAATTTCAATGAAGTTCTCTTACTTACTGCATTATTAAATGTGTTAAATAAAAGGTATAAAGAAATCCTTTTATCAACAGTCATTATAAGAAACCAAATTTTAAAAAGAAAAAAAAAGAAGAAAATTGGGATTAAATAAATTATTATTGTTTAAGCAGGGGGCCGTCCATAAATGACGTCATGCGCCTAGGTGGGGAGGGGGTCATGCATTTGTGACGAGGAGGAGGGGGGTGTTTAAGAAATATAATGTCACATCAAAAACGCGCAACTTGAAAAGTTCGACTTAAATATTTGATTGCTTGCAATTTATTTACTGACGTTTTCAATAGCTTCACACATGTTATGATAGAGTGCAGACTTACACTAAATACATATATAAATGACAAAAAATTAATCTGCAAGATGCTAACTTTCAATTAGAAAGTACGGATTTGGGGGGGGGGAGGACAAAGCTTTGTGACGTCATATTGGACGTCTAAGTTTTTGTGACAAAGTGTGATGAGGGGGAAGGGGGGGGGGTAAAAATTGTCCAAAATCATGTGACGTCATTTATGGACGGCCCCCAGTGACAAAAATGGATCCACTACAAGATATATTTATATAAATAGATTTATTAACTAGTTTTATCAGTTTAAAAAAAATAAAATAAACTATAGTCTGTTACATTGGACTACAAATTGACTTAACTTTATTTTAATGATTTATTTTAATCCATCTTAAAATATCTTTATAAGGTATACTCTTAAATCCATTTTACGGGTTTGTGATGTTTTAACAATAAAAAAAATTCCCCTTAACTTCTATTCAGCTTTCCATATGCACTGTTCACTAAGTTAAACTAAAGCATTAGCTTCACAGAGGTAATTCTTTTTAGCTGAAATAATATTTGTGTTACATGTTCTTTGAAAAATAAAGTAGATCCTTCACCACTTTTGCCATCAGATTTACTGTCTGTTGTATCAATTGGAGGCACAGGGGGTAATTTTTCAAATCCTCGTGGTGGAATATGAGGTTTGATTTCTACAGGCTCCTCTGGAGGTTGTGGTTTCTTGTCTGTTTTAAGAGCTGGAACGATGAATAAAGTTTTAGGAGTTAAGTGGATTTTTTTTTGAGACTCTAGTGTTATACAACGGTACTCTTCACTGGAACATCAGGAATGTTAAATTAAACATCATTAATAAAATATGCAGTAAGAAAATCAACGCATAATTTTAACACAAATACTTATTAAAACATGATCTATTTTATTTAAATAATTATTATAATTTGTTTTAAATTTTTGTTTGTTTTGTTTTGGAAACCTATAAATCATACTTTACTATAAGAATGTAGATTGAGCAAAAGATGTATTTTCAATCTGAAAATTTAACAGGTAAGAAATAACAAGAGGCATAAAATGAGTTCATCAACTGATTCTTAAAAAATTCCGCTATTAGAGGAACTGAATAAATAATATGAACAGTAACTTTATATCATTTCAGTATGTTGTGTATTGAAAATTAAATTGAGAATACAGTAGCATACAGTTTGATTTCATCTCATCATATTACAAGAAAAATCACATAATTTTCATATCTTGTCATTATATTTGAAATATTTTTTGAAAGGGATAAGCATTCATTCCAAACTGTTTAGATAAAAAATTTGGAAATTGGCATATGAAAAACAAAATATAAAAAGAAGCCTCTTTTAATTCTGATTTTTGTAAGATTTTTCAGTTTTTTGTTTATTTTTAGTTTTTTTTAACACTGGTAGGTAGCAATTTTGTCATAAATTTATTTAAAGAATATGATACTATGATCGCAATTTAATGCATTTCAAAAAATACATTATATTTTTATTGTTGCTCTTCCAATATGGGTTCCTGTAATGCTATGAGGTCAAATCTATTCATTTTAATATCAACTTGTAGCTGTATTTTTAACTGTGCTATGAAAAAGTAATGTGGATAGTTTTAACATTTTATATAAGTGTTACATATATTAAAAAGTATTAATTGGAAGTTATGATAGTAATTACTCAAACAGAGATCATGGTTTACTACTTTATTTAGTTACTACATGTCAATGTTGAGAAAGCAACTCAAAATAAATTTTTTTATCAAAGGTAATTTTGAAGAGAATAAAGGTATTTAAGCTTTCTGTTGACTAATTATTTTATTGCTTAGTAAGTATTCAGTGGTGTCACTGTTGAGTTCTACTAGATTTATTTTCTAAATCCACTGAAAATGTTACAGAATTCTGTTCTACTATAAAACTTTAAAAAAATAATTAAAGCTGATACAAAGTACAAGTAAACTATATAAATACAGTTTTGCATGTATGTGTCCCTCTCTTTATTATTTATTGTGAGAAAAATTTTAAGGAAAAATCTAAGAGGACTTGTTTAGGATCTGCTGCTCTTAAAATGCTATTCCAAAATCAAATGATAGAAATTGCATCTGGATACCATTACACATCCGTAGTATCCCAACTACCAAATCCTTCAAGACTGCACTTAAGACACATCTATTCAAATTTTATTTTCAAATTAATGAAACAACATTTTTTTTAATGATTAAAGTAGCTTATGTGTAACGTACTGTCATTTATGGGGTTGTTATGATATGAATGTTTATTTAATACTTATATGAATGTTATTATCTTCATGTAAAGCGCATAAAATGGATTTAAGAGTATACATTATAAATAAATGTTATTACTTATTAAGTATTTGGATGCTATTTAGTAACTTGTAAATGCAGCTACATTATTTTCCAATACTTATCCATTATTGCACAAGGGTTCTAAGAACAAACATTTAATTCTACTTTCATATGAAAAGATGGTTACAATTAGTTGAAAGAGATTCCCATTAGCCATAATTTTAAAAAAAATGGATAAAATATTTATAAACAAAGCTTTTACAATTAGACAAACATTTTGAAGAGGGATGACAAATCAGTGTCTCTAGAGATTGAGATGTGGGAAAAAGACAAAAAGACCCAATTAAAACATTTAAATAGATGCTATGTTAGAAATGTAACTACTAGTTCCAAATAAAAATTGATGACAAAATGGTACATGAGCTCAACAGCAATAAAAATCTTACCTAGTTTGTTATTTTGGAATTGTATTAGTTTTTCCTGCAATTAAAATATTTTTTTTTAAATTTAAAATGAAATAAAAATAATTGTTTAACAGAATTAATGAAAATTAAAATGAAATTTATTTGACTGATTAAATAATAATAATTTTTTTGCAATTCAGCAATGATCTGTTATTAAGTATTTCTTATCTATACACCCTTTTCTGTTTTACAATACTAACATTAAAATGAGTGTGCAGTACTTACTTTCAATGCTACAGCCATTGAGATTTTATCAGTTTTATTTGGAGGTGTAAGGGGGGCTTTGTTTTTGATGTTGAGCTGCAGAACATTTGCTTGTTGTAATTGTTCAGCTGGAGATAAATTAAATTATGATTCAAATTAAATTAATTTTTTAATCTTCACACTGACTAAAGAAAAATTTAAATGTTAAAACTCTCTTTTACAACTTAAGGTTGTAAAAATAAATTAATTTATGAATTTGAAAATTTTGTAGTATAGGTTAATGAAAGCATCCTATGACATTTAACTACTTGACTGTTGACACAAAAAAAAATTGCAATAAAACACACATTCACACCCTCAATTGAACTGTTAAATTCTATGTATTAGCAATTTGAAATATCAGGTAGATGATAAAATGTGGTTTAAATTTGAAATTGTATAAGATTTTTGGTCTTAGAATGTGCCACAAGCATGTTTTGTATTGTGAATTTCAGAGCACTTTTAATTTTTAGTGGCAATTTAAATTGTAAACTAAATTTTTATGATACTGAAGTGATGTTCCACTGTAAAGATTAATGATTGGATATTTTCATATAAGTGTTAATAATTGTTGATGTTTAAGTGCAGAAACACAATCAAAAGCATGTTGTTTAAAAAAAAATATGTGCTGGACAATGTTCCCTCTAAGGTTTGTTGGTCGGTGTGCAAAGTATAAAAACTTGTGTGCAACGTTGCACAGCATCCATTTTTTGTGTAATATTTTATAAATTTTGGTGCACGGTAATCCAAAACTGCTGAGCGGTAGTGGTCAGATATCTGTGCGGCCACGCAACTTAAAGGGAACATCGGTACTGAATGTTTTTACTGTCAAAAATCTGTTATGTAAATCAAAATGTAGACCAAGTATCTTTAATGTGGCTACCCAAAAATAATTTGTATTTTAATTAAATGCAATTTTATCTTGAGCCTAGCAAGATGTTGAGAACCTAGGCTTGGTATTGAACCATATTGAATCAATAAAAATTGTCAGCCTTGTTCAATCAATCTCATCTGTTACAGCACAAGCAATGAACTAAATTTCACTGATTATTCCAACCTGGATCTTCTCCACCCTATCAAAAGAGAAACAATATTTAATCGACACAATTTTTTTGAATATGTTGTGTTAATTATTTTAAATGGATTTTTTTAAAAATTACTTGAAGGCAGTTAATATCAATTTAGCTATAAAAAGAAGAAAAAAACGTAATAATCATTGTATGTTTTTTTTTAAACTTTAAAATAGTTAAATTAATGGAAATAAACTTACACATCCCCCATCAGCAACAGGATACAGGTCATCATCCTCTGTAGGTAAATGGTTTAAATGATGCATTAGGTGCAAATAAAAGTAAAAGAATCTAATAATTTATTTATAGTATAATTTCACCAATTAATTACTACTTCAGGAAAAATAATTTTAAAACTAAAAATGTAACTGATATACTAAAAGAAATAGGGTTTGTTTTTTTATTAGATAGATTGATTTACCAGGTGCGGGTACAGTCTGCAATAAAAACAATTGAGTAAGGTTTAAATAAAAAAAGTATATGCAAATACACTTCAGTTTGAAAAATGTGGAAACTTATAGAAAAAATAATGTTTCTTTATTATTTAAAAATACTAATTAAAGCTAAATTAACTTAATATTTTAATATAACTTCTTGTTTTAAGTTAAAAAAAACATACCTACATTAGTTTTGAAGACTTTTTATTCGAATTAAATATTTTAAACATATATTTAGAAAAATCACATTAATTTAAAATTATCATAAATAACTAGAGGAAATTTCAAGAAATAAAAGCATTTTCAATAACTGAAGCAAACATATATTTATGTTTAAAGTTAATAAAACTAAATCAACCCATACATTTTTTATATTGAATCTGAAGCTTCTCATTATTTAAAAATTCTTTAAACAGAAATTCTAAGTAAAATATTCTTTTAAAAATAATGCTAATTAAACACCTATTATTATTGTTTTTTTCCCCCTTCTTTACAGAGTATAGAATTATACTCTGTAATAAATAAGATTAAATTTCTAACTAAGCTCCATAAATGCTCTGATAAAAAACTCCATCAGCAAGACCAATAAAGCTTTTAAATCTAAATTCCTATTAATAAATTGAGGTGTAAGAAGGTCATAGACTAAATTAATGGGTGCCTTAATTAAGAAATTATCTTATTTTATCTTATATGCTTCTTCTTTACAGAAAATTATTGCATCCTACCCTTATAAACAGCTATGTATAGGCTTTCATTTTAAAAAGATTTTTGTATGCTGATAGTGTGTTGATTTTCTAGGTTCTTTCAAGCAACCCAATCTGCACCTGAAAAGCAGGCAGGAAGGAGAGGGATTTTTATGTGTTTTTTCTTGCAAATGGAACAGGAAAAATGATTTTATCGCTATGTCTATCTTAGTAAAAGAACACTTAAGTACTAAAGCCAGAACAGGTTAATTCTTTGAATCAAATATGAAAACTAGCTTTCATTTTCAAGTTACCCTTAATAGAATTGTTTTTGGTAAAAGTTTTAAAATTTTTTGTCTCTTGTGTGAGTTCAGAATAATTGCCTTCCAAATACTTCCATTTCATTCTTTCATTCTTTTCTTTTAACAAAAAGCTGAATGTCTTTTAATTATTTTAATTATTAAAATTAAATAACATTTTAAAAAGAAAATGTTTGTCTTTAGATGGGATGAAAATGATAACCCTTTGGTATTTTTTACCTATTAGTGTAAAAGTAACAAAATCAATTTTCTTTTTTAAAACACTAGTTGAGTCAGGTTCAGACAGCTAAATGGCAAATTTATATTTTATGATAAATTAAGTGTTATTAAAATCAACTTAATTAAGACTAAACATATGTCATGATTTGTTATTGAAAATGTTTATAAAATAAACACATAAAAATTCTCGTTCTTCCGGTCCAGAATTCGGGCGTGGAATGGGTTGCTTGAAGAAATCAGTAAAACCAACACTTTATCAACATCTAAAGCTCTAATAAGAATGCAGGACTATACAAAAACCATAGATAAGCATAGGACACAATTATCTTCTGTATAGAAGGAGCATTTGTAACAGATGAGATAAGATAAGATTTTTAAGATGAAGCCACATTTGGAAAGAAAAGAATGTTATTAAGATGCATACAGAACAGAAGTGATGTACCAACATTATTGAGGAATCTGTCTATTCAGAACAACAGTAAATGCTTTGTTTAATGAAGAAAGTGTTTCAAAATAAAGAGAGGCATATTATATAATAATAGCTGAATAATAGATACAACAGATTTTAGAAATAAGAATAAAAATTCATAACAATATTTTAAATTGTTTCTGTTTTTTTAAATATATTTGGTTTCCAAATTAGTTTGTATGAACAAGATTATTAAAAGAAGGATGGACTATGATGTCTCTTGGATATTTTTGTGGATAACATACAATTGGATTACAGTGCACTGGTTGAGAAAAAAAAACTGATTTAAATTTCATAGAAAGCTTAATTATAATATTTTTTAAAAAATTACATCCTTTTTTTTAAAGTTTAAATGATTGGAACCCATATTTGGATTGACAGAGACAAAACTTCACTGTCCAGATTAATAAAAAGCTAGATTACTCAAAGAACTATTCATTGAACTTTCCCCAATCCTTGAAGTAATTTTCCAAACCTCCCTAAAACAGGCTTAAAGTGCGACAGGATGGGAAGTGTGACCCTACTTTTTGAAAATGGAGATAAAACAGACTTTGGTACTTATAGACCTGTCTCACTTACTAGCATTACTTTTAAATGATAAGAGCATTGTAGTCAATAGAAGTATTAACATAAATAATGTCCTGTGTCCACATCAAAATTTCAGGAAAAATGGATCGTGCTGCTTAATAGATTGTTCTAATGATGATTTGTCAAAAGGAGTAGATAATAATCAAACTTCTTGAAAGCATTTTCTAAAGTTCACCATTATAGTTTACCCAAAAACTTAAATTCTTTCCATCTTTGTTACCTTAAACCAGTGAATTCAAGATTTCCTAATTTGCAGAGAACAAACTGTAATAGTTAATTAATCTAAATAAAATGCAATGACAGTCAAGTCAAAATTTCCAAAAATAACTGTTCTAAGACTTCAACCGTTCTTAATTTATATAAATAATTTATTTAGTTCACAACATCTCAACCATAACAAAATTTGGGTTATTTGCTATAGGTCACTTGAGTCAGAACAAGATATTGAAATCTTACACAAAGACCCCCATATCAACACATATCATGTGTCACTGCTGTCCATGGCAGATGCCTAATTTGCCAAACTTCTTTTGAAAAATATGTAATTACAAATAAAAATGAATTTTTATTGGCAGGAATAATAAGAAATTTAATTAAATATTCAACTGCTAGGTTTCAAAAATAAGATATACCCAATTATTTTGAAAGAATATTTTGATTGAATATGAAATTAGTGCTATTTTTACAATGATAAAACTTCAAATCAGGTTGATGCTTTTCTGAAAGTGTAGGAAAACAAGGCGGTGCACGCATTAAATCAATGTGAAGAGAATGTTGAGAAATGTGCCCTTCTCACTACCTGAGCATCATCCCACTCCTCATCCCATTCGCCATCATCTGAATCAGACTCAGGAGATGATGGTCTTTTAGGAACAAAGCAAGGGCAACAGGATTACAAGCTGTCATACCATACCCACTGGTATTATTATATGGTTTTAAAAATTCCAAAGTAGACAGACAGTAAATAGCAAATGCAGATTTTTGTTCCTTCTTACATTTTCCTTTAGTACATTTTGTATTAAAAATAATTTTTTAAATTTTTTCAATAAAATTACTTGCATGCACATAAAATGCAGATTTGAAATCCTGTGATGGTTCCAACTTGTACCTTGCAAAAGGTTTTGCTCCTGTATCTGGTCTAGGTGGCAATCTTGGCTCTTGGTTAATGTTGACTTCTGGAATCTCATAAGTATCATCTGAATTCTCGTGCTGCTGACACAAAATGTATAAACATTAAAAACACTATTTTCAATAATTATATGCTTGTTTCTTAAGGAGCTATTCATTCTCTATAGCATTCGAATAGCATAGAAGGATCTTTTCATATCAACAGTAACAATACTAAGTAATTTAGTAAGGAAAATTTCTATTAGTCTACAACAACCTAAACCCAAGCATCTGCCATGAACATGCAACATAAGATTTAAATTTCCTTTAAAAAAAACAAATTTTTTCCTCATGCTAAAAAAGAAAATATTTCACTTCAACCCTAAATGGGTGGAATCCCCCATTAAAGCATGCCTTACTTTTTTAAACTAAAAGGTAACAGTGTTTGACGTGGCCACAGGGGCTCTTATCTTATCTGTTACAGACGCTCTTTCTTTACAGAAGATTATTGTGTCCTAAGCTTATCCATGGTTTATGTAAGTCTTGCACTTTTATTATAGTTTAAAATCTTGATAAACACCGAAATGTTTGCAAAAAATGTAAATTTTATTTTTCCTTTTATCGTTTTGTGACACTGTCACATGCTGGGTATGGGAATTGTAAGATGAATTTTTTTTCTTTGAAAGTCAAATTAAGCTGTAGTAGCAATTACATATGCTAAGATGTTTGGTAAGGATTCAAATATTTATGCAAAGTGATTTTTATTTTGAAAAGTCACTTTGACATTAATTGATATGCAACAACAGCAATGCATATCAATTTTTAAAAGAAGCAATATTTTAAATTTAATAACATCAGGCAGTATTAATTTAACAGAAAGCAAGCTGTGTCAGGGATTCATTTTGAACATGCTTTTAATATATTAAGACAGAACTGCATGAAAGATAAGTCAGTTAAAATGTCTCAAACATCATATTTTTATATATTTTGTAATGGACTTTCTATTAAAAAAACGGGATCCCTGTTATCTTTTTTAGCCTATTTTTCAAATAAGATCCTACTGAACATAAAGAAGAATATGGGCCTGGGACTATTTTAATAGATGAGTTTTAGCCAGCCATGATGTACAGTCGAACCCACTTATCTCGAGCTCGGTTATATCGACAACCCTATTATGTCGACGTTTTTTATTGGAACCGCCAAATTCTCTCTTTGTCTTAGCATTTTCTCATCGGTAATGTCGATTCTTTTATGTCGCCGAAACCTAGTATCTCGAGCACAAAAGAGGGCCAAATTTGCAACTTAACTCGATTTTCGTCGGTTGAAAATAAAGGTTTGTATCGAGAATCGACGGTGGTTTTTATATAATTAAATAAAAAAATTAATAAATTATTATTCTTTTAAAAGTTTGTTGTTGTTGCTTTGTTACCAGTAAGATAAGTGACTGTGACACTAACACGCGCGTGACGATGAAACTGATAACACAGTACTAGTACACACAGCCCACAGCGTGCTGTGATCAACGGTCAAGGCCACAATAGTTTTATTTATATTACAAAGTTTGATTGACTGAGGAAATTCGAGAACGTTCTGATAGTTACTTAACAGATATCCTGCACGTCAAAAGCATTAAACTTAAAATAACCATATTGATTTGTTTATTTGTATTTTAAATTCGCGGATACGATGGCAAACGCGACTGCGACACGGCGAAGCGTAAACTTTGACCTTTTAGCGCATGCGCAGACAATTGTAAACTGGTAACTTATTTTTCATTAAATAAATGGAATCGAAACATGACAGAGACGTAATCAAAGTCCTTTACTACGGCATAAATATATATACATCAAAAGCATTAAACTTAAAATAACCATATTGATTTGTTTATTTGTATTTTAAATTCGCGGATACGATGGCAAACGCGACTGCGACACGGCGAAGCGTAAACTTTGACCTTTTAGCGCATGCGCAGACAATTGTAAACTGGTAACTTATTTTTCATTAAATAAATGGAATCGAAACATGACAGAGACGTAATCAAAGTCCTTTACTACGGCATAAATATATATACATCAAAAGCATTAAACTTAAAATAACCATATTGATTTGTTTATTTGTATTTTAAATTCGCGGATACGATGGCAAACGCGACTGCGACACGGCGAAGCGTAAACTTTGACCTTTTAGCGCATGCGCAGACAATTATAAACTGGTAACTTATTTTTCATTAAATAAATGGAATCGAACCATGACAGAGACGTAATCAAAGTCCTTTACTACGGCATAAATATATATACATCAAAAGCATTAAACTTAAAATAACCATATTGATTTGTTTATTTGTATTTTAAATTCGCTGATACGACGGAAAACGCGACTGTGACACGGCGAAGCGTAAACTTTAACCTTTTAGCGCATGCGCAGACAATTATAAACTGGTAACTTATTTTTCATTAAATAAATGGAATCAAACATGACAGAAACGTAATCAAAGTCCTTTACTTCGGCATAAATATATATGCATGTGTATATATATGTATATATATATATATATATATATATAAATTCCCGATTAGTCATAACTTTTCCCGACTTTCAAGGCCGAGAATTTATTTTTAAGAATTCCCGACTTTTTCCCGTTTTCCTGAGTGGGAACCATGGTTATATTTAAATTTTAAACGGTCCTTAAAAACGAACGGTCATTACAACCTTAGACTTAGGAAAGAGTGAAGAAATATTAGGGTTCCGATACGATTCCGATAAATCATCCCATCACTAATTAACGCTAACTAATTAATCATGTACATAAAGAAATTTCAAGCACATGTTAATATTTTGCCGCCATATTGGATTTCGTTTTATCTCGATCATCGGTTATGTCGACGCCATTTTTCATACCCCAACGCCGTCGACATAAGCGGTTTCGACTGTAATTTATTTTTAAAACTCACTATTCACTGCTTAGGAATTAAGAAATGAAGGTTTTAATTTTATTCAGTGAAGTTGCTAAATAATCATCTTTGTTGGTGTTCCAAACTTAAAGGACATATGGCATTTTATTTCATCAGTTTATCATGATATTTTTTGGTGAACAAACTGTTTAAATTATAAAACTCAATCATGAGTCTAAAACTAGCATTAGGTAGCAGTAGTAGACAGGATGATAATTGACATGTAATATTGTTTTTTTGAATATTGCTGTAAACATCATTTACTGAACTTTTATTGCATCATTTGTATTTTACAATTACAGTCTGAGAAGACATTTAAAAACTGAAACTCCAAGCTTGACACATTATAATTTATAAAAAATTCAAGTAAAGAATTTTATAAATATTTATCAGGCTTGGTCTAATTAATAGTTAAATACTAAAAGAAGAATAAGGAGAAAAAACAATGCTCCTAAAAAAGAGCTTGTGCAATATAGACAGAAAACTTGCATAAATCAAATTATTTTTCATGCATCTCAGAGCTAATCTATGCTAAGCAGTAATTGATAGATATTAATTAATGATGTGGCAATAAATTTATAAATATACCACGAAACCTCCAACTCCAAGCATTGCTACAGGTGGTTGTGTTGACCCATAATTCCTTTGAATGGCTGGACTTAATGCCTTAGGTGGTCTCATATCCTCATAAAAATCCTTGGTTTTCATGTCATAAGGAAAAAGGAAAATTAATTATTAGAAATATTTGAATAAAAGTAGAGATTTAATCCAAAAGTTCACACCCAGATGTTCTAGATTCTAGGGTGTATTATTTTCAAGTTAAATATATTATTATTAGTAGTAATTATGAATTTTGGCTGAGACCTCAGGGAAACAAAAATGCCATTAGAAAGTTCTCACTAAAATAAATTGTGAGAGAATTATCTATAAATAATTAAAATACATATTTTATCTTATTAGTCAATAAAATATTTGAAACCTTAAAAATCGATTGATATGCATTTCAACATAAAGATATACTATATCTTATATCTTATCTATACAGACGCTCCTTCTATGCAGAAGATAGTTGCGTCCACAGACCATGACAGATGATCTGTTGGCAAGTGATGCAGCGTTCACAGGCCACGGCTTTGTGGGTTCCACGCATTACCCAGCCGCCTAACTACATGTAGTGCTAGGTACCCATTCGGAGCGGGGTGACTCAGGGACGCCCTAGGCCCCGGGAACAAACCTTTGCCTTCACACGGATTCGAACCCGTGACCATCGGTACGGCAGTCCAGTGCGCTGCCACTCGACCACCGCGTCCCCTACTATACATTACCGGAAGGCATTACCATTAGAACTACTAATCTGCCAGAGTGCCTAATACTATTCAAATTTTTCGATTAATTAAGCTTTCCCAATAAAAAATAAATGGATTGAAAAATATCTGTTGCTTCGGTATTAGTGTAATTATTTAAAAAACTAATAATCAAATAACATATTGATATTGCACAAAGCAACATCGAGTGTTTGCTCTTTCAACATAGCAAATAACAAGAAAAAATGTTATTGATAATGTGAGTATTTATTCAAATTTAAAGCAGCTATGAATCTGTTAAGTGCAGTCCTGCAATTAGCATATAATAAATTATGATGGATCAAATGTTTCAATGTGTATCGCCAATAGTATTGTCTTAAGTCTTAAGTGGCAGTGTGCCCCAGAACTTAGTAAGTCTTAGGGTAAGGTGCTAAGTAAGGCTCAGTAAAATAATCATCTAAGAGCAATTTAATCATTTTCAAGTAGAATGCAAATATTATGTCCGTTTAGTGTATTTTGTTAGCTTCTTTATCAGAAACAAAATTTAAAGGATTTTTAAATAAATGTTAATAATTGTCATCACAGATGACTTTTTGGTTCAATTTATGTCAAGAAAATAAAAAAAGAGCTTGAATTAAACTTAAGTATTAAATATCCTAAAATTCAGTATCAAATGATTTCATTAGATTTAGAGAAAGAAAAAAAATAGTAGTAAATCTTACGTCAAGGGTCTCTTTGATTGGGGGAGGTGCCTGATTTCTTCTTGGACTTGGAAGAGGTGGAGCTGCATGGCCCTAAAAGTAAGATAGAAACTTTTAAAGTTGATTGCAGAGTTATTTGGGCAAATCAAATGAATATATAAATATAAGCTAACATCCACTGTTTAGGACAGGATATTATTTATTTTTTAGCTATTATTTTCTTTATTAATTATTAATGCTTTTGTTTATGTATGCGATTCTTTCGGTCATATGATAGACTAAGCTTTCAGCAATCTTAAACACATTTTAAGGCATTTTAAATATAAATGAAGTAAATTATAAGAATGACAAGCTGACCATTTGAATTTTCCTTCAAAAGATATTCTTAAAAAACTTGTTTTTAAATAATATCTAATCTATTACCCATTACATTGTTTTTTCTTAGACCTTAAATAAATCAAACTATTAGCCATTAGGCATTCCTGTTGACAGTTTATATTATTTAAATAATGAATTATAAAGGAAGTATTTATACAAAAACATTTATCTAGTGGTAAAATTTAAAAAAAATATATTTTGTCACAGTTAAATACTACAATTATGTTAGTTGAGGTAATTAACAATATAAAAATAAATATACAAACCCTGTGTGGTGGTGGTACTGGAGGCAACTTGCTGTTAGGCTGAAATGAAGATTGAAATGAAATATATATATATATATACTCAAAACTTAATTATACAGATTATAAGTGAACTATTTTGTTATTTTATAACTAATTATAAAGAGTTACTTCAAATTTTCTCATGAACAGTTGAGACAATTTGGCTTACTGGAGGGGGAGGTGGCCTTCTAGAAGATCTGTCCATTCCACTTGTGATAAGTTTTTGAATGGAACAGCTAAAATTTAAAAGAAAACAAGATCTCCCATTAAAAAAAACTCATCACTGTTTAACTTATTTAAAAAAAAATTAAACAATATAATTTGCAATTGTCACGCAAGTAGTGTCTGTCAGTCCTGACGCTACTAATTTTAGAAAGCAGGGAAAACCAAATTACTGCACCAAAGCATCAAAAGGTGTGCAAATTAAATATGCGCTGTAAAAAATATTATATGACGTCATTGTTTTCGCTCATATTTTAAATTTGGAAAAGGGATCAATGTAAAAAGAGGATTTGATGATGGTTAATTATAAAATCAAATTTAAAAAAAACCCGAAAAAAACAAGTTTTTGACTATAAATCCTTTATGTACGAGAAGTAACTAAAAGAATGTTCATTATAATACGCAGCGCAAGACCATCCAAAAATACAAAATTGCAGTTGTGTCGTAAAACATGTTTAATATAATGCGCGCCGATCAGGAATATGTTTCTAAAAAGAGTTGTCAATAAAATACGCACCTTATTGCGCGACAGAAAGATTGTTCAATATACATGTAATACGCACCGCGACACTCTATCTAAAAAAATAACATGATACATAGGAATAAATAAAATAATCTAAAATATCAATAATTTAATTACGGTACATGCGATCGATCTGAAATTTTGATACATTGTTTTTATCATTGGTACGAAACTGCCTGCATAATTTCAGCTCGCTAGCTTACGAGGAAGTGGGTTAAAAATCGATCAAAAATTTAGGCGACAAGCAATCAATGAAGGGTTCAAACAAACAACCAGACACCACAAGTTAATATAAAGGATTTAAAAACCAAGTTTTTGACTATAAATCCTATATGTACGAGAAGTAACTAAAAGAATGTTCATTATAATACGCAGTGCAAAACCATCAAAAAATACAAAATTGTAGTTGTGTCGTAAAACATGTTTAATATAATGCGCACCGATCAGGAATCTGTTTATAAAAAGTGTTGTCAATAAAATACGCACCTTATTGCGCGACAGAAAGGTTGTTCAATATAATGCGCACCCTTACACTCTATCTAAAAAAATAACATGATACATATGAATAAATAAAATAATCTAAAAAATCAATAATTCAATTACGGTACATGTGATCGATCTGAAATTTTGATACATTGTTTTATCATCGGTACGAAACTGCCTGCAGAATTTCAGCTCGCTAGCTTACGAGGAAGTGGGTTAAAAATTGATCCAAAGTTTTGGCGACAAGCAAGCAATCAAGGGTTCAAACAAACAACCAGACACCACGAATTAATATAAAGGATTTAAAAATAATTATAAAATACTTTGTTTAAATTCAGAAAGTTCAATATTTCGTATTTATCAAACAGGGACAAGTTAGTTGGGCTTTTGAGAAAGGTCTTATAAAATAAATAGATTTCAGCTGAAAACTTCCGTCATTTTGACGGGTGTATGCATGTATAATAATAATATGCAACATGAGTTATTCCATTTCATTTCCTTGTTTCTCCAAAACTTTCTAGCTATCAAGTTATATGGAAAAGGATGTGCGCATTATTTCACTATTGAACTGTGTTAGGTCCCCTATTCACACTCTTTTTAATTTATATAAATGATTTACCCAACATCTCAACAGGAACAATGAACTTCATGTCAATGAAGTTATTTAAAAAATCAAACAAAACCTTAGGCTTTATAAAAAGAAACTTTTACGAAAGTAACAGTGATATAAAACTAAAATGCTAACTCACTTTGGTGAGACCTGTATTAGAATATGCATATTCTGTGTGGGACCCATGCACCAAAGAAAACATTGATAAACTAGAACAAATTCAAAAAAGAGCTGCCAGGTTCATTACTGGAGAATATTCAAAACTGACAAGAATAACACCATTATTAAAATCATTAAACCTTGAAAGACTAGAGGATAGAAGAACCAAGAGCAAAGTAGTAATCATACATAAAGCAATTAATTATAATTTAGAAATACAACACAAAGATAACTTAATACAACCCTCAGATAGACATAAGTATAAAAACACCTTTCTTATTCCGTATGCAAGAACAAAACACATACAAATTTTCGTTTTTCCCCATCCTGAATTAGGGCGTGGCATGGGTTGCCTGAAGAAATCAGGAAATCCAATACTTTATCAACATTTAAATCTCAAATGAAAATGCAGGACTAAACACAAACCATAGGTAAGCGTAGGACGCAATAATCTTCTGTATAGAAGAAGCGTCTGTAACAGATAACAGATAAGATAGGTTATTTATTAGGGCTGCGGAAATTAACGATCAATTTCTCGATTAATCATTAAAAAATGTATCGATTAAATATCAATTAAAATATTTTAATCGATAAAAATTCGATTAAAATTTAAGAAAATATGTATATTTTTTTTTCAATTTATTTAAAAAATAATTAATAATAATTTATATATTTTTAACATACACACTTCTTATCTATACCTTATCTTATCTATACAGACGCTCCTTCTATGCAGAAGATAGTTGCGTCCACAGACCATGACAGATGATCTGTTGGCAAGTGATGCAGCATTCACATGCCACGGCTTTGTGGGTTCCACGCATTACCCAGCCGCCTAACTACATGCAGTGTTAGGTACCCATTCGGAGCGGGGTGACTCAGGGACGCCCTAGGCCCCGGGAACAAACCCTTGCCTTCACACGGATTCGAACCCGTGACCATCGGTACGACAGTCCAGTGCGCTGCCACTCGACCACCACGTCCACTTCTCCTGCGTATTATTATAATTTATTAATTTATGTAGACGTGCAGATTTAAACAAAAAAAAATGGCGACTAATGACAGTTTCAGCATAGTTAAATTTAAGAATATAAACGGAAAGTTGAGCAAAGTAAAAGATGGTGAAAAAGTTTACTGTGTTCACTGCCGTAAACAATTCGCTTTTAGGGGATCAAATGCATCGCTGAGGTACCACCTTCAGCACAAACATATTAGACAGGGGAAATAACGCAATAAAACAAAAAATGTCAATTACTTGTTTTTGTTACTTCCCATGATATGTTCAGTTTAATGACGTAATACATTTTAATTTTTGGCTTTAATCGAAATTAACGATTAATTTATAATATTAATCATAAATCTTTCAAAAGTTATCGATTAAATTTAAATTAATCGTTAACAGTCCTATTATTTATAGATTATACAATCATCAGCAGAGCAATTAAATCATAACATGATAGAACAATCTTATAAAAAGACTTACCGGTAGATGAATTAATAAAAATTGGAAACCAATTGGAGTATGTCTTTCTACCCAGAAAAGTGTCAAATGTTAAGAGTAACAAAGAAAAAGAAACAAATAAATTCAAAATATTTCATTCATGGAAAACGACTAATCCAAACTAAAGATGCAAAATACTTAGGAGTGATAATAAACGAAAAACCATCATGTAATTCCAATGTCAATGAAGTTATTAAAAAAATCAAACAAAATCTTAGGCTTTATAAAGAGAACATTTTACAGATGTAATAATAATATATAACTAAAATGCTACCTAACTTTGGTGAGACCTGTATTAGAATATGCGTCTTCTGTATGGGACCCATCAACCAAGGAAAACATTGATAAACTAGAACAAATTCAAAAAAGACCTTCCAGATTCATTACTGGAGAATATTCCAAACTGACAAGAATAACACAATTAGTTAAATCATTAAACCTTGAAACACTAAAGCATAGAAGAACAAATAGCGAAGAAGTAATAATACATAAAGCAATTAATTCTAATTTCGAAATACAACGCAAAGATAACTTAATACAATCCTCAGATAATTAGGATAAAAACACCATATGCAAGAAGAAAAATATACACATTCTTGTTCTTCCCGTCCGGAATTCGGGCGTGGTATGGGTTGCCTGAAGAAACCAGGAAAACCAACACTTTATCAACTTTATCAACATTCAAAACTTTAATAACAATGCAGGACTAGAAACAAACCACGGATAAGCGTAGGGCACAATAATCTTCTGTAGGATCGTTTCTTATGGATAAGATAAGATCTATCTCTATATATAATTCTCTTCATGGGACCATGCGAGACACCACGACGCAAGTATGTGCAACCGAGCATGACGAATTACCCTCGCTGGGATCGACCAATATATCGAAACCAACAATGGTCCTTGCGTTTCACTTGCATTGTTCCTGCACAGAACAACGTGAGATTCGTAGTGTACTGGTTATCACGTCCGCCTCATACGGGGAAGGTCCTGGGTTTAAGCCCCAGCGAGAACATTTTTTAGATTTAAAAAAAAATGTCTGTTTGTGCCCGTTCTTTTACCCCTTTATTGCCAACACTAGCTGACCCGCGGCTTAGCATACACAGCTAATGATTTAGTTACCAGTGAAGACTTCCTGAAAGACGCAGTTGTCAAAATGGGGTGGGTTTGGCCAAACGTCTGTGAGTGAATGAAAAGAAGGAACTCTGGAGAGATCCACGGCGTAGCATTCGCCGCAGACTTGCTCATCATAGACAGTGCAAAGAACGGTTGGGGGGAGGGTGAGAGTACAGACACAATAGGCAACACTAAGTAAATAAAAATAGCGAGTAAACGTAAAGACATGCACATTGAGGTTGTAGTTACCCGCCTCCCATTTATTACTACCAGCCCTTAAACATAAACTGTGATTGGCCTACCCTAGCGAGGGTTAGTCATACTTAGGGTTGTTATTTGCGTGTTTATTTATTATTTTTTTTTGTTTGAAAACCGAATATCGATTATGTAACTCCGATTTTAAACCGACTATCGTTTGATAGATGACTTGATAGAAGTAAGGGGTGTACCGAATTTCGACTGCAAATGTCTCGAAGCCAACAATGAGCTGGCAGCTCAACCGACATTCACTCGCGTTGTTTCGATTTCTTCGTGCTGTAGTTTGTGTCCGTTCTTTCTCCACTTTCTTTGTACTCTTCATGAGCAAGTCTGCGGCGTATGCTACGCCAGGGGGCGTCTAGTTATTTACTGTTACTCTTAGATATCCACGAAAACACAGCCACCAAGGACGCAAAAATTCTGCAGCTATCAACGAGTCAGAAAACAATCAATGTGTGGTGTCTAACAGGAGCAAACATACAAAATAATAGCCCATTCTTTTCTCATTGCATTTTTACAGCCAGTGTGTTGCATTGATGAATTAACAAGCACCTTTAATTTACATAAAGGAAACTTTTATTTTCGTATAAATACACAAGCTGCTTATATGGCTAGTTTAGTTCTCTAACTAACTAGGACAGATGTCCCTGGGACAAGATCCAAAACAAACGAGGAAGTTATTTTCACTCTCTTGTTTAAATTCCCAATGAGTAACTTAATGCAACTTTTTTGTTTATTTCATGACTTATAATGATATACGTTATATAGTTATTTCATATAGCAAAATACTGGTATCTTTTATTGCATTTATGTATTAAATAAAAATGGAGAAGATTTTATGATATACTACCAATGATTTGAAATTCTTTCCTCTGGCAGCCAAATGCAATAAAGATTGACAGTTTGACAAATTCAACAGAATTCGTTAGAGCTCAAAATAATTTATGACAATCCAAAAATCCAAAATTTTAGTTATGTCTCAAATATATAAAGGATTTATATTTTAAAAACAAGCTTCTATAGTCTGCCTGCTAAATTTCAGCTCGATTTGATCACGGGAAAAGGGTTATAAAAACATTTTTAACATAGTGCGCACCGCGAGACACATTAGCAATCAATAGCATTTACATTTACAGATCGGGAACATATTTTTAAAAAGTATCGTCAATATAATACGCACCGCACAGCGCGACAGGAAAGTATTAAAAAGGTTGTTCAATATAATACGTATTGCGGCACTAGCACAAAAATAAATAGAGGTAAAAAAAAAGATTTTTAAAAACCACCGTTTTATAATTGGTCTTATAAGTTCAATTACTTTATCAACATTTAAATCTGTAACAGAATTTCAGGACTAAACACAAACCTAAGATAAGGGGCCGTCCATAAATGACGTCACGCACCTAGGGGGGAGGGGGGTCACACTTTTGTGACGAGGGGAGGGAGGGGGGTTGAAGAAATGTGACGTCACATCAAAAGAGTAACTCGAAATAAAACTTCCACTGTAAGATTTGGTCGTTTACAATTTATTTAATGACTTTTTATTTTTTAAATAAAAAAAAATATCATCAGTGCTTCTTAAAGTGCCGGTCCATAGGGCATCAGACGCCGTTTGGCGTAAGTTATCAAGAAATGAAAATTAAATCTAATTATAATCCTTTAAGTTTGAGAACCCACAAGAGAACGTATAAAATTGTTACCTTCTGTCGTTTGATGTTGACATCAAAGCATTTGTGATGTAACCGCATCTCCGTTTTTAAGGCAGGAGTCGGCGAGCTTTTTTGCCCCTTACCCAAAAATATACAAGTTTATGTGTGCGTTACATCCCCAGACTCGAGGTCCTGCCCACATGACTCGGGCGGGGATTTTGGGGAGCGTCGTTAGCCCCCCCCCCTAAAATGCAACTGGTGAGTTTTACAAGCATGATAAGTGTCTAAAAATGATATGAATAGGATTATGTGTAGATATTTTAAGTCAAAACGACGCGGAATATCCATTTATTTTTTAAAAAATATTTTTTATTTAATTTTTTTATTTGGGGGGGGATCTATTTGATACAATTATAAACGTTTTAAGTTTGATATAATTGTTCGATTGTTTGTTTGGTCTAACGCCTCTGGCCATTCTAGATATAATAGTATTCATTAACTTTATTGAATGCATCAATTCTTGACATCGCAAATTCGAGAGTAGCACTGTATAGGGTTGCCAGATGTCCGGTTTTGTACCAGACTGTCCGGTATTATCGTTATTTGTCCAGTGGAAAAATGGAAGCAATACCGGACATTTTACATTGAAATATTGTGCCATCGACAAAATTCGACACTAGTGTCCGGTATTTTTGAGACGCCATGGCAACCCTAAGCACAAAACAACTTTTCTTCTTAGCTCAGTTTTTAAGGCATTAATTTTAAATATCACAGAAAGGATACTTGATACACAAAGTAATGTGGATTAAGATTATTGTCACTCGTGTCAATATAAATGAAAGTAGGGTGGATTTAGGTGTCTTCATATAGTACGTAGGTAAGAATCTACATAGATGTCAAATTTAAAAAATGCATTTTCTGGAAGGAACCGGTTCAATAGTAGGCATATGTTCGAAGCGCACACGTACAAATTACGGTACACTTGACGTATTTTAATATATCTAGTGGATTGTAGTGGATGTTATATGTCCCAAATGAGTCTGCATTACCCCCAATAATTCCCTTTGACCCCAGATGGGGTAATTTACCCCTGTTCGCCGACCTCTTTCTTACGGATGCCCGACAGTCAATTGAGGGGTTTTTAAAAAATACATTTTAAAAATATTATTTTTATATATTTTTTAAAAAACAAAGAAGTTAAACCGTGATGATTAAAAGTCAATGTTTAATTCGTATGCATTAAAATAAAGTATAATCTAAGGATGTTAACACAGTTCGTTTTTGAAGGCCGGTTAAACGTTTTTAAAAAAAAACGGACCGGTTCAATCGGATACCTAAAAATTAAAATTATAAAAGTTTATGTTAATATTATTATTAACCCGAAAAGAGCGGATTCTAGCGAATTTATATGCCCACAATGATTCAGCATTACCCCCAAGAGTTCCCTTTTTACACCGAATGAGATAATATACCGCTGTTCACCGACCCCTCCGTTAAACCGCCCGATAGCGGTAGCCATGTATTTTTCATTAGTTTATAAACTCCACAAGAGAATGCAACAATTTAAACACGCCTCGTCCATTGGTGGCATTATATTTACAACTCTTGTGTGATGCACTTGAAATCGTAAAAAAAAATTGGGAAAAAAAAAGGCATCGAGCTGAAATTTGGCACACGGACCCGTGTCACCTAACAATGCATCGTATAAAAAATTCAGATCGATCGAACGTACCGTAATTAAGTTAATGCATTTTTAGTTTATCTATATAAAACTATATGTAGAAGTCGCTATTGTTTACATTTTACGGGTCACTTGACTTCACGCCAGCCATCGGTGAACACATCTCGTGTTTTAACCAGGTGTACCGGCGTGCTTTTGTTTACATTTTACGTGTCACGCTGAGCTCGGTCCAGCGATCGGTGCCCAGACCTTTCCCCTCTCCCATCCGCCCCCCAGGGGTTATAAAGCAAAGGGAAGATAAGACAGATTCAGTCTGTAAATGTTTGTCGCGTTTGAACATAATCAATACTGTTAGTTATGTCTCATATATAAGGGATTTATACTTAAAAACTTTGTTTTTACGGGGTTGTTTTATTTTAAACTCCATTTATTTTACCAAAACCTCATAAGCGCCCGCCCAACGTTTTAATACCACGGGGATGAGGTCACGGGTTGAACTGCGCTGTCACGTGGATGTAAACAATGTCAGACGGGTAATATATATGCTATATAGAGATAAACTAAAATAAATGCATTACTTTAATTACGATACATTCGATTGATCTGAAATTTTGATACAATGCATTGTCATCCAAGATCTATCTGTTGTAAAATTTTGAGATCTCTAGGACCATCAGAAGTGGTTTAATTTTACTATGGCAAATTTGAAAATTTGCGGACAGACAGACAGACAGGAACGAAAGCAAGTTAATGAAAACGTGGTAATTAACATGCTACATAGAGATAAATAGAGATAATCTAAATATTCATTATTTAATTACAGTACATTCGATCGATCTGAAATTTTGATAGATAATTTTTATCATCCCCACGAGTCTACCTGCAAAATTTCAGCTCGCTAGCTTACGGGAAAGTGCATTATAAAATTATTAGTAACTAACCTCCATGGTATTTTTAAGCCCTTGTTGCTAAGTATCGTAAATCCAAAGAAATAAATAATAAAATTTGAATTTGTTGGTAACTAATCAATAGGGTTGGGGGGAGCACAGACCACCAAAGCTTCTTGGACTTACCACAAAAGTAATAGATACAATTGAATTTTCTATTCACCTAATCATATTATACTACCAAAAGAATGTCTTTTTTTCATAATTGTGTCTAAGAGAGCACCAAGTATGAAAACTAAAATTAATACCGTAACTTCAACATTTTGTTTGTATGTGATAGTTAATGGTGCATAACTTTAAAAATAAATTAATGTAAGCGCTGAAGACAAAGGATAGTTGTTGAAAATGAGTCTCTAAATGAAAGAAAACTTATTTTTGGTTGAAGTAGTTTCCATTAAGGGGCCGTCCATAAAGTACGTCACGCTCCAGAGGGGGGAGGGGTGTAAGAAAGTGTGACAGTTTGTGACAGGGGGGGTGGGTCCAGCCATGTGTGACGTCACGCTGTTTTATATTAAATTTTGATTATTTTGTTAGTAAAAAACAACATTTTGGTCCGAATGTGTGACGTACTCTAGGGGGGGGTGGTCCGAGATGTGTGACAGTTTGTGACAGGGGGGGAGGGGGGAGTTAAAAATGGTCAAAAATAGCGTGATGTACTTTATGGACGGCCCCTAACCCATCAATGACTGTTTTAAGCAAACGGAATGAGTTAGACAAAGTTGGATGAAAAAGTTTGTGATACATCAAATAAGATGGGAACAGAGCAACATTGATATGCCAGTTTGTCACATAATTCGGTTTCACTAAAGGTATGATCTATCAATAATTGGGGAAAGAATAATTTGAAAGGTTTATCTATAAACCATCTATAAATGCATTTAGCATACATCTGTTGTTGCAGCTACAGTTACACATAAAATATAAATCCTTGAAACAGACATATATGTGCAAAACTCAACAGTATGTGGCCTTTGTTTCAGAATAAGTAATATCTAGTTACAAATAATAGATCTAAATTTTGGCTATATTATATTTTATAGCCCACCCGTACCTAACTACTATGCAAGCTTTAAAATACAATTGATAGTAATTTTTAGCAAAGCCACAATATGAAGCTCCCCCCCCACCTTCCTTGTTATGAAAACCATGTTATAGTCTACAGCAGAGATAAGAAAAATTAGACACCTGGCAACTTCTGGCTTGTAAACTTGATTTACCCTTCTCTGGAGTAACTTCGTACAGAGATGTTATTTTTAAAGAGGTAGACAAAATTTATTTCGTAATACAATTTATATTGGATGCAGTTTGTTTAATTTCATTACATTGAATCAACTTCTTATTGTTTGTATCACATAGTGAAGCGTTGTAAAAGTTAGCTTTACTCTTTGAAGATTTACAAAAAATGCAAGGTCAAAATAAAATTTTCTTTCACGTTAACACACGTAAATGGAATTTTAACATTGGGGCCGTCCATAAATGACGTCACGCGATTTTTTCCGATTTTTGACATCCTCCCCTCCCCTCGTCACGCGTCGTCACAAAAACCTAGACCCCCCCCCCATATAAAATACGTCACAAATCTTTGACCCCCCCCCTAAAAAAAACTTTATTTTCTATTTGAAAATAAGTATGTTTCAAATCACTTTTATTGTCATTTAAGTATTTATTATTTATTTAGTGAAGATCTACATTGTAATATCGTAACCCGCGTGAAGCATTTTTTAAAAACGTTTAACCGGCCTTCAGAAAACGAACTGTGTTAACATCCTTAGATTATATTTTATTTTAATGAATACAAGTTAAGCATTGACTATTAATCATCACGGTTAACGTCTTTGTTTAGAAAAAAAATTATTTAAAAATAACATTTAAAAAATTTATTTTTTAAAAATCCCTCAATTGACTGACGGGCATCCCGTAAGAAAGAGGTCGGCGAACTGCAATTTTTTCGGTCCTTTCTTTAGAACATCTGCAGACCGGCAGCGGATGGCCCACGGACAGGCACCGGTCCGCGGACCACCACTTTGAGAAGCACTGATCTAGAAGACTAGAATGGCCAGGGGCGTTTGACCAAAAACCAATCGAACAATAATATAAAACTTAAAACGTTTTTAATTTTTTTCAAATAGATTCCCTCCCCCACTCCCCTTTTAAAGAAAAAGGATAATCCGTGTCTTTTTGACTGAAAATATATACACACTAGCGTACACCCGTCAAAAATGACGGAAGTTTTCAGCTGAAATCTATTTATTTTATAAAAAATGTACTTTTGTAGGGCGCCTACGGCGCCGGCCTTTTTCAAAAGCCCAACTAACTTGTCCTTGTTTGATAAATACAAATTATTAAACTTTCTGAAATGTACACAAAGTATTTTATAATAGGGGTTGCAGGCGACTAAGGCGCCCCGTTTTTTTAAATTTTATAATTAACCATCATCTAATTCTCTTTTTACAATGTTCCCTTTTCCAAAATTAAAATATGAGCGAAAAGAATGACGTCATATAATTTTTTATTTTTTTACAGCGCATATTTAATTTGCACACCTTTTGATGCTTTGGTGCAGTAATTTGGTTTTCCCTGCTTTCTAAATTTAGTAGCGTCAGGACAGACTGACTTGCGTGACAATTGCAAATTATATAGTTTTATAATCTTGTTATGCTTGTAAAACTCACCCAAATCCCCGAGTCATGTGAGCAGGACCTAGAGTCTGGGGGTTGTGTAACGCACACATAAACTTGTATATTTTGGCCAAAAAAAATCGACGACTCTTGCCATGAGAGAACCAAACGGAGCTGCGGCTACATCACAAAGGCTTTGATGTCAACATCAAACGACGCAGTGTAACAATTTCATGTTATCTTGTGGATTCTCAAACTTAAGGATTATAATTAGATTTAATTTTCGTGTCTTGATAGCTTACTCCAACGAGCGTCTGATGGCCTACCGACCGGCACATTGAGAAGCACTGATTTTTAAAAAAAAAGAAAAGAAAAAGTCACGAAATAAATTGTAAGCGACCAAATATTTCAGTGGAAGTTTCATTTAAAGTTACCCTTTTGATGTGACGTCACATTTCTTCAACCCCCCTCCCTCCCCATCGTCACGCATCGTCACAAAAGTGAGACCCCCCGTCCCCCCCTAGGTGCGTGACGTCGTTTATGGACGGCCCCATTATTAAAACCTTTTTCACACAGTTACGAACACAAATTTGTGAGAGATATGCTTTATGCTTTTTGGGGCGTAAAAGTATCAGAACTTTGTCATTGCTATTTACTATTTGAATGCAAGGGGAAAAAACTCTTATATTTTTCCCAATACACATTTTTGTATTTTGTATTTCAATTGACCATCAAATTGTCATACTCGATATGTAATCCATTGAGTCAACTTATTCAAGTGACTACACCAAGTGGATAAATATTACTTATCTCACTTAAAAAATACACAACTAATACCATCAAGAGCAGACGCTCTTGCAATGATCTGACCAATGATAGAGGACTTCGTCTCCTGGAATTTGCAAGATATAACAACCTCCTGCTAGCTAACACAATTGGCCAACATAAAAAAATCCAGAAGATGGACTTGGCACAGCCCCGACGCGGAACATAGTAACCAATAGATTACATACTGGTAAAAAAAACTATTCAAATCATGATATAAAACAGCTAAAACTAGAAGTTTCCCTGGAGCAGATATCGGCAGTCACCACAATCTGGTGCTGATGACTTTCCATCTCCACCTGAAAAAGATATAAAAAACAAGGCGATTCACGATTACGCTTTGACCTTGACAAACTGAAAGACCCAGAAATAGCAGGAGTCTTCAGGGCAACCATTGGAGGAAAATTTGCTCCACTGACTGCACTATATGAGTCAGAGACGGATATGGACATAGACCTAGTCACTGATACCTTCAATACCACAATAATTGAAGCAGCAAAAGAAGTACTTGGTAAGAAGCGAGCAATACAAAGACCATGGGTCTCCTCTAATATTCTGGAACTATGCGATGAAAGAAGAAAACTTAAGAGTGTAAAGAATACTGCAGAAGGAGCACCCATATACAGAGCAATCAATTAAAAGATCAGAAAAGATATGGAGAAAGCAAAAAAAGAATGTATAGAACAACAATGCTCAGACATCATGAAAACTTACTAAGGAACAACTCAAAAAAGGCTTTCAAAGTTGTTAAAGACTTGATATCCACCAAACAAGGTCGTATCTCAACCATACAAGATAAATCCGCAAAATGTATCACAGAAGAACAAGAAATTCTTAAAAGATGGACCGAATACTGTTCTGAGCTGTACAATTAAGACTCCAACGGGCGATGCATCAGTGCTCAACTGCTCTAAGTCAACTAACACAGACATTCATTCTATTCTCCGTGACGAGATGGAGCTGGCTGTACAAAAATTGAAAAAGGGGAAATCAGCTGGAGCAGACAACATTCCAGGCGAACTGATTCAGGCATAAAGTGACTCTGTAATAAACATCCTAACTAACATGTGCAACAAGATCTGGCAGATAGGAAAATGGCCAACCCCCTGGACGCAATCGCTGGTTATCACGCTCCCAAAGAAGGGTAATTTACAGATGTGCCAGAACTACCGTACAACCAGCTTGATAAGTCACCCCAGCAAAGTCATGCTTATGATCATATTAAACAGACTGAAACCACAAGCAGAGCAAATCATTTCAGAAGAGCAGGTGGGCTTCAGAGCAAAAAGAAGCACAACGGAGCAAATCTTTAACCTGCGAGTGTTCTGTGAAAAACATCTCCAACACCAGAATGACCTGTATCATGTCTTTATAGACTTTAAAAAAGCGTTGGACAGAGTGTGGCATGCGGCACTGTGGGCAACTATGCACAAATTCAACATTAATGCAAACCTCATTGAAGTGATCAAGAACATATACAACAGAGCAACCATCGCAGTAATCTTCAACAGCAAGCTGGGAGATTGATTCAAGACCACTGTTGGTGTCAGACAAGGATGCTTACTTTCACCCATCCTCTTCAACATCTTCCGTGAAAGGATTATGACAGATGTGCTAGAAAACCATGTCGGAACAGTCAGCATCGGAGGGAGGATTATAACCAACCTACGCTTCACCGATGACATAGACAGCCTAGCTGGCAGCGAGGACGAACTGAAAAGAGTTCCTTGCAAAACTAGAGAAAACAGCAAAGGCGTACGGCATGGAAATCAATGCAGAAAAGACCAAGGTCATGGCAAATAGAAAATTCACAAATGAGATTCGGATAAACGGGCAAAAACTCGAAGAGGTCTCCACCTTTAAATATCTAGGGGCCATAATATCCGACGAAGGCTCAAGGCCAGAAATTCTTGCCAGATTGGCCCAAACAATGGCATCATTGATTAAACTAAAGCACATCTGGCAAAGCAAGAAACTCTCCCTGAGATCAAAGATCCGACTAATGCGCTCTCTGGCGATGTCGGTCTTCTTGTATGGTTGTGAGGCTTGGACGCTCACTGCAGACCTCCAAAGAAGAATCAATGCGCTAGAGATGAGATGTTTCAGAAAGATATTAAACATCTCTTACACAGCGCACATCACAAACGAAGCGGTCCGCAACACAATAAGTACTGTCATTGGCCCCTACGAGGACCTTCTCACCTCAATTAAGAAGAGGAAACTGCAATGGTACGGACACATGACAAGATCTGGAGGTCTCGCAAAGACTATATTGCAAGGCACAGTCCAGGAAGGAAGGAAAAGAGGAAGACAAAGGAAGAGATGGGAAGTTAATGGTATGGACAATTGACAAGATCTGGAGGTCTCGCAAAGACTATATTGCAAGGCACTGTCCAGGAAGGAAGGAAAAGAGGAAGACAAAGGAAGAGATGGGAAGACAATATCAAGGAGTGGCCCGGCCTGTCATTCAGCGACTCTCAAAAGGCAGCACAGGACCGGGACAAATGGCGTGAGATAGTGTGCAGTTCACGATGGTGACCCAACGACGGGTTAAGGGATAGTTCAAGTTCAATACCATCAACTCATTCTTCTCTACTCTGAACGTTCTAGTTATGACTTATTGTGGGCCGTCCTTAAATGAAATCACGCAACTTTTGCCCATTTTTGACCCCCCCCCCTCGTCACAAAAAACCCTCCAATATTACGTAACAAAGCTTTGCGCCCCCACCATGTTCTATTTGAAAATGAGCATGTTTCAAATCACTTTTTTGTTTTTAAGTATGTATTTCGTGTAGGCTGCACTCTAATATCGTAACGTACGGAAAACCTTTTAAAACGTAATTAAATAAATCATAAGCAATCAAATATTTAAGTGGAAATTTTATTTAAAGTTGCACGTTTTGATGTGTCGTCACAATTCTTAAACATCTCCCCTCCCCTCGTCAAACATTGTCACAAATGTGTGACCCCCTTCCCCCTAGGTGCGTGACGTCATTTATGGACGGCCCCTAACGTAAAGTAAAGCATCTTTTTAAAAAATAGTTTCAATCACTTTGATAAAACCTAATTTTGAACCTGAACTATAATAATATATAATTGGAATTCGATTAATAATCATTATCATTCATTATGAGTTATTTTAACCCAAAAAAAATAACATAATATATATATATACTAATTGTTAATGATTTTCCAGGGAAGCAAAATTTCTTTAACATCATGTAGCGATAAAATGTGTACATTAACTATAAATGTTGATAATGCGTCCTCTTTCTTAGTTAAGTTACCATTATGTTTACTTACTCAGTATCACACTCACACACATTTAGCGATACGGTACGTCAAGTTAACTTTTTCATTGCTTATACTTATTATAAGAAGTAATATTAGAGTCTAATGAACAATATTAAAAATATTACTATATAAACATTAAAATGGAAACGTTAACATCAAAGACTGTCCACACTTATAGTTTTGTTAAATTAAGTATTTGCTTGTTTACTGCAACGAATTTGCGTCCTAATTCATTTCTTTATTTTTCTTCCTGGTTTGGCATGTAATAGCGTCCTTAGGTTTATTACTATTAAATTAACTCATCAGGCGAACGTTGTTATTTCAAAATACAGAGGCGTACCGAGAGGGGGGCAAGGGGGGCAAATGCCCAGGACGGCACCTTTTTAGGGGCGGCAAATTCATCGTAGTTAATTAACTAACTTCTAAAAATGATATTTTTTTAAATTGAGAATTTTTATTTTAAAAAATATGCCAAATAGGGAATTGATAAAAGAAATAAATGATAAATATCCTAAAATATGAAAACGATTCTACTTATTTGACAAAATTATTCTGATACTTATGCTACTGAAATGAAAATCTAACAGAGTTAGGTTGTATGAGACCACGAAAAAGATTCGCTGGTAACTTAATTGATTCTTCAAATTTGACCGCAGCTCCTTGTAAAAGCAAAAATTACTGTACTTAAATAATTTCAAACATAAGCCGATCGATTGCCCTGGGCGGCACTTTGTTGGGGCGGCGTATCCCTCATTGTTAATTAGTTTATAGAAATGAAAAACGTTAAAGTAAATTTAAATAAAATAAAAGAAAATGTAAGGTAAAAAATAATTTTAAAAACGAATAAACTATATTAAAATACTTGAACGTTTCTAATGCACAAAACTTCAAATTCCATCATGGTATCTTCTTACACTAATTCTACTGGACTGAAAACCCAAGAGGCTGGAGTAGTATAATAACATGACACAGACGTGCTGGTACCTATAACTGATTTAAGTTTGTCAGCCGCTCTTATTGTACAAGCGAAAATTGATGTATCCCTTGAATTCCAATAACAACCGATACTATTTCAACAACATCCACGGACGGAACTAATATACAATATTTACCACAATATACAATATATTTTCGATTATTATTCGGGAGCGAGATTGAGTGTCCAACATATTAACGTTAACGTCTCCAAATTAGACACATAGACCTAAAACCAAAATAAAGATGAGACGGGTAACGCGAGAGTGACTTTAACGTGTGTATGTTAATGGGGGAAAATGTTGCATATTTAAATGGATTATTCTCCTCAATCATAAAAAAATTATGAACAAAATTGCTTTTTTAATGGAATTAACAACTGGCGTAAAATAAATCCACAAAATAAATGTACTTATGGACTAGTGCTCAACATTACCAAAGTTTTTTGCAAATAGAAGAAAATGAGAAATCGAATTAAAAAGAATAGACTTTTTAAAAAATGTTTTTGTAAAAGAAAAAAAAATTAGCAAAAAGTCCTTGTTAGAATGTTTGACATTATTATCACCAATAATTTCCTCTCTCGTTTGGTGAGGCAGACGAAAAGCAAAAGCCACGAAGAGATGCATGATCTCTGTTAGCCACAATGAATGTTTTCTTTTCTTTTCTTTCTTTCTTTCTTTCTTTTTTTTCCTTAGACATTTGGAAAAATTTACTATCTGGAAATGTGTTCTTAATAAAGTCAATGATGCCAGAAATTAATTATTAAAATGGTAGTACTAAAAATGCTTTGCGGAGGCTACTCACAGATAATCCAATGGAATACTTAAATGATGCGTTGGCACTGCTTAAGATGTATGTGAAGACTTTAACATTTTAATCGAACCTTCCAGTCAAAGAACGAGAAAGCAAATTTTCGGCTATCAGAGCGGATTTTTGGTAATGTTATGTAGAAAAGAGTTATAGGTGAAGTTACTGTATAAGAAATTTATGTCAGCTTTTGGCACTTACAGAATTCGGAAAAAGGATATGATTTTTGTACACCAGCTAATCTACTGGACTTTGAAATTTCGTCTTTAATTTAGAGTATTTAAATTTTAATTATCTAATATAATAACATTATTTCGAATATTCTTTACAGCTGCGAGAGAAGCTTATCTAAAATTAAGTTCACGAAAAATAAATTACGATCAATAATGATTACACCGAGAACTACCCTTCTTTGCCTATTTTGGCTAGTGAGGCTGACAACATGTATGCAATAAAGATTGTGCCATGAGGAAAAGCAGAACAATTTTCAAACAATGAAAGCTTCTCTACATGTATTTATTTCTAATATAAAAATTATAGTGCCCTTATTATTTCTTTCTTTCTAATAAAAATTATCTATTCTTTATAGTTATAGCATCAACATATTTTTCCAGTTGGGGGGGGGGAGGGAGCGGCCAGCTTGAGTTCTGCCCCGGGCGGCACATACCCAAGCTACGCCGCTGTCAAAATAGTAAAATTTAGCTACTCTCGTGGTTCCGCATTTGTTGGATTCGCATCCGGGCAGAATAGCGACTGTCAAAACAGCGACTGTCATAATAGCGACTTCACAATAGCGACTGTTTCAAAACAGTATTGGGCGAGAAAGAAGTCTAAATTTTTGTCAAGTTAATACATGTGGAGAAAAACCACATTCACTTAAAAAATCAAATGCACCAAAAAAATGTTTTTATTTTTTATTTTTAAGCAGTGGATTAGCTAGTAGATGCGGCAGGGGGTTTTGACCACGTTTTGGTGGCTCCATCCAAAGGACGGCATCAAAATAAATTAAACATTAATTGAGATCACAATTTGATCGATCAGATAATTTCATTAGTGAATAAGCGATCACATTTAAATTTTCTACTGATGTAACGAGTCCAAATTGGAGATTTATTAAAAGTTTAGGTTGATATATACAGAATGAGGTGATCTATTAACTAGGTCAGAAAACACTATTTTGACCATATTTATCGCCGATTTCGTAATGACGGGAAACTATTTTTATCTTAATTTTGAGAAGCACAGTTAATAAAGCTTGTATTAAAATGTTAGGTGGTTTTTTTTAATAGAAAAAAATAATAATTTCTCAGGAAAATGTTTTCTCATGTTCTCCTTATGTTGCTATTACACCATTGAATTAAAGAAAAAAATTAAATTTGGACACAAGCGGTACAGCACAATGTCTTGTATACACTTTCTTTGATTTACAGTTTATCTGCCATAATACCTATGATTGTTGGCTGATTTCAATGAGAACGCCAATCTTACACAGCAAGATATTCAGACGAAACGTTTCAATCCTGGTGATATGGTGATCAATTTAGAGATCTTAGAGTTTTTCTGCATGAGAAGAGTCGCCAACTGGTGGGTCGCAATCACCAGTTTGTTGACTGAACTGAGAACGGAGCATTACCCTATCGACTCATACTTCAACAAGCGAGACCACCTTAGGGACTCGAACTGAACAAGTTGCAGCCTAGCCCCTGAAACCATCATGCATCTGTTGACTTCGTGCTACACCAGTGGTTCCTAACCTTTTGGGGTCTATGCACCCCTTCAGATGCCCAAAAAAGTTCATGCACCCCCTGGTGAAACTTGCAGAAAATTCATAATAAACTATGTTTATTTTAGGCACACAACAGTTTTAACCATAGGCAACAAGGAATTTAGTGAGAGATCTGCTGCTTCTTATGATCAATCAGCGATTTAAATCTGGGGACTGTTTTGGACAAAGCAACTCTCATGTCATCCACTGCATTCAACTTATTCCTTTCCGTGGTTTTAATCGTCAAAGGTGTGGAGAATCCTGCTTCATAGATATAGTTTGTGGCAAATGGAAGGAGAGTCATTACTGCCCTCTTGGCTAGTTGTGGGTAGGAATCTAGCTGGGCGCACCAAAATTCAATCAAGTTATTGCAACTAAAGGCACTCCTCGGTACTTCTCTGGTTCTCAAATCAATCAGGACATCTTTAGCAAGGTCACTGTCATCAATGTTATACAAATCACAGAGAAAAGGATTGCGAATCCAAAGGTCTTTCCTAGCAATTTCTTGACAGAAATACCCATCAAAGGACCATTGCAATGTTGAAAGGTGCTCTGAAATTTCCCCCTGATGTTGTCAGGCAGTGATCCCTCAGTGCTTCCTTCTGCACCAGATATTACAACTTCATCCAAGAGTGGAAAGTTGGCCAAGTTGGACTTTTCTAGTCGTCGTTGGAATAGGGGTACTTTGTTAAGGAAGGCTTGCAATCTCTCAGTAGCATCCATTGCAGTCACAGCAGGTCCTTGGAGAGATGTGTTCAACTCATTCAAGATGGTGAAGATGTCAGCCAGGTATGCCAAGTAATGAATGAAATTTGGACAGTCAAACTTGTCAGCAAGGTAACTCTCTTTTTCTCGCAAGAAAATGGCAAGCTCCACTCTCAGTTCTACTAACCGAGAAAGTATCCGTCCCCTGGACAACCAGCGCACCTCAGTGTGGTAGAGCAGAACTTCATGCTCAGAGACCACCTCCTGACAGAACAACTTGAAGAGGCAGTGGTTCAAGGCATGTAAGTGGATAAAATTTACAACTCGGACTGCAGTAGAAAGAACTGACTTCAAGGTTCGAGGTAGAGTTTTGCATGCCAGTGCCTGAAGATGATGGATACAGTGTGAAGGGACAATATCTGGAACTTCTTTCTTTACCAGTGCTGAAAATCCTGACTTATTACCGAGCATGGAGAGAGCACCACCTGTCCAAATTGAAGAAATTCTTGAAGTCCAGTCAAACTGGTTTTCGGTGAAGAATGCCCTGACTAGCTGCAGCACATCAGCAGCTTTGGTAGTAGCTAGGAGTGGCTTACAAAAGAGAAATTCCTCCTTCAGCAATCCACTGAGAACATATCCCAGAAATACAAGAAGCTGACTGCATTGTGCTACATCAGTGGATTCATTCAGCTGCTTGCTAAATGGAAAAGGACTGTTTCTCATCTTGCACAAGACTTGATCCAGAATGTCTGCAGCCATGTCACCATGGGCGTAGGGAAGGGGGGGGCAAGGGGGGCATTTGCCCCCCCCCTACATTTGAGAAAAAAAAATTAATTTATTAAATGCATTAATAAATGTTGTATTTTAACTATTACAACACTAATTTGTAAGTCTTATTAATTTCTAAGGCTTTTTTCAACCCTTATTTTATACTGAACTTGAATTTAATTGAAAATTGTACCTGTATGGCATTGCCAGTTAAAATTTTAAAAAAGTGGGATTTTTTTGCCCCCCCCCCTTGGAAAAAATTCCTAACGACGCCCATGCATGTCACTAATCCTGGAATGAATAGTGTCATTGGACAAAGTAACCTTCTCAACCTGCTTCCTCTGCTGGTGACCACACATTAGTTCCGCCATCTCCAGAGCACAAGGCTTCACAAAGTTCTCCAATGGTGTGGGGCTTCTTGTTTTTTGCAATAAGATATGCAACCTTGAATGATGCTTCCAGTTAAGGTTTCTGTGACAAAGAAAATCCAAGCTTTGGCAAGGTACCTGAGGTCAAGAAGCAAGCTCTCTTCTGCTTGAAGACGTCAACACTGTCCTTGGAATTGGATGGATGGACATTCTCCAAGTGCTCTGAGAGTCTAACAGGCTTCATGTTGTTCTTACACAGGATTTTTCCACAGAGGAAGCACTGAGGCTTTTGTGTTCCATTTCTCTCTCTTTTTTTATTATTTATTAACGATTTTGAAGGGTGGTGACAATCGGAAAGTCGTACCAGTGACAGGCAAAATTTTAACTGACGAAGTTGATGTTTTTAATGACCGGAATTGGATGCTCAACTCAAGATTTTAGGTTTCAATGACGAATAATGGCTTACAATTAAAAGACCTTTGCAGCATACCGAGCAATTAAAATGAACGAAAAAAATCCCGTTTACATCCTCTCAAAACAGTTAGAGGGTCACCGAAAGACATATATCTGACGTATTTGATGACAAAATTAAATACTTTTTAGAAAACTGTGACTTAAAACACGAAATTCCGAGAAACACGTAGAGCGAACCGTTCATTTTGCGAAAAAGTTTTTCCGTCAATTTTCGACATGCGCAGAACGATGCGCGAAAAAAAGGTTGTATATGGGCGCCCTTTAACGCGGCATGCCTTGCCTATGGTTTATATTTTCAGATTATCAGTTTTTCTTTCTTTTTTTTTCCTTCTTTATTTTCGTCATCTTTTTCTTTTTTTTCTCTGAATGGTTCATGCACCCCCTGGAACCTGCTCATGCACCCCTTGGGGGTGCATGCACCACTGGTTAGGAACCCCTGTGCTACACGCTAGACATATCACTGTAGGAAGGACGATGAGTGAGTCCCACGCTCAGACAATATTGTATGACACGGCCCAGGAGATGAATCAGGTTGCCCAGGTGTTAGACAAAGCCCATCATAAGCTTTCCAGAATATGATATCAGAATATATTAGAAAAGACATAAGGCAGATGACAAATTGCTTTAATTTAAACGTTGCTAAATATTTTCCACCCTGTAACGTTCAATCGATGCTATAATATTCTTGTCATCCTTACGTTGCGCACTAATTCTTATTTTAACGAGATGAAAGCCTTAAGGTAGGGGGCTGACATCATGAGTCTGTCACACGAGGGGGCACCAAGCCAAGCTACTCACTCTTTGTAAGTCAGTCTGTCACACGAGGTGGTACCAAGCCAAGCTACTCACTCTTTGTAAGTCAGTCTTTCACACGAGGTGGCACTAAGCCAAGCTTATACTCACTCTTTGTAAGTCAGTCTGTCATACGAGGTTGCACTAAGCGAGCTACTCACTCTTTGTAAGTCAGTCTGTCACACGAAGTAACACCAAGCCAAGCTACTCACTCTTTGTAAGTCAGTCTGTCACACGAGGTAACACCAAGCCAAGCTAGTCACTCTTTGTAAGTCAGTCTGTCACACGAGGTAACACCAAGCCAAGCTACTCACTCTTTGTAAGTCAGTCTGTCACACGAGGTAACACCTAGCAAAGCTAGTCACTCTTTGTAAGTCAGTCTGTCACACTAGGTAACACCAAGCCAAGCTATTCACTCTTTGTAAGTCAGTCTGTCACACGAGGTAACACCTAGCAAAGCTACTCACTCTTTGTAATTCAGTCTGTCACACGAGGTGGTACCAAGCCAATTTAAGCTACTCACTCTTTGTAATTCAGTCTGTCACACGAGGTGGCACTAAGCCACCTATTTGGAAATTTCGATTTGAAAATAAGTATGTTTTAAATCACTTTTATTGTCATTTAAGTATTTATTATTTATTTAGTGAAGATCTACATTGTAATAATATCGTAACCCGCGTGAAGCATTTTTTTCAAAACGTTTAACCGGCCTTCAAAAAACGAACCGTGTTAATATCCTTAGATTATATTTTATTTTAATGAATACAAATTAAACATTGACTATTAATCATCACGGTTAACGTCTTTGTTTAGAAAAAAGATATTTTAAAATAATATTTTTAAAATGTATTTTTTAAAAATTCTTCAATTGACTGACGGGCATCACGTAAGAAAGAGGTCGGCGAACAGGGTAAATAAACTCATGTGGGGTCAAAAAGGAATTCTTGGGGGTAATGCAGACTCATTTGGGACACATAACACCCACTATAATCCACTGCATATATTAAAATACGTCATGTGTACGTGAACGCTTGGAATATATGCCCATTATTGAACCGGTTCCTTCCAGAAAATGCATTTTTTAAAAATATGACAACTATGTAGATTTCTTACCTACGTACAATAGGAAGACACCTAAAATCCACCCTACTTTCATTTATATTGACACGAGTGACAATAATCTTAATCCACGTGATTTGACTGTATCAAGTATCCTTTCTGTGATATTTAAAATTAATGCCTTCAAAACTGAGCTAAGAAGAAAAGTTGTTTTGTGCTCATCTCGAATTGCAATGTCAAGAATTTGATGCATTAAATAAAATTAATGAATACTTGACAACTTTAAAATGGGCTCATTTATCATTATATCTAGAATGGCCAGGGGTGTTTGACCAAAAACCAACCGAACAATTTTATCAAACTCAAAACGTTTATAATTCTATTAAATAGATTCCACCCCCCCCCCATTTTTTTTTAAAGAAAAAGGATATTCCGTGACGTTTTGACTTAAAATATCTACACATAATCCTATTCTGATCATTTTTAGACACTTGTCATGCTTGTAAAACTTACCGATAGCATTTGCTAACAACGATCCCCCATATCCCCGAGTCATGTGAGCAGTACCTAGAGTCTGGGGGTGTGTAACGCACACATAAACTTGTATTATTTGGGATAACGGGCAAAAAAGTTCGCCGACGGAGCTGTGGTTACCTCACAAATGCTTTGATGTCACCATCAAACGACACAGTGTAACAATTTCATTCGTTATCTTGTGAGTTCTCAAACTTAATGATTATAATTAGATTTCATTTTCGTCTCTTGATAGCTTACGCCAACCAGCATCTGATGGCCTACCGACCGGCACATTGAGAAGCCCTGATTTAAAAAAAAATAATTAAAAAATTCATTAAATAAATTGTAAGCCAACAAATATTTCAGTGGAAGTTTTATTTAAAGTTACCCTTTTGATGTGACGTCACATTTCTTCAACCCCCTCCCTCCCCCTCTTTACGCATCGTCACAAAAGTGTGACCCCCCCCCCTTAGGAGCGTGACGTCATTTATGGACGGCCCCATACATCACAATTTTTGGCACAACATTTTCGACTATAGTTATACGTTGAAACTTTTTATTTATTGTAAGGTAGACAATATAAAAGAAATATTTATACCACAACTTTGTCATTATTAATAATAAAATTGTTTTAGTAATTTATAAAGATGGAATAAGATATTAATAGTGTCAAAAATCGTGATTGTAATAGAACTTATGGCTAGTCAAGTAACAAGTCTTTAACACACTGTGGTCTGGTTAACAACTGTGTTTAATCACTATATACAATTCACTGTGATCAACTGTACAATCAACTACCTAAGCAGCTCGTATGCAATCAACCCCGGTTGCCTCTTGAACCGTACATTTATAGCCAGCTATTCTCCCAGTCCTTGACCAGCACGCTTACAGTTCACCTCACAAACCACGTATTTCATACTAGGTCAAGTCATTGCATTCTCATACAATGTAAACACAACACGTCTCTCACAGTGATAGCATTGCCCCCATTTTCCCCCCACAAACAAAAAACAAGGAAAAAAACACACAAAAAACCCTATAATTTAAACGCATGAAAGTCATGTTTAGTTAATTATATTAATCCGCCCCCAGGATATTTTTACTTCATGAAATATGACCCTCTTTTCAAAAAGTTTTGACACCCCTGTCATAAATAGTGATGAATTAAATTCAATCATTCCCAAATGAAAATGCATGATGTTAAATAATCTTTTATTTTCTTTCTTAAATTTTAAAACATGTAAGTGTTAGTAATTGGTTATTTGCTTATAAGATTTAAAGGGATATAAAGCATATGCTTCTAGGTGACTAGGCCTAATCAACTTGACAAACTGATTTGTGGACATCCAAATTGTTGCAATGTGTACTGTGTACATAATCACAACAAATGTATTTTATGTAATTCTAGATCCTCATTCTTTTGACCATAATTTTTCATGCTGCTGATTACCTGAAAATTGATTAGACCTATACATATTTAATAAGCATTGAAATAAGTTGCATCTGCTCTGACTATCTGTGTCTCAACCATATCATGTTCTTATTTAAACCCAATATGTGTAACAATTTTCTGAAAAACGCATTTTTCTGATTTTAGTAGGCTTGCTATTAAGGAAAATAATTCAACTTATATTGCAATTTACATATGTATCACAACTAAAAATTTATCGACATTATTTTTTGACTTGGAAACTGTTGATTAGACAACATTAAATATTAGATTTAAAATTTTCACCAACAAATCTTTCCTGAAATAGGAGTGGATAGAATGCCAAAGAAGTTTTACAAGAAAGGATTTCCCCTAAATTGATTACAATGAACAATTGTTCAAATTGTACTTAATTTATGTTTACATTGGTCTGGTTTTAATAATTGAGGACCCATGTAGGTAGTGTAGGTAATATTATGTGGAGAATTAGCAACACTAATATAGTCCACATGGTAACTAAAATACTTTGAAGGGATAATCGGCAATTTTCTTAAATCCTTTTAGGTTTAATTATTTTTATTCTTGCAGTAGATCACAGTCATTCATCATAATGATAATGATAGACATTCTGGAGAAGAACAAAAACCTTCTTAACCATATAATTTTAGACTTTTATCAAAAACAAAGAGACCAGTTTATCAAATTAAGAAAATGATTGCGGAAAGACAAATATACCATTACTATTTATGGAGCCTGATCTCTCTGGTTCTGTAGGTATTATACATTTTTATAAAGGGATAAAGTTATAAAACAAAATATGAAACAATGGAATGAATTCACACTATTTTGATAGATTATTGCACCCCAGCTCCCCTCCATAATTACACATTTTTTCATTCATTTAGATTCAATCATATTTAATCATTTCCAGTTGGAGATCTCCTCTCCGCCTATATACACAATTTCAAATATGGGTGGCCTTTTAACAAGACAAAGATTTATGTTAATAAAAATATTTTTTTAAAAATCTGTAAGTTTTGTTAAGTTGTAGAAAATAAAGAAAAAGGGAATAATCAAATATAATACTTTATTAAAATTATAAAATATTTAAAACATTAGGAATGCAATGACAACAATTTATTTAACAGATGAACATTATGAATCATAAGTATTGTTAGCCCTTAGGGTAGATAATAACATACTGTCAAATATGTAATGCAATAACTCTTAAAATGAAAATTGGCTTTACATAAAATAAGAATGCAGTCATGACAAAATACTAGGAATTTTCATATATTTTTTTTTCTTTTAAATTTTAACATGAAGAAAAATTGCTAACCATGCAAAGATTTCACTTAAAATATTATTTGATGACAAGTTTGTTATATCTAAAATGTGGTACAATTATTTGATATTTAAATCTAAAGGCACTGCTAAATAGTTCCAAAATTTATATTCACAAAGAATTATAGTACAAAAGGATCATTAACCAGTTTTGTAATGCCGTTAGGTATGAAACAGTATTTAGATGAATTGCAATTACATGTATTAATAATAAATAAACACTTTATTCAATCATTGCATTAATTTATAAAAATTACTTTACATGTCTCCAGGATAAAATATTCATCACATTTTTTATATTTTATAAATTGCATGCTTTTAAAAATAATACAAATAATTTTAAATGGGACATGTGCCTAGAAAGAAAATACTAATACACATTAAAGAAACAAGAATTGGAAATAAATAAATTGCATATTTTACCAGTATTCAGTGTTTTGAAAGTAAGAGTAACAATGTGTTTAATCATATAAAGTCTTTTTATAATTATTTTAAGCTTTTACCAATAACTTCAAATTTAAACATAATTTCCAACAAAGGTTTTTGAAAAATTCCTAAAAAACATTATAATTAGTAAATTTATTCTTAAAGTTATTAAAATATATAAAAGACTTGTTGCCGGGGAAAACAAGACTGATTTAAAATTCTAATGGGGCCACAAAAATTGCATTAACAAAATGTAATTAACAATCTACATAGACACAGTAATTAACTGGCATTAATCTGGTGTCTTTTTATAAGAAACCAAAAGTCATTCCAGTACAAGTTGGTATTTAAAATTTTTGTCAAGGATGTCTTTGAGAATAAGTGTAGAAATTTAGACAATTAAACAATGCGATTCAATTTTTAAAAAACAATAACCCTTGAATCGTTGATATAATTTAATGATTTCAATGCTACTAGTACACATTTCAGAATATAAGTACATTAGAATACTAGTGACTTTTGTACTGCTCAGGAAAAAAATTCATTAAAAATTTCATTAAAAATCAAAACCCAAACTTTAAAGTTTTCAAATTTAAATTCATTAATATCAACAGTTAATTCACTTGCTATTCAGTTGAAATGCAAAAATTTACACATAATCTATTAAAATAGCAATGGATAAAATTTGTTTATCAAATCTCAATATTATTAAATAATAATTACTAAAATTTATAATCTTATAAAATAATACACATGTTTTTATCATTAGCTTATGTTGTGTAAAAAAATACATCAGAAACAGACATGCAGATATTATATAAGATATTACTAATGATATGTAATAAATTTATTTAAATATGTATATTATTTGTGACAACTGCAACTTCTTTTTAAAAGAAGAAAACACACATCAAAGAAGATATATAAAGCATGAGGCACTACTGGTGTCACTAAAATACCCTTTTGATTAAAATTAAATGTAATATAATGAATTTCATAACCTATTGCAGTCAAACTTTTGACTGAAGGAATGTCCCAATGAAAAATAAATAACTCTATTGTAAATCTTTGACATATACACATGGAAAGCAATAATATTGGTGACATTTTTAAAAATATGATTAAGGAATGAATTTTTTTTTCCAAAAACTATTATGCAAAAAATTTCAAATTCTGCCCTTATTATTTTAAGAATCACTTACATACATATGCAACAAATATAAATAGTTCACTCGGCAACATACAGGCAAAGTAACCCTAAATTACTGGAATTTATTGAAAATAAATATTTAGTAAGGTGACAAAGGAATTCTCTTACATGCTAGAAGTGCGAAAAGGGAAATAATTGTGCTGGATGAAATAAGGATAGTCATAAAATTTTTGTTGTCATTGTATAGGCGGCATAGGTGGCAAGAGAGTTGTTATTTATGAGTTTAGTTAAATAATATGATTTGCGCCCAGGCTTGCATCACCTCTGGAGAGGACACTGCAGTGTCTCAAAAAGTCCTGCACCAAGGATGCCGAAAAATGATTTGTGCATTTAAAGGTTTTAAAATAAAGATTATGAAAGATAACAAAATATTTTTTAATGTTTGATGAGAAAAAAAATGATTAGTTTATTAAATGATTTTTAATTTTTTCCCATTTAATGATTTGTAATTTGCTTAATTATGTAATATGTATATAATAATGCTTAATCAAAAATTGAATGTATAAATTATTTCCAATAATTTACAAATATTTACAAGTTAAAATCCACATTTAAGAACCATATTACCAAAATCAAGTAATTATAAATATTCAATTTTAATGGATTTTAACTATTTTGATATAAGTATTTCTTTCTTTAATGTTTTTTAAGTACTGCCAATAAGGAGTTCTTTCTTCCAAAAAATAAATAAATTTGAGAAATACATCTATAAAAAATGTAGCATATGACTTAACGTAGAGCCCACTGATGACATATAAGTTATACATGATTTTCCTTTGTTTCATTAATTTGACCAGAGAAATGCTTTTAAAACAATTTCACTTGCAAACTATATCCAATCACAAATGAAATGTCAGGTTTTACTATCTCTGGAAATTTTCTGAACTCAGAGGACTGTTGCATGAGCCCCACAAAGTCGTGAAAATTTAAGTGGCCTAATAAATGTGATATAGAAAAATATAAAATTAAAAGTATTTTAATTATATTCACTGGCTAAATATTCTGCACTTTCCTCTTAAAAACAGTTAATGGGACAAAAAAATTTATGCTAAAAAATAGACCACTGACTAACAATCTGCTGCACATATACTATAAGACTTGTTAAATATTGCGACCTTACCAGAAATACAAAAAAATTAAAATCTGCTCCATTCATTTAATTTGTGCGTCTTTAAATTATTTGCCTTATTATAATTATTGTATTTATAATGATGAATCAATTTTTAGGCACAATTATTATCAGTTTATGTATGTGTGAGGCACAAGTTTCTGAGAATTGCATGCTTTGAAAATAAATAAAATTCGGAATATTATTTATTAGTTGTTTCTTTTAGTTGTTTGGTTTAATGGTTGTTTGATTGTGATCAAAATGTCCAGTGAACCTATAAAAGTTGGCCACTTCTAAAGTAGACTTATATCTTTTTTAAGAAACATGTAGCAAGGCATGAGTGCCACCCAACTTTTGATGAAGTCAAAAAGATGCTTTTCACAATTCATGCACCAACTCAATATCACTCAGTTTTCCTTGAAATGTTGCTGTGCTGAACAATCCTAGTGACAACATGCTTTGGCTAAGATCATACATCAACATTTATTTCCACTTGAGCATTGTGCCGTCATGCCCATGGCAGCCATGGTAGAGGATAAAATATCATGGTGGACATAGAGCGGTCAGAGCTGGAAAGAGCATTGGTCACTTTTCACATTTACTCTAAGCTCATAGCAAGTGATATCAAGATATAATGACTTATATTAGGAAATCCAGATTTTGAAAAATGTGATTGTTCCTTAATGAATCACAATTTTAATAATTGTCAGTTAGTAGTGCAAGTCAATGATACAGTTTTTCTGAAAGTTGCTTGTAAAATGGGATTTAGGTTAAACTAGAGCATAGGAGAAGTTTTGTGAACTGTCAATGACATTCTTAAGTGTGGAGCGAGTTGAAGCTGAACGGTTTGAGAAATACATAAGCAAATAAGAGCTCTTTTAGTGAAACATTAAATAACATGACATGCTTAAAAAATGTTTGCTTTGAACTTTTAAACAAACATAAACTATCCATGCAAAAAACCCCACACAAAAATCAACTAAAACCAAAATGTGGGGTGGCTCTCAAAATAAGTCAAGCAAAGGCTTTAATAATCATTTCAAGCACATCATTTAAATAAACCTGATTATCAAAAGCATATGTATTTATTTACTTGAGGTATTAATGCTTGGTGGCCTTGAAATGATAAATTCAATTTTATATGGCTCTATCTGGCTCTTTCAATCCCTATATTGCTTCTGTGGTGTTTGTGTCAACATTACTGTGCCTCCATCTGCTAGCTTAATGTTATTTGTTTTATGATGAGTCACTAAATCAGGAACTGTATTAAAGGCCTGAGAAAATATTTAAAAAATAAAAATAAAAACAAAGTTTATAATTAACTATTTAGGTTAACCATATTATTTGGTTTAAAACAGGGTTCAAAAGAAAATCAGTAGGCTATTCATAGTTTTTTATTAGCATGGCTACACAAAAAATCTTTAACCAAAGTTAACATTCTTCAACATATTAACTTAGCATATCAAAGTGTTTAGCTGTCACTACCAATAAATCTTGTTTGAAGATCAGTTTTTAAAAATTGGCATACTGTTTTACATAATTATTTATTAATAAATGTAATACTCAAGAAAAACAACATTGAATTGGAGCTTCACTACAGAAATGAATTTTCAAAGTAATACTAACCACTTCATCTTGTTTATAATTGCCTATAGCAAAACGTTTATCATTTCGTTGCCGTAATTGCAGGTTCTTAGTTTTTCCTTCTGATAAGACTACTAAAACATATGGATTTGTTGGATTCGCTTTTGTGCTAGCACGCACCAAAAATGCACCATTCTGAAAAAAATTTACAATCTAATTATGTTTAAAGCCTATTTACAAGTTGAAAGATTAAAGAACGTATTACATTTAAACATAAAAAAATATTTTTAAAAATATTTTTTACAATAAAGCTAGAAAAAAATGTTACAATCAACAAGGACAAATAATAATATTTGAATACAATAAATTTGTGTATTAGTAAAAAAAAAGGAGATAAATTAATGCTATCCATTAAGAGACTGACTACCTTTGTTAAATAAAGGAAATGGTAAAAATAAATTTAGTTTTACTTTAAAATCACTCTTAAAGGTATTTAAATAATTATATATTTCTTTTAAATGGTCATACTTCTCTCAACTGACTAACTCTCTTTTCAGCCTCTTTTCTGTCAAGTTCTCCGTGGTACCAAGCATATGATGTCAAGATCTAATTAATAAATGTTGTTGTAAAAAATGTATGTAAGAAAGACAAAAAAATAATAATAAAAGAATAAAAATAAAATAAGGATATGCAATTTTTGTTTTTATTGATATACAGCCATCAAAGTGATATTTTACTTAATTTCAATATCACAGAAATATCATGCACTCATTACACTAATTGTTAGTGATTTATAGCATTTCAGAACTGTCTGCCATCTTTACTCACTAGACAGAACAAACAATTTTAATATGACAGGTGTATTTTTTTGGTCAAGATTTTAAGTGGTGGAGCTGAGAAAATGTTTGTGAGTGCTGGGATCTGCAAGGAGAGCGGTGTGTTTATTATAGAATCATTGCTTAGTCCCTGATGTTGTCGGGGTGGTAGGTAAAAATGAGTTTTACCCTATCACTCTTATTCCTAACACATGAAGTACAATTGTCAGCACAAGGGATGTTTTTAACTCTTTGAAATGTCAATTTGAATGCTTATAATGTTTCTGGATATGACATTTGTCAAGAAAAAGTCAACCATTCTAAGCGCCTCATCCCAAAAGTCCACATGATCGACATAATCAATGAAAGAAATGCAGCTAGGAAAAGGGGATAGAATCCTTAGGGGCCGTCCATAAAGTACGTCACGCTCCAGAACAGAGGGGGGAGGGGTTGTAAGAAAATGTGACAGGGGGGAGGGGGTGGGCCGGCCATGTGTGAAGTCATGCTGTTTTTATTAAATTTTGATTATTTTGTTAATAAATTTTTTGTTCTAAAGTTTGACGTACTTTAGGGGGGGGGGTCCGAGATTTGTGACACTTTGTGACAGGGGAAGTTAAAAATGGTCAAAAATAGCATGACGTACTTTATGGACGGCCCCTTACGAGATTTAGGGTGTAAATACAGTCCCCATGCCCCTAAAGACTATTCACAATTAATTTTAAAACAAAAATGGAATTACCAAAAACAATTTAAAAGCATTAATAAAAATATTATACTTGCCTCAGTGGTTGCATCATCATAAATTTCTTCAGGCTCTGGTGGCACATTGTTCGGCAATTTTGAAGGAAATTTTGAAACTTGTTCCTCAATTTTCTACATAAAAAACCCAATGGGTAAATCTCAAAATCTTTCTTAACAATTAACATTAAATTAGCTAAAAAATAAATACAGAATAGTTAGTTAAGGTAGCAATACTATATTTCATAAACAAATGTAAAGAACTTATTGTAAAATAACTTTTTATTCCATGTATAAATAGTTGAATCATTAACTTCAATAATTTTAAATCAGGGCTTCTTATGGAAATAAGAATCATCTGTATAAGTATAAGATATACATTAAAAGCAGTTGCGTATCATTTTTTATTGTATAATTTGCAAATAAAAATATTATTAAAATTAATATGCTTATTAAGGTGAACAGATAACATGATTGGTAAATAGTGAATCATACATCAAACAAAAAAGCAACTGCTTCAAACTAAGAAATATGATACTATAAGCATGCTTATTTATTTTGATTTCTTATAAGATTAACTTAGCTTCAATTGCTTGTTTTATTGAAATAAACTGCAAAAATTCTTTTTTCATTACATAAAAATTTCACATCAACAATACATAACTAATAAATCATAGGTCCCTTATCTAGAATGTAGTACTAATATAATCATTTATTAAAATACCTAAATTTAACAGTAACACTTCTTCTCTAGGACAGGTTTAGATTATTTCAAGATTTGGACCTTAAAACTGCATTGGAGAATACGTAACTGTTATACACTAAAAAGATTTCAGCCAAGTAATGATATCATTCACAATTAAGCAAGAATGTCAGATATTGAATAAAATAATTACTTAGCGTTAAATAAAAGGTATGAAGCTTGCAATAAGAAATTCAATTTTCAACATGCATTTTTAAAACCAAATTTTCATTTAACTAGAAGAATAAAAGAAAAAATATAAAAAAATCGGGAAAAAATTAAAAGAAATGGGGATCAAATAAATTATTTTAGTTAAAGTAGTGTTAGGATACCAAATAATGATGTAGAAGCAATTATGAATATACCATATGAATGCTTTTTGGTGAGAAATATTTATAAGTGGATTTATCAAAAGGTTTATCAGCTTTTGATATTATAAAATAAACAGTTAATTGAGAGATACATTTCTTAGCAATCATACATTTGTCATTGATTTCTTTTAATACATAAGACGTTGTATCTTAATGTTCTTAGAATTTTTTATAGAGCGAGAGAAAAAGAGAGAGCATTTTAAAGCTAAGATGCTAAGCCATCTTCAGAATGCCAATGTATAAGACTTACCTCTTTCTGCAGTTAATGACTACATTCAACATAGGGATCTATAAGATTTATAGTTAGTAAGTTTTTAGGGAAGTAACAGTGAACTTGTAACTATTAAGGCAATTAGAATGGACCATGGATTGCTAATCTATTTTCATAACCTGAGTGGATTATTTAAATTTCTATCCCTCATAAAATTTATTTATAGTTTATGCTCACAAATCCAGATCGTGGGTTTGTGGTTTAAGTGTTATATTTTTTCAACTTTACCCTCATCCTCACTCAGCGTTCCATATGCTGTGTTTACTAAGTTAAATTACAGTATCTGCTTCAAAGAGATAAGAGGTGGGTAATTTTTTGGCAGACAGATATTTTACTTTGAAAAATGAAACATAATATATATTAGACATTAATTAAGGTTAAAATAATTTTTTCAAGACACTAGGCAATAAATTCAATAGAGTAAAATTTATTTTAATGTGGCAGTGTGCCCCAAGGCATGAGGTAATATTTACAGTTTGACGAGCCCCATTGGTCTTCACTTGATCCCCACTCTTTCTCTCCCTGGTCCGAGAACTTATACACAGGAGGGTAGAGATCAAATGAGAATAATGTGACGGTTGACAGTAGTTTTGAGGTGTGACAATGGTCTACCACTTTTATGGCCGATAATTACAGGCAAGACCCCAAGGAAATTGAATAGATATAAGGCGTTCAAGTCAGCATGACATTTTATTGCTGACACCCAATACGCTGTGTGGAGTTTTGTGGACGCTGGTTGGGGACCTATATAAGGGGAGACGGGACAGACAGAAAGAGCAAGATAGAGACGAGGATGGATAGTCCACGTAGAGTAAGCTGTTAGAGTATAGTAGAATATATTTAGGGCTGCACACCACCTGTACGTTTGTTAGTTCAACTAGAGTGACCTATTAGTAACTGTATTCCTGACAAAGAGGATTAGGTAACCAAATAAACTTTTAGCAACTTTAGTCCTCGCGACCTGTTGTTTTATTCACTGATTGAGTAGATCATCATTGTTTACATTGTTTTGCCACAATTCTACTAAATGTACATTAAGATGCATTATGCATTAAATTGTCAAACATTTTTTTTTAAAAATTACAATAAACTTTTATTTTCATTCAACTTAAATCCTTTGCCTACATCAGGAGTTAACAGGTAGAAGCATAAGTGTAAAATATTATCTACTTTTTAATTTGTCCTTGATGGGTCTTTTTTTCCTTCTTAATTCTAAATTGCTTTTTATAAAAATTTTAGAATTATTATACCCATGACTCAAATTTAAAGATCTTAATAAAAAGAAAACTTTAAAGAAACTAACAGACTATGACTAAGCAACTACAAGAAAATAGTACATATAGAAAAAGTGGGAAAGATGAAATAAGAAAATAATATCAAGAAGATCTGTATAATTTTGAATAAAAAAAGCAATTCAGAGATTTTTACTATTAATAGAGACTAGTATTCACTCATAATAAGAATTATAGGTTAAAATATAATTCAGATAGGTAGTTTGAGTTCTTTAAGATTTTGCATGGGTATTTTTTTAGCAATAAAGACAATATATATGACATAATAAAATGTCGTGTTTAGGCTATTAAATGCTATGGTGGCAAGAAAAATAAGCTAAACCTTTATGGTAGCATGCACAGCTGGAAAAACCAGCACCTTCGCTTGATTACGAATAACTTGACCAGAAGGTGAATTCATTTTCAAAGGCTTAGTTGATGGTGTAGTTCCTGATGAAGTAGATCCTTCACTACTGTTGTCATCAGATTTACCGTCTATGGTATCAATTGGAGGCACAGGGGGTAATTTTTCATGGCTTCGCGGTGGAAGATGAGGTTTAATTTCTACAGGCTTGGCTGGAGGTTGTGGTTTGTCTGTTTTAGGAGGTGGAACTGTGAAAAACGTTCATTGGATTTATTTTGAGATTCTAGTGTTATGAATTAGTACTGGCAGCTAAAACCTCAGAAATTAGTTTGATTAAACATCAATGACATACTAGGCAGTAAGAAAATTATCAATTTATTTTGACACAAATACACAGTGGGGCCCACTTAACTCGAGCCCGGTTAACTCGCCAGCTCTATTAAGTCGACGTTTTTTTTTGGAACCGCCAAATTCTCTCTTTGTCTTTGCATTTTTCAGCGGTTAATTCGATTTTTTAAAGTCGCCGAGCCCTAATATTTCGAGCACAAAAGAGTGCCAAATTTGCCACTTAGTGTTGGTTATCTCGATCCCCATGACCAATCGTCAGCTTTTGAAAATGTTAGATGTGATTTTATTTATAACCAAGTGAAGGCATAAAATTTCTGCCTCGCTGGTGACGTCACAGCCCGCTTGCTCACAGCGCTGTGTTACTAACTTAAATCGCCAGCTTTTGAAAAGTTCTTATCGATAGGGCTGAACCGATCGGTTTGGGCTACTCGGCATCGGCCGATTTTCGTATACTCGGAGATACTCGGCAATCGGCCGCGTAAGTGATGCAGAGTATTACGTAATTGCTCCAATAGCAAAGATGCACGCAGAATCGCATGTCTAAAACATTTCGTTTCGTATGGAATAACAAAATGTACCGTGTGCAGACTTGTTGTCATTGGCAACCATTCATCCTTCAACCTCATTTTGACTATACTATTACTACTGCTTTGTTCTCATTGTTTCATTCATAAGAATGGCAGTGTGCAAAAGCCATTTAACTATTGGTTAGAATTAATTAAAATGTATCAAAGTTGAAGGTTTAAAAGTTCAAAAGGAGTTCCTAATTTATTTTTGTACACTTTTATAGAGAAGAGTTCGCTTTGTTATGAGTCATATATAGGTCATGATAAACAAATAACGGCAACGCCTTTGTGTAAAAAAAACCCTCCAAAATCATGTGCATGTACTGTGTACTTTCTCATTTATTAACGCTAGTGATGGGACAAAAAATCATAGGGTGCTTACTGTAAACAAGGCTCCCCAGATTTTAAAATATATAATATAACAGACTACAGACAGTTTACCCACCCCCACTCAATCTCTACCCACCCCCACTCTCAATCTCCCACACCATTGTTGTTGGTTAGTCCGATTAGCACTCAAGTTACCGAAGGAATTCTGAGTCCATTGTAAGCTGAGGGGATAGGGGTGGGTTATGTATTTGTGTAGCTTGTAAGGAAAGTCACCAGTGGACCCTGCACGCGCACGAGGTGTGTGGGGCAGGACTAGATGAATTCCTTATACATGTAGTTATGTACTAGGGAAAAAAAACTGCGCTAACGCAATAAAGGGTTATATTTAAACTTAAACGGTCCTTAAAAACGAACGGTCTTAACAACCTTAGGAAAGAGTGAAGAAATAGCGTCCCGATATTCCGATACGATTCCGATTAATCGTCCCATCACTAATTAACGCACATCATGTATATAATTATAAAGAAATTTCAAGCGCATGTTAATATTTTGCAGCTATATTGGTTTTCGTTTAACTCGGTGATTGGTTATCTCGGCGCCAATTTTTCATACCCCAAGGCCGTCGACTAAGTGGGCCCCACTGTAATGAGAATAGCAAATACTTAAATTATTTATTATTATTATTATGCCTTGGAAGCCTGTTAAAACTATCCACTATTATAAGGATCTAGATTTGAAAAAAGATTTTTTCCCCCTGCAATTCCATTAAGTAAAATTAGGCTGAGAAGATATAACTAGAGCCACAAGATGAGTTCATACCCTGAACTAGAGAATTGCTGCTATAAGTTATTAGAGGAAATGTATAAATAATAAGAACAGTAACTTTATATCATATAAGTATATTGCATATTGGAAGTTGAGACTTCGGTGAAATACATGTATCCCTCTCTTTTTCATTTTATCTAATTTAATCTGGGATTTACAAAAACAGTTAGGGCTAATAGTCACAAAATATTCATATTATATCTCGTGATTTCATTTGAAATATATTTACTAAGTATAAATTCTAGGGCTGTTATCGATTAATTTAAATTTAATCGTTAACTTTTGAAAAATTATCGATTAATTAATCGATAATTTCGATTAAAGCCAAGAATAGAAATTTATGACGTCATTAAACTGAACATTTCTCACGGACATTGAAAATTAAGAATATTTTGAACTAAATTTTATGACAATGTGTTGATACTTGATCGGATGTTTGTGCTGAAGGTGGTACGTCAGCGATGTATTTGATCCTTTAAAAGAGAATTGTTTATGGAAGTGAACACAGTAAACTTTTTCACCCTCTTCGACTTTGCCATCCGCAGTTAGCTTAAAAACAAAATTTTTGCTCAACTTTCTAGTTACCGTTATATGTTTAAATTTAACTGCGCTGATGCTGTCAGCCATTTTTTAGTTGACGTCTGCCGGTCCACATAAAGTAATAAAATAAATTATAATATTACGCTGGAGAAGTTTGTGCGTAAAAAAATATATAAATTATTATTAATTATTAATAATTAATTATTTATTTATAAAAAAAATTTAAAATATTATAAATATTTTCTTTAATTTTAATCGAATTTTTATCGATTAAAATAATTTTAATCGATAAAATTTTTTAACGATTAATTGAGAAATTAATAGTTAATTTCCGCAGCCCTGATAAATTCCAAACTGTTTATTACAGTTATGACAAAAACTGTGCATTGGCATATTAAAAACTATAGTCTCTTTTACATCTTATTTATATAAGATTTTGAGTTTTTTTTACAGTGGTCACTAGCATTTTTTCATAAATTCACTTAATATGAATATGATACCAATTTAGATGTATTTAGACAAATGTATTAATTATCTATCCTTGCTTATCTAATATGGGTTCCTGTATTTCTATAGACAAGGAGATGAATTAGACTCTCATGACAATTTTTTTTAAAATTTCAATGTCAACTTGTAGCAGTATTTTTAACTGTACTGAAAAAAAGAAATAGTTAACATAACTGTAGACAAGATAGGTGTACATACACTTAAAAAAAACTTTAAAATCAACAAAGCTACTGGTCCAGATGAATTGCCTGAAAGGTTATTAAAAGAACTAAGCAATGAACTGTCCCCAATCCTTGTAGTTCTTTTTAAGCCTCTCTAAATCAGGGTAAGGTGCCCCAGGATTGGAAATTAGCACTTTAAGAAAGGTGATAAATCAGACCCTGGTAATTACAGACCTGTATTACATGTACTTACTAGTATCAACTGTAAATTACTAGAACACATAATATATAGTAGAATAGTTAACCACCTAGACAAATATAATGTCTTATGCCCACATCAACAAGGCTTTAAAAAACAGATCATGTGAAACACAATTAATAGGTTTAATAGATGATCTGTCAAAAGGCTTAGACAATAATGATCAAATAGATACAATATTACTAGACTTCTCAAAAGCATTTGAAAAAGTTTATCACTTTAGTTTACTCAAAAAACTTAACTACTTTGGAATCTCTGATCCCTTACATCACTGGATACAATAATTCCTTTTGGGTAGAGAGCAAACTATAATAATTAATGGATCTAAATCTGCACCAATAAAATTAACTCAGAAGTTCCACAAGGAACTGTACTAGGTCCCTTACTCTTTTTAACTTATATAAATGATTTACCCAACAACATCTCAACAGGAACAAAATTTAGTTTATTTGCTGATGACTGTATAATCTATGGAACAATTAAATCAGAACACGATAAACAATTTTTACAAAAAGACTTAGATGAATTGATATAATGGGAAACTAACTGGAGTATGTCTTTCCACCCAGAAGAGTGTCAAATGTTAAGAGTAACAAAGAAAAATAAAAAAAGAAATTCAAAATATTTCCTTCATGGAAAACCACTAACCCAAACTAAAGATGCAAAATACTTAGGAGTAATAATAAATGAGAAACTATCATGGACTACCCATGTCAATGAAGTTATTAAAAAAATCAAACAAAACCTTAGGCTTTATAAAAAGAAACTTTTACAGATGTAATAAGAATATAAAACTAAAATGCTACCTCACTTTGGTGAGACCAGTACTAGAATATGCATCTTGTGTATGGGACCCATCAACCAAAGAAAACATTGATAAACTAGAACAAATTCAAAAAAGAGCTTCCAGATTCATTACTGGAGAATATTCAAAACTGACAAGAATAACACCATTAGTTAAATCATTAAACCTTGAAACACTAGAGGATAGAAGAACCAAGAGTAAAGTAGTAATAATACTGTCACATGTGAATCATGAGTGAATCACCAGTGTATCATGAGTGTTTTGCGTGATTGCATGACGGAGAGGTCATGTGAGCAAAAGCCCGGGAAGAAAGAATCGTTCCCATTGGCTAAAGAGGTTGGGGAGGGAAGTTGTCAGAAGACTTCCGTGATGGAAGGACGAGATGTGTGTGCCTGAGTATTCCACGTTATATAACCTCAAATTATATGTCATGTACATAGTATACATATTAAAGTTGTTTTATTGAAACAAGTTCTTCAGAGGATTATTGTGTACATGGTTATGTATTGAGAGAACGCCTACAAGAGAGTTACATATTAACAAGTAAAGCCATTGACAAATACATAAGGCATCAATTCTAATTTAGAAATACAACATAAGGATAACTTAATACAACCTTTAGATAGACATAATGATAAAAACACTTTTCTTATTCCGTATGCCAGAACAAAATATACAAATTCTCGTTCTTCCCACCCGGAATTCGGGTGTGGTATGGGTTGCCTGAAGAAACCAGGAAAACTTAACACTTTATCAACATTTAAAACTCTAATAAGAATGCAGGACTAGACACAAACCACGGATAAGCGTAGGATTAAATAATCTTCTGTATAGAAGGAGCGTCTGTAAAAGATAAGATAAAGTCATGTGGATAGTTTAAAAAATTTATATTGGTGCTAATATGTGGATAAAAAGATTTAATTGGAGTTATGATAATTAAAGAAACATATATTTTACTACTTTAATGTATTAATACATATAACTGAGGTCTCATATAAAACTGCTTAGTTTCTAAAGTAAGATAGCAAGAAATATCAAACTTTGCATGTTAAAGCATTTTGAACGGAATAAAGGTATTTTAGCTTTCAGTTGACCAATATTAGCCCTGTCAGTAGAGATTTCAGTGGTGTCACTGTTAAGGGCTACAATATTTATTTTCCTAAAGCCATTGAAAACACTACAGAAATCTTTACTGTTAACTTGAAAAAGATTTAAAGCTGATAAAGAGCACAGGTAAACAATACAGGTTGTATCTCTGTGTGTGAGGAAAAAGCTTCAAGTAAACCCACATGAATAGTTTTTAATTTTAAAATGCTATCAAGATATCTAAAAATAAAATATTCACCTGGATATCTTAACCCTATTGTTATAACACAACTTACAATGTTACTAATGTACTTTAATTTTACATCTCTAAAAGATAAAGCTAACAAAGTTGAAAAACCAATAACTGTTTATTGTAACACACAATGTCGACAGCCTCCTTTCATGAGACCACCCACTTCCTTTCAATGTCAATGTCCTATCACACATTTTAAAAAAAGCTCACACACCTTGGCCTTGGCATAACTTATTGTACGATCCCAAACAATTCTCACAATTTAATAACCAATCTCCAAAATGAGAACACCTCATACTTCCTGCCTTGCTTTAAAATCATTTTAAAAAGTCATGTCTAATTCAAATACTACAACGCCTGATAACTTTTTAAGACAAAAGAGGAATGAAATTAAAAAATTTATTACTTTATACTTGCTGGGAAGTACAGTGTCAAGACACAACTTTACTTACAGCTTATTTAAAATATACCCGTAGTTACAAATATTAAAAAAAAATATAGTTTATGACCATACTCTATATGATTATGTCAAAAATAATCACATTTCATAATATTTATCATTTTATTTTATTCACAATTAATATTTCTAAATGTTCTAATCTTAATCTTACCGACTCTTTCTGACTCTTTGGCAAATATCTTATGTTTTAATGTACTGTTGAATATCTTTACCTTTTACAGGCCAATAAAAAGGTGTATATATACCTTGTCTAGGTCTGTTAATGATCATGTGCCTTCCTAATAAACTAGAATGTCCATTAGAGAGAACAACATTTCTTCAATTACTAGGTATTATTAATTTTTGTTTATACTCCCTGTATTTTATTCCTCATATTGTTTATAAAGTACCACTTTTCTAACAAGAAAGGAAGTTTTGATACATTTCTTTTCGTATCATTTTGACTCTGGATTTCAACGCAGCTAAGTTTTAATTTCATTTCATTAGTTTTATTTGTTTTTGTCTATTTGTTCATTGAAGAAAGCTCTTTGCCTAAACATTGTTGTTTTGTGACGTCTTGTCAGGCTCTTACATACCCTGTTTGCATGACATCTATCTACTTAAAGTTTCTATAGCTGATATGTAAGACATCTTACTTCCTATACGAAAGTCAGTATGATGACTAGTTGGTACATGAACTGAACAGCACAAAACACTTACCTGGTTTGTTACTTTGGAATATTGATAGTTTTGCCTGCAAACAGAAATTTGTTTAAAAAAAAATTAAATAATGAAATAAAAATAATTTTATTTAACACTAAAATTAAAATTTATTCAACTAACTAATAATACTGGATAGCGAAGTCAATAGTGCGCTCGCCTCACAAGCTGAGGGGTGTGGGATCGATTCCACGTTAAAGCCACTATAAAAATGTTGATGAATGACTAACGCTAAGAAAGTCCTCCGCTGACCTGGAGAGGGATGGGCGCCGCCAGGTCTATCGAGCCCAAGAATGTTCTAATGGAAACTTTAGAACCCCCCTACGACTATGGGGTTATAACGACCACGAGGTTATTGGACTTTAAAAAAATAAAAAAAAATAATTAAAAAAAAACAAAACAAAAAAACAACTAATAATAAGCAATACAACACTGAATTTTTTAATTAGATTCTCATTTAATTAAGCACCACTAAAACAGTTTCTATATTTAAATACTTAAAATCAGAAGACTAAAATGAGTGTGCAATACTTACTTTTAGTTCTACAGCCATTGGTGTTTGAGCAGGTTTATGTGGAGGGGTAAGGGGAACTTTGCTGTTGAGCTGCGGAACATTTGCTTGCTGCAGTTGTTCATTTCTTCTTCTATTATTTGGTGGAGGAGGAGGAGGAGCTTAAAAAAAAACAACTACTGATTAATGTAAAGGATGGAGATAAATAATTAAATTCTCATAACAATTCAATTAATTATTAATTCTACAAACCCATCAATTTTAAATGCTGTTTAAATACCCTCTTAAAAATTATAGTTTTATTATTAATTTATCAATTTGAAAATTTTGTAGTATTAGGGTGCTTTAGAATTTTCAAAAAAAATTAACAACTTGACAAAAATCAAAAACATCACTCACAATTTAACTATCTAACTCCATGTATGAGCAAGTTAATATATCGGGCAGATAATACAAGTAGTGTTAAATTTGAAATTATTATTATTTTTTAGAGTCAATTTATTAACTTTTCTTTGAAATGTACTTTAGCTACACTGGCAGATATGTTTGATAATAGTTTGTTTTAAGGACACATCTATTGTTAAGTTAAGGGTGTCTACAAAAGTTTATGTCTTTAAATCTGCAACAAGTATATTTTGTATAGCAAATTTCAGAGCACTTTAGTTTTTTTTATTGTTTGGCAATTTAAACTTAAAAATTTGTATCGTTTTTATGATATGTTCAATTTTTAATCTTAGTGTTACAATTAAGCTTGAATCATTTCATAAAAGGGTTAACAATTATGGATGTGCAGAGGAACAATCCAATGAAGTCTTAATCTTTCAAACCAAATATGTCAAAAACTTTTTAGGTAAATTTAAATATAGACCATGTGTGTTCAACCTGTTTTTGCATTGGAAGCATCTATATATATAATTTTCTTCGTGGGACCATGCGAGACACCACGCAAGTATGAGCAACCGAGCATGACGAATGACCCTCGCTAAGGTGGACCAATGTATTGAGACCAACAATGGTCCTTGCATTTCACTTGCATTGTTCCTTCACAGAATAACGTGAGATTCGTAGTGTACTGGTTATCACGTCCACATTATACGGGGAAGGTCCTGGGTTCAAGCCCCAGCGAAAACATTAAAAAAAAATTTACTCATTTTAAATGTCTGTTTGTGCCCGTTCTTTTACCCCTTTATTGCGAACACTAGCTGACCCGCGGCGTAGCATACACCACTAATGATTTAGTGACGAGTGAAGACTTTCTGAAAGACACATTTGTCAAAATCGGGTGGGTTTGGGCAAACAACTGTGAGTGAATGAAACTCTGGAGAGACTCCCGGCATAGCATACACCGCAGACTTGCTCATCATAGACAGTGCAAAGAACATTTGGGGGGTGGGGAGGGGGTGAGAGTACAGACACAAAAACAGCACTAAGTAAATAAAAAATACCAAGTAAACGTGAAGACATGCACACTGAGGTTGTTGTTAGGCGCCTCCGATTTATTACTACCATCCCTTAAACATAAACTGTGATTGGCCGACCCTAGCGAGGGTTAGTCATATTTAGGGTTGTTAATTGTGTGTTGTTGTTTTTTTGTTGTTGTGGAAAACCGATTATCGATTATGTAACTCCGATTTTAAACCGAACATAGTTTTATAGCTGACTTCATAGAAGTTAGGGGTGTACCGAATTTTGCCTGCAAATGTCTCGAAACCAACAATGAGTTGGCATCAACTGATTCACTCGCGTTGTTTTGAATTCTTCGTGTTGTAGTTTGTGTCTGTTCTTTCTCCACTTTCTTTGCACTCTCCTTGAGCAAGTCTGCGCGTATGGTACGCCGCGGGGCGTCTAGTTTTATTTTAAATTACATATTTTAATATAGAGCTTAGCAAGATGTGGGGATTTTTAAGCTTGGTATTGAGCCATACTTAATCAAAGATGTGATTAACAATCTTTTATAGTTATACTGGCTCATATGTTTAAGGACACGCATTGAACCACCCAAATTTTTACTGAATATTCCAACCTGGATCATCTTCAACCTGTAGAACTGGATCTTCTTCAACCTGTTCAAAGAGAGATAATTATTAAATAAGCAAAAATTATTGATTTCTTTCATTGTAAAGTGGTTATATTAAATGAAATTTAAAAAGGCAGTAAAACTCAATTAACCTAGAAAATATTAACATTTTTCATTAAAGAAATTTCAAAATCATTGTAAAATATTTAATTTAATTTTAAAAAACTATATGTGTCACAAGAGATAAATATATGTAAATAGACTTACGTTCCCCCCATCAGGTACAATATACAGTCCATCTCCTGTTGGATAAAATATTAATTAAAATTTCAGGAGATAATAAATACTACAAATATAACTAGTAAAAAAGTAGAAATAGTTTTCAAATTACCTTGTTTGGGATCTGTCTGGAATATAAAAAAAATTTAAAAGGTTTTAACAAAAGAACATAAATGCAATACAATGTTAATATTTCAATGGTAAGAAAACACTGACATACTGACTATATTTTAGACAAAAAAATAGTGCTGCTTTCTTAATTATCCTAATTAAAATTATTAAAAGTACAATATTCATGTTTGTCAAGTGCTTACATTATCTTGTCTATTTTCATGACATTTTTAAATATAATTGTTCTTTTGAACAAAACAAAAAAAACAGGCCAACTTTAGTTTTTCAATCTTGGAGCTAAAATTTAAAATTGGCACTTAAAAAATATATTTTAAAAAAGTAACTTAAAATTGGAATGATTAAGAAAATTAGTGGCCACATCTAGAAATAAAAGCATTTTTAATACCTGTAACAAACATATTTTTTAAGGTTAATAAAACAAAACCCGCCCCAAAATCTCGTTTTATACAGTATGAAAAGCTTCTTATTATGCTTAACGTTTATAAAGATACACATTTTGAATAGAAATTCTATGCAAAATTTTCTTTAAAATAGCAATACATATTAAACACCTGTTATTTTTTTCAAAGTACTAACTTAACTACCACCAACACCCTGAGAAAATGCCCCATAAGTCAGACCAATAAACCTATTAAATCTAAAAACCAGTTCAAAGATTTTAATCATGATAGCAGCATTAATCTTAACTACTTATAAACAAATTGTAGAGGTTTTAAAAGTGGGGAGGAAAAGGGTTTGAGAGAGAATTGAGATAATTTTTAAAAATTTTAATAAAACATTTATAAAAGATGTAGGCTAAAAAAATAGGTATTTTTTAAAGTAAATGTAATATTAATAAAGGAACACTAATGTAGTACAGTCAGTAAATCTAATGCTTTGGATCATATATAAAATCTAGCATTGCATTTTCAGATTACTCTTAATAGAATTCATATAATTAAAAAAAAATTTTTTTTATGGTCTCTTAATGTGTAAATTTATATTATTGCCTTTCAGATCAAGGAGCAGATTTAAAAAAAAATTCATTTCACAATTAAATAAATGTTCAAAAGTTTGTTCGTTCCTGTATAAATGGTAATTTTAGGTGGGAATACAAGTATTCCCCTTTTGTACTTTTACCAGCGTGTTACCTAAAACATGATGAATGTTCTAAAACATTTTGTAAGTGAAGTTCAGGCCTGCTAAATAGGAAATTTATAAGTAATGATAAATTAAGTGTTATGATAAATTAATTAGATTAAACAAGTGTAATGATTGTTATTTATTAAATTCATAAGATGAAGACACATTTGTAAAAAATCAATGTCATTCATAGATATACAGAGCAGAAGTGATTTACCAAAATTATTTTGGAAGCTGTCTATTCAGAAGAACAGGATACATGTATATATTTTGTTTAATGAAGAAAGTGACTCGAAAATAAAAGGAGGCAGACAATTGTAGAATAGTAGTTCAATGTAACATTTTAAATCTTTCTGTTGGTTTAAAGTATATATTTTTTAATTTAAACTTCTTGTTTTCTTGAAGTAGTTTGGATGAAAAAGATTTTTAAAAGAAGCATACATTTTGATTTCTGTTAGATATTTTGTGTATAAAATAATACTGAAATACAGTTGATAATACATAACTGATTTCAATTTCTGAGACAGCTTTCATTAAAAAAAAGCACTTCTTTAATATTGAAAGGATTTTTTAAAGGTTAAATGCATGGAACCCAGAATTGGTTTAAGGAAGACAATTTTTGTAAATAAACATTACATGTTAAACTTTAATTATGATAAGACTGTTTAAGCCAAGTTAAAAATTTAAACATGTCAGCATTCACAAATAATTTATTTATTTCATACAACTAACAACCCTATCCTTTTGGTGTTTAGAGGACAAAAACCATTAATATTCTTGAATGTGACAAATACTTAAATATGAGTGTTAATTTAAAATAGGAAAGACATGTCTATAAAACCTAAGTTAAAAGATGTAAAGTGTAATTAAAATTAATTTCTTTAATTAAGAGCAGAGATATTTTGATTGTAATTGACAATGATCATTAGATGTAAAAACATTTTTTTTAAAGCATTATCATAAAATACACATCAGACATGTGTGGTGGCGAAGATTATTGGATAAACACAGCCGAAATATTAAATCTTATATTTAGTCTTATCATAAATTAAGCTTAACATGAATTATTTTTATTCGTTTATCCTGTAATCCTATCAATAGGTTTATCAAATCCGACTCTCATATACATGGTTTTTTTTTAAAAATTACAACTAAGTATCAGAGAGAGATTCACACACACCTTAAATAAGTACTTTTTTCATTAACTTTAATTATTATTGATAAAATCATTAACAATCTGCCATAAAACTTTAAAAAATATTAAATGTAAGTGTTATTTGAGCTTTGTAACCCTTAATTTACAGCTAAAAATCCACATTATATGAAATGTTTGCTTTTTTATATTATTTTGTCTAATTGATCATGAGCATAAGATTCAAGGAATATAATTTTTGTGCAAAAAAGAAAATATTTTCATTGGGCTTTTAAAAGGATAAAATAGGAAAAATAGACATTTTAAACATATTATACAACGAAAGCAACACACTGTTCTAAGCTATTCTACATAGATCCCTCAAGCATTTTTCTGACAGATTTTAAGCAGAACAATGATTGACAGAAGCCGAGAAAATTAGTTCTTGGGTTCATAAATATGTTTGTTTATTAAAGTAAATGAGAAAACGATTGTGCTGACTTAAGTATTTTAAATTTTTAGAAACAATACACGTATATATTATTTATTGTCAAAAAAAGAAAAAAATTCCCATTTTAATTTCCAGACTTTACTTGCTATAACTTCAGCAAAAAAAACAAAGAAAATTTCATAGAAAATTAAGTTTTAAGGCATTTAAATTTTCTGACACCTTTATCTTAAGCAGGGGTCACCAAACTTTTTTCACATTGGTTTGGATAGCAGGCAAAAATGACAATGGCATGAAAATATGTACAAAACTTGCTCTGGAGAATAAAAAAGACAAAGCAGAACCCCGAAAGATTAGCCTGATTAGCAAGCAATTCAAGTTAGTCAGGGTTGCGTGCTTGCAGCTCATAAAAATAAAGGAAACCTAAACTGACTTTATATTTCATGATATCAATCAATTTTTCATTTGCATTGCGGCATCCAATCAGGAGAATTTCATTTAAATTTTCATCAACTAATCTATTGTTAAAAATGTTTGCTCACAGACATACATTGCTCTCAACAAATCTTGTCAAATTTCTTCTGTGTCGAAAACTCAACATCAGTCAAGCATGGTAAAATTCAAAGCTTGTTCTCTGCCCAACTGAATTTGCCAAAAAGGCTAAGATTCCATACAAATTAGATTTCTTAGAACACAAGAAATTTTCTGCTTCCCTCCAACAATATATGAGGAAGTTGCCATAAGTAAATTGTTATCTTCACCAAACTGATCATGCAGTTTTTTTAAACAAGGTCTTCTTCCATTCTAACAATATTAAAATTAATGTATTTTGTAACATACTTCAAGTTTCATACCTTTTATCAAGCAAATTAAAACACTGTCGTGGACACAGTGTGGTGACCTCTGCTTTAAGTTTACAGTACAGTTACAAAAACACAATAAGATGATTTTAGTAATCAATGCAGTGATAAAAAATTATATGCAAGACAAATTCCAGGTTCAAATTTAACCAACTTAATTTTTTCTTTTTCCTTAATGTACAACTAGGACATGTGCTGAAGGAAAAACTGATATGCATGAAAGATTTTTTACTTCAGAAAAGATTTGTAGTGATCATTTCACAAAATTCTAATTCTAACACATAAGACTTACCAGACAAATACTGCCCTCTTATCAAGAGTTTCAAATGTAATCCATAGTGTAATGGTGTTAATTATTATAATTTAATACTTTAAAAAATATTTTAGAGCTGTTTAAAAAATCTAAACTACAAAAAAAAATTAATAATTTAATATAAATATAAATGGTTATTTTAGCAATTAAATTTGAAAAAGATGTAATTGAATATTCAACTGCTAGGTTATAATCGAGCCATGCCAAATTACTTTAGAAGAATAGTATTTATTGAATGTGAAATCAGTGCTTCTTTGCAAAGATCAAACTTAAAATTAGGTTGATGCTTTTCTGGAAGTATTTAGGAAAACAAGGCGGTGCACGCATTAAATCAATGTGAAGAGAGTGTTAAGAAATGTGCCCTTCTCACTACCTGAGCATCATCCCAATCCTCATCCCATTCGCCATCATCTGAATCAGACTCAGGAGGTGATGGTCTTTTAGGAACAAAGCAAGGGCAAGAGGATTACAAGCTGTCATACCCACTGGTATTATTATTATATGGTTTTAAAAATACCAAATTAGTAGACTGACAATAAATAACAGCTGCAGAATTATTTCCCTTTTACTTTTTCTATAAGAACATTTTGTATTAAAAATAATTTAACTTTACAATAAAATTATTAAAGTCTTTGAAATATTTTAAACACTTCAGTTTAAACAATGATTCGCATGCACATATAATGCAGATTTGAAATCCTGTGATGGTTCCAACTTGTACCTTGCAATAGGTTTTGCTCCTGTATCTGGTCTAGGTGGCAATCTTGGCTCTGGAATGTTGACTTCTGGAATCTCATAAGTATCATCTGAATTCTCGTGCTGCTGACACATGAATGTATAAATATAAATGTTAAAAATGCTATTTTCTATATTCTTCATTCTTCTTTCTTATGGAGCAACTCAGTCTATATGGAATTAACATAGAAAACTTCCTTCACATCAACAGAACCAAAAATATGTAATGTATTAAGAAAATCTCTATTAGTGTACAACAACCTATACCCAAGCATCTGCCATAAACATATAAAACAAGATTTAAATTTTCTATAATCTACACACAAAAGAACAATATTTTTCCTCATGCAGATAAAGAAAACATTTCACTTCACCACGGTATGGGTGGAATCCCCCACTGTAGCACGCCTGACTTTTTCTACACTAAAAGGTAACAGTGTCTGAAGTGGTCGCTGAGGCTCACTTATTTTTCTATCCTTGTCCAGAAAAGATGAATTCCATTTAGACGCTTCAGGCTTATTTAATTGTAATTTGCTCTCTAAACACCGAAATGTATCCAAAAATGTATTCTTTTTTTTCCCCTTGATCATTGTCTGAGCCTGACAAGTGCTGGGGATGATGAGTGTTTGAAGGATGGAAATTATCAGATGAAGATCTTTTTTTCAAAATTCAAAATAAAGCTAAATAGCAAAGATATATGCTCAGATGTTTCGGCAAGGATGCAAATATTAATTATAAAAAGTGATTTTAGATGATAGATTTCATCCATCCAGCAAGAGTTAATAAACAAATAAATACTGATACAATAGATAAGGAGAATTAAAAAAACCCGTAAAAAAACAAGTTTTTGACTTTAAATCCTTTATGTAGAGACAAAACTAAAAGAATGTTCATTATAATACGCAGCGCAAGACAATCCAAAGATACAAAATTGTAGTTATGCGTCGTAAAACATGTTTAATGCTCACCGATCAGGAATATGTTTATAAAAAGTATTGTCAATAAAATATGCACCTTATTGTCCTTATTGCGCGACAGGAAAGATTGTTCAATATAATACGCACCACGACACTATAGCAAAAAAATTTAACATGTTACATAGAGATAAATAAAGATTATAATCTAAAAATTCATTAATTTAATTATGGTACATTCAATTTATCTGAAATTTTGATACTTGATTTTTATCATCGCACAAGTCTGCCTGCAAAATTTCAGCTTGCTAGCTTACGAGGAAGTGGGTTAAAAATCGATCCAAAGTTTTTTCGGCACCGCCCACCCGCCTGCCTCAAGCAGACACAACGAGTTAATATAAAGGATTTAAAAACCGCATGAAAAGTCATTTTGACATTTGGTAAAGACAAAATAGTAATGCATTTAAATTTTTTAAAAAGCAATTAGTAAAATTTTCAGTTGATATGATATTACAAACAATATTAGGCATTGTTACTTTAACAGAAAGCAAGCTGTGCCAGAGATTTGTTTGGAAAGTGCTTAAAGTACATCAAGATAGAAATGCATAGAGTAAAAGATAAGCCTATCCTTTCTTCATATATCATACCATTATATACTTAGACTTTGTAACACACTTTCATATTTTTGACATTTGATCCTTTTGAACAAAAAGAATGAATCTAGGTTCTTGCTCTCCATTTAGGTCCATTTTAATTGAAGATTTTGAGCCTGCAATGGTGTGAATTTTTTCTTTAAACTTTCTTTTTACTGCTAAGAAATTAAGGTTTTATTCAGCATAGTTGCAAAGAATCATCTTTGTTCCAACTTCAAAGGAAAATTGGTTTTTTGTTTAATGATTTATGTCGTGGGTACAAGTAACTTGATTTTTTAATTTATTGCAGCAGAAATAGATTTTCTTCCTTTAATTAAATGAAATTTAGTAATAGAATATGACTTTGATCATCAATATATGTTGACTGTTGACATTTGTCGTACTAAAAATTGTTTACAGCCATGGGGAAAAAATGTGTGTTCATATTTTCAAAGTCATGCAACATACATGGGGTTTGCATTGCAAATGGAGCGAATCCACAAAATAATAATAAATAACATGTCCAAACTTAAATCACTGCATATACAAAGCCATTCAATAGAAATTTTAAACAGTTGAAAACATTAAATTATTAATTTAGGAATTAGCAATGGAAAATTCTCCAATGCTCTTTTAAGAGCTAATTTTTGTTAAGGCTGCAGACCTTTCTTCTATACTAGAATATTAAATAATTTATAGGCATGTAACACAATGCAAAGAAATATTAGGCATTAAATGCACATTTTAAAGTTAAAAATGGAAATAATTTCAGAGACATTAGTGATCAGGCCAAAACTAAGAGCCTTATAAATAAGATCCAAAAACTGAAACCAACAAGCATGCCTGGGACGACACAATACATTGAAACATACTAATTAATTAGTAAAGCTTGAGAAACAAGTTGTAGTTCCAAGCTGAAGATGGAGCTGTGCAACTCAAGAAAGGCTATTTTTTTACTTCATTTATTCACCAGTCTTTCGTAATATACATGTTGAAAAACCAACTGTTTAACATATAAAACTAAAGAATGAGTCATAAATACAGCATTTGGTGGCATTTTCGATATGATGAGGCATAATGCTGTTTTCTACTTTAGCAGCTAACACAACAGAAATAACTAATAATTTTGCGTATCATTTTATTACAATCATAATTCTCATAAGATAGTTACAAAATGACATTCTTAGCCCGACACATTAAAACTTATAAACACTGCAAGTGAAGAATGTTATAAATATAAGACTGTGCAAGTTAAATACTAAAAATATGGGGAAAAACAAAATTCCCAAGCAAGAGCTAGTGCAATGTAGGTAGAAGACTTGCACAAATGAAGGTATTTTCCATGCTGCTTGGAGCTCATCCATGCTAAAAATTAATTGCTAGATGTTAATTAATAATGGGTCAGTAAAATGTGCAAATATACCACTAAACCTCCAAGCAATCCTACAGGTTGTTGTGTTGACCCATACTTTCTTTGAAGGCCTGGACTTACCCCCTTAGGTGGGCTCATATCCTCATAAAAATCCTTGGTTTTCATGAGGAGAAAGGAAAAGTATTTATTACAAAAATTTAATTAAAAGTAGAGATTTAATAAAGAAATTCACAGACACGTTTAATGCTTTTTTTAAAAAAATATAAATATTTGTAAAAGTCTTTTTAAGGTTTTTATTAGTATTATTAGTAATTATGAAACTAGGTTGGGGAAACACCAATGCCATGAGTAATTTTTTAACAGCAACATTCCCAAAGTGGAACACGTCTCAGTAAGATACAAATCTGGTTTCCTAATATATAACACGGAACACAATCTTGTTCATTTAACATCCAAATGGATGCAACAATGAAGGAAAGATTTTTATACCAACAGTCAAGGTGTTTGAACCACTTGGCAAACTTTGCAAATAAAAACTGATTTGCACACATGCAAAGATGGTAAAAAAAAATGAATTTATGTAGTTACAACATTAAATATAAAATGAATAAAACAAATGGAAAAAAAATATAATTCATAACAACTAAATGCAACCGCTACTACATGTATTCCAAAAAATGATATTTTATTCAGTGGATTTTAAAAAACAATCTTTTTGTAGATATCTTATAAAGCTGTTACAAAAAGTGGAAATAATATTTTAAATTACATGTATATCAGATTTATTTTAATTCAAATGAACACAAAATCTTTATGAATAAACAAAAGCTAATTTCATGAATCGAAATAGAAAAATAAATCTTATGAAAATAAAAGGAATAATTTATGACTTGACAGTGTTTTTTATAATGTTAAAGTAAAATATCAAGAACACCATCAAGATATAATTAAATTATATATTTTCAGTCCATAAAATAAATTAAACCATAAAAAAATTTTAATGTACATTCCCACATAAGGATGAACATGTGAAAGCATGACCATTGAGACTTCAGTCAAAGGTCTGGCTAGCTTTCCTCAACTTTTCTCCAGCTTTGAATTAACTATTCATCAATACAATCAAAGTATCTCCATCCCAAAATCGATTTATCTCCCAATCTAATATTTTTAATAAAAAGTATCCCAAATTGCTCTTTAATTTATTACCATATCAAATTATTAAAAAAAGATTTTTTAAAACAATAGCATCCATAAGACTGCACCAAATAAAACCCTTAATGTTAGGTTAGCTAAAAGGAACATTTCAAATTTCAAAATGTTCACAAATCCTTTTGAAAACAGGACTCTGTGTTGTTTATTCTGTTTCTAATTTTTGTAATAGGTATTGACGCTAATGAAGTTTTCATTTAGACACCTTCGTTTTATATGTGAAATCAACAACTAAACCATATTATAAGGTCATCTGCATTTTGGGCTTTGTCCACTTGTAGCTCATCATGCCTGTCATTAATGAACTTAAGGAATAAGGCAGTGAGGAATTATTTTTTTTGGTGCTAGTTGTTTCTTGCCACCAACAGAGGTCATGATCAATCATTCTTTCTGTAAGTATTCCAAAGCTGGAGGTCAGCAATATTGGTCTTGTGGAAATCAATAAACCTTAACTTTTATCCACCTGACTTTTGCAATAAATGATAAAGCTCATTATCGTGTGAGCAATAACATTTATTGACAGTTACATAAATATTTTTTTTTAAATGATGTTTAAATTGACCTCTCTATATATAGATGACAATAAAAACATGAAATGATACAAGCTACATTCCATCTCGATCAAAACAGTGACAAAGACACATTCTTCTTTAAAACTGGATGTCTTTTGAAAACGATTTTGATAGTGTTAATAATTTAAAATGATATGACCTGAAAATTAAACTAAATATACTTTTTTTCAGCTTATGATTTATTTGAAGAATTACACCTAAAGGTAATCATAGAACCCCTTAATCTCCCCACACTGCAGGACCTACGACACTTGAACAGCTAATTTAGATGGCTTGAAAAGCTTCCTTTTTAATAATAACAAAATAGACCATGAAGCATGATTGAGTTATAAAGAATTATTGTATTTATAATAACTGTAAATTAGATAAAAGATAAATTAGATGACAAAAAAAAGGGAAACATGATTAACATAAGATGGATGCAGGATAGGATCGTACATATGGCACATCAGGAATTTTGACTTAAGTATTAGTGTTGTTTTAAAAATTGTTTTTTAAATGACAGTTTAATTGTTAAGGCATCATTCATAGAAATTAAAATAGTATTTTTATGTTGATGTTAGATTAAAACCAAATGCTATTTTTGTGCTACTATACTTATTGCTAAAAGTGGATTAATGTTAAATTAGAAGATACATATTATTATTGAAAAAAAATTGCGATATCAAAAACAAAATGACATCGAAAGTATTATAACTTATTCTCCAACAAGATAATTAAGATGTATTAGTGAGCCAAGGACCATAAATTAGTTTATAAACCAGATTTGCGAATGCTTGTTTGATAGAATTAGGTAACTCGCCATTACCAAAAGCTGAAGATTTATAATGTGTGCATTTTTTAATTCAGCTGCATAAAATGCCCAGAAACTGATGCAATACAGTAAAAAAAATAAAAGACCTTAATTTGATAAACAGTTTGAGAAAGATTTCTATGTACATGCAAATAAGACAGGTAAAAGATGTTCCTCTTTAGGGACTGTTTAAAAATGTGAAGAAAGGTATTTTCAGTTGATTTATCTTGGTGAAATAGATTGAGTGAAAAAGAAATAATACTAAAAACATAAGCTGAGCGAGGTGTGCAAACCTTACTAAGTAAATACTACATGGTAGAAGTAGCAATTTAAATTGATATCTTTTTTTCATTTTGCTATAAATCATACACCCTGCCACATTCTAATCTCTTAGTACAGAAAAAAATGTATATATTTTCTACAAAATTCCCTTAAACTTAAACAAGAAAAAATTAAAAGGCTACAACTAAGCAAGCTCAACACATCATTGCTTTTATAGATGTATATGTATAGGCATCTAAAAAAATTTTTTTTTACCTGGACTAAGGCAGTTAGTCAGTAATATATTTTTTAAAGAGAAAGCTCGCATACAAGATAGTTTAATACCTGTGGACCAGTAAAAGGCTCCAAATATTCATCCCCATCTTCTGATACTTGAGCCTGTTATAAAATATGTCTTAAGTATCCACATTGAAAAAAGTCAACTTGCAAAACCCATTTTCTTTTTAACTTTTAAATAAATTCAAACTCAATCCAAAATCCTAAATAATATAGATTTTTAATATGAATTCAATTTAGTAAAACAACAGTTAGATTAAATTATGACATCATAGAAATTTCTTAGTAAACAAATAAAAATACCTATTTTACATACCATCTAGAGTAAATAATAAATGTCATAGATTTTCCTTTGAAAATTTGTATTTTTGTAGGATACTTTAAAAAAACAAGTAATTTATATATTTTTTATGCTCTACATATTTTAGCATGAGACACAAGAAAAAAATTGAATTTTTTGTTATAAACTAAGTTAAACAATATCAGAGGGAAAAAATATGAATTATCAAGACTAATACAATTCAAAAGCATTAAACACAACAAATTATGATTGCATTCATTCAAGCAACATACTATTCTGGTAGTTTTAAATAGGTTTAAGTAACAGTAAAATATCATATCTACTGACATTGGAGAATGAATATATATATACATACATACATGTGTATATATATATATATATATATATATATATATATATATATATATATATATATATACATGTATATATATATATATATATATATATTAGGGCTGTTAACGATTAATTAATCGTTAATTTTGATTAAAGCCAAAAATTAAAATTTATGACGTCATAAGTAACACTTATTAAAGGTTCTTGTTGAAAATCTAAATAGCACTGGAATGTCTCCTTTATATGTCATCTTTTAACCAACTAAGCAAAAAGACAAGTGTGATGACACTATTTGGTTCAAGTGATGAGCGGGTCTAATTGACAATATAACCAGCCGATCTGAACAAAAAAAACTTAGCTGCGGTGAAATCCAATTAGTTCAGTAGAGATATCAGGCTGTTGTGTTATACATTTACTTAAACTGGGCCAGACATTGAAGATACGAATTTCAATAACTACACCGATACATATGTTATGGCACTAGTTATTAACATGAGCAAGAAAAATATTTTTTTAAAGTTATTTTCATCATTAACAAGATAATTTTTACCCCATGTTTATCTGATGTAGATCTCATTATGATTTATCATGTACGATTTCAATTAAATTCAGATGATTGTTAGACTGCCTTTTGTAGATAATACAGAATAAACACTATAGCTAACAGACAGGGAAATATAATTAGTGGACTCGGTGTGGGCTCAACGAAAAAATAGTACACAAATAAAACGAATATAACGAAAAAATAAAAAAATTTAGCTGCGGTGAAATCCAATTAGTCCAGTAGAGATAAATAGCCGAGCCCGATCATAGATATAAAAATTGTCAGCAGTTTTATAATTATTACACCCTTATAAATTAGTTATCTCCAACCTTCCAATTATTATTCAATGCAGCAAAGAGTACCTAAAAACAAACCATTTTCCTGGCATATTTATAGCTGTAAAATGAATGTCTGTCTTAAATGTAAAATAATGTTAACTAAATATTAAATTTGCTTCCCAGGGTTCAGTAAAATAATCATCATGGTCGATTTTCATGTTTCGACTAGCATGAATTTATTTTCATTACAATGTAATACTAATTTTTTCCAGCTTTCGTTATCAGAAACAAGCTTAAATAAATGTTCACTCTCATCATTGAGGAGTTTGATATTTGTTAGTTTGATTTATGTCAAGAAAACCAAAGTAAAAAACACAAATTGGAGCTTGATTTAAACGATCCAAAATTTAACTATCAAATGATTTCATTAAAGAAAAAAAGATTAATGCTTCTTACATTAAGAGTTTCTTTGATTGGAGGAGGTGCTTGATTTCTTCTGGGAAGAGGTGGAGCTGCAGGGTCCTAAATTTAAAGACAGAAACTTTTAAAAGTTGATTGCAGGTATTTCAGTTAATCAGTTGATTTTACAAGCTATCAATGTAAGTTTTGGTCACAATATAATTTAAGTTTTATCTATATACCGTATATACTCGTTCAATAGTCCGTTCGTTCATAAGCCGACTCCCCCACTTTTGGAAGAGAAAAGTATTAAAAGTGTATAACCCGCTCGCAAGCTGACCCCCCAAAAATAATAGGACAGCTTAAACTTAAACAAAATGGTAAACATTTTTTTAAAAATACAAGCTAAATTGGTCATATGATTGTTTACTTTGTACTGCCTATCTTTGTCTTAGTGCCCTTTGTTACCGGTAATTAAAAAAAAATTCTTTGGAAAACAGTGACGAAAGCGCATACATTAAAATTCGTTGTTGAAAACAAAATTTGTAAAACAATTAAATAAGGTAAGTGCAGATGTTTAATAATGTATTATAGCTTCTGGTAGAGCAGTCGAATCTTGTAGAATGTAGAAAAGGACGTTGGTGATCTACAATAACAACACCGATATTCAATATCCATGCAGAAATACGTTAATGACCCGCTCGTAAGCCGACCCCCCAACTTTTGCCCCTAGATTTCGTCCAAAGGACGCGGTGGTCGAGTGGCAGCGCACTGGACTGTCGTACCGATGGTCACGGGTTCGAATCCGTGTGAAGGCAAGGGTTTGTTCCCGGGGCCTAGGGCGTCCCTGAGTCACCCCGCTCCTAATGGGTACCTAACACTACATGTAGTTAGGCGGCTGGGTAATGCGTGGAACCCACAAAGCCGTGGCTTGTGAATGCTGCATCACTTGCCAACAGATCATCTGTCATGGTCTGTGGACGCAACTATCTTCTGCATAGAAGGAGCGTCTGTATAGATAAGAATAAGAATAAGAAAGAAGGTCGGCTTGCGAACGAGTATATACGGTACTTTATTAATAATTTAAGCTTCCGGCCATGCATGCAATTCTTACATGCCGAATGGTCAACTAAACCCTCAGCAATCTTAAATAAGTTTATTTAGGCATATTCAATGTACAAATGTTCAAGAACATTATAAGAATGATGAGCTGACCATTTGACTTTTCCAACTAAAGGTACTTATAAAAAGTTGTTTACAGTCTTATATTTATAAATGTTCATTATGATTTTTAATTGTTCATATATAGGTAGATATTGTAGATGGAAATGTCTGTATTTTAATTTTAACAAAAAATTAATTATCTTAAAAACTAGCATATTATTTTATGGGGTCAACTTATGAGAGGGGTATGGCCAAAACTAAGAGAGTTGTACTAACGAACTTATGAATGAGTATTATGGGAAATCATAAGGGGACAAAGTAATGGGGATGAGACTGCAATCAGGCTATGAGGGGACAGCCGGATATCCGGATCAGATATCGGGATTTTTGCCACTATCCGGATTCGGCAAATACTTATTGCAGATCCGGATAGTATCCAGATATCAATGTAGTAAAGAATTTTGAAATCAAATTAAATTAATAAGTTTATAACAAATTATATAAAAAGTAAAAAACAATAACCAGAAATCAGTACATTTAACAAGAATGGACAAAGAGAGAGCATTCAGCACAGCGGGGAACATAAATGATGATAAGTGTTCTTGTTTGTCGCCGAACAAACTTGGGATGTTATTGTTCTTAAAAAAGAATTTGTGTATGAAAAACAATTTTTTCAAAACTTGAAAATTGAAGAAACAAACTACAAACTTAAAGGTAACAAGTACTGCTCAGTACCCTGTTACAACTTACTAGTAACTAGTAATTATTAACTAGTAACTATTTTACTTACTCATGTCATTAAATTATTTTCATTGTTATAGCTGATATATTAATTTTATGTTAAAATTAATAATTTTAAGTTTAATTTGTAATTATTAGTTTATACTATAAACTTTACAGGAGCCTTGGAAACTGGGACTGGCTGAGAGTTGGCTTTCCTTTTTAACTTCTTTGTCATTTACTAGTACGTTGATTGTAGTCAATCATTCAATACTTTCAATTCAGTATTTACATTTAAACATTTTACTTATATGATATAAGTTATATCATTGTAATAATGTTATATTTGTTGTTGTTTTTTCCATTAAACTTTAAATGGCAGTTGCAATTGTGATTTGATTTGCGAACTTAAAAATAAAAATGTTGCTTGTCTCACGTGTTATGCATTATTCAGTCTTATAATTTTAAAACGCTAGTCTATTGTGAATATTATAATTATACAAAATAAGTTAAGTAACAAATTAAGTTATACTTTAAATTGTTATTATATAACAAAATATACAAATTAACAAGCGTTGATCATGAAATCATTCAAATCCATGCAAAATATAGTAAAAGAATCAATATCAATACGAGAAAAATACATTAAGTTAAAAAGTTACAAGTATAGATATTACTTTACTACATAAGATAACAAATTAAGTTAACTAACAGCATATTAAACTTAAATCGTCTGAATAAAAGAACAGTTTTATTATGGCTCTAGGTCACGACTTCTTGTACATCACACTACACACTCAGTACAACACTGTTTGCTTGGTACACACTACACAGTTAGTTGAACTTCGTTCAAGTTCGTTCATTCAATTCATTGTAAAATATTCATCGTTGACGTTGACAATGTCACAATGTGGAAAGCTGATACTCTCCATTTGTAGAATAATAAATATTTTAATAAATAGTATTAAATACTAGATATTAAGTAGTAAAGTACACCCTATTACCTCTTACACTTAAATGTGGAGATATCTGGATCCCGATTCCGGATCCGGCAAATATTAGGGCCAAACTATCTGGATCTGGCAATAGTAAAAAACCATATCCTGCTGATCCCTAGAAATTATCAAGTTAATTTCAATAACTTCAGGTAAATAGTTATTAGTAAGCTGACCTTACCTAGAAATTTTAACATATAATTTATTAATTATACAGTGGAAATTGCGTAAAGTGATTTTGGCTGTTTCCAACCCCCCCCCATCACACATGAGCCTCCCTCAAATGTAACATCACAAAGTTTCGCCCCTCCTCTTATGAGCCATATTTCCTATTTGAAAATGAGCATGTTTCAAATCACTTTATTGTCATTTAATTATGTATTATTAGTTTAGTGTAAGGCTGCACTCTAATATCGTAACACGGATGAAGCCATTTATATAAATTTAAAGCAGTCCAATATTTAAGTGGAACTTGTATTTTAAATTGCGCGCTTTTATGTGACGTCACAGTTCTAAAACACTCACCATACCCTCGTCACACATCGTCACAAATGTGTGACCCCCTTCCCCCTAGGTGCGTGACATCATTTTTAACAATACAGATTGAATTCAACAATGAATTTGTCATTTTATTAAGTAGTAATTTAAAGTATCTTGCAATTATGATAGTTGAAGTAACTGAGAACATAAAAATAAATGTACAAACCCTGGGTGGAGGTGGAACTGGAGGCAGTGAATTGCTGTCAGGCTGAAATAAAGATTGAAATGAAATATGTATGTGTGTATATATATATACAAAATAAGTTACATAGATATAAGTTGTTTTGTTTTTTTGTAATACTTCCAAAGAGTTACATCTAATTTTCTCATGAATGATGTTATATAAATTGAGGATAATTTGAGGATAATTGGCTTACTGGAGGAGGTGGTGGCCTCCTAGAAGATTTGTCCATTCCAACTTGCGATAAGTTTTTGAATGGAACAGCTAAAATTTTAAAAGAAAAGATTTCACATTTAAAAAAATCACACAAAATACAACTAATTATTGATCAACTAATTTTAAACAAAAAGACAACAGAACAAGAGTTATTCCATTTCCTAGTTATTCCAAAACTTTCTAGCTATCATGTGACATAGAAAAGTATGTGCTCATTATTTCACCATATTCACTGTAACTCATAGCTATCCACGAAAACACAGCCATCAATGGAAATAAACAAACTGCAGATTTCAAAGAGCCTGAAGACAAAAAAATGTGTTGTGTCTAACAGGAGCAAATATACAAAACAATAGCCCTGACCTTGCTCATTGCACTACAGAAGTCAGTGCTGCATTTGTTTATTCAACAAGCACCTTTAATTTACATTCATGAACTTTTATTTGTGTATGAACACACAAGCCAGTGTGGGTTTTTAGTTTTCTAACTAGGGCAAATATTCAAGGGACAAGATCCAAAACAAATGAGGAAGTCATTTTCTTTCCCATTGTATCAATAGTTCAGAAAAACAAACTTTATACAAGGTCTCAAGGTGCATATAAGCTAATAATAGCGGGCAGTGTGTGACTTAATTATTTGATCTTTACTATTAAAAAAAATTGTCTTCCTTTTGTGCATACTAGAGTGGTGATTCATACAAAATGAAAATTCATCATTAACTTAATATAGCAATTTAAAACGATTTTGTTTTATTCAATAGCTGATAATTTTTTATTTCAATTAAATTTTTTATTTTTAAATAAAGCTAAACTTCAACAAATCATGACCGATAATAACAATAATAATAATAATAAATTGATAATTTTTTATAGCGCTGTCTCTCAGCAAGGAGCCGGGCTCACAGCGCTTTACATGGAGATAATAACATACATATAATAATTTAAATATACATTCTTTTCATAATAACCACATAGATAACAGTACAATACACATAAGCAACGTTAATCATTAAAAAGAAATGTTGATTCTTTAATTTTGAAAATAAATTTTGAAAAGATGCGTCTTATAATAATAATAATTGATAATTTATATAGCGCTGTATCCCAGTAGGGAACCAGGCTCACAGCGCTTTACATGGAGATCATAACATACATATAATACGTAATTAAATAACCATTCATACCATAATAACAACATAAAGGACAGTACATTACACATAAGCTACGCTAATCATTAAAACAAATGTTGTTTCATTAATTTTGTAAATACATTTTGAAAAGATGCGTCTTAAGTGCAGTCTTGAAGGACTTGGTAGTTGGAATACTACGGAGGTGTAATGGTAGAAAATTCCATTGTTTGGCAGCACAAAATGAGAATGACCTTTCGCCAAATGTTTTAGTTCATGTCTTTGGAACACAGAGAATGCGCGTGTCTGCAGAAGAGCATAGCTGACGACTTGGTGAGTAGACCGACAGAAGCTCAGTAAGATAGGAAGGGCATGAGTCAGGAAAGAAGTTGTGACAGAGAACAGCCAGTTTGTAATCAATTCGAGCTTGTATAGGTAGCAAATGAAGTGAGTAAAGTAGCGGAGTAACATGTTCATGTTTGTTTGCCTTAAGAACTAGTCTGGCAGCTGAATTTTGAACTTTCTGTAGTTTTTCAATGCATTGTTTTGGCGCACCTGACAGAAGAGAATTGCAATAATCAATGCGAGCTAGTACAAGAGCACAGACTAGAGTTTTTGTTGCACTAACTGTTAAGTAATGACGGAATGAGCTGATCTGACGAATGGCAGTGTAGGCAGAGCGACAGATGTGATTGATGAAGTTGTTGGTAGACATGTTGTCAGAAATAATGTAGCCAAGATTCCTAGTCGATGTTTTGAACAGTATATCAGAACTAGCCACCTGAATAGAATTAGGAAGAGACAAAGTACTGCATGATTTATTGTTGCAAAATATGAGTGCTTCTGTCTTATCGTCATTCAGCTTGAGCTTGCTGAAAGTCATCCAAGACTTTACCTCACCAATGCACTCCTGCATCAATTGGACAGTGGAGTCAATATCAGAGGGATCAGTGTGAGTGTATAGCTGAGTATCATCTGCAAATGATTGGCTTTTAACTGAATGCTTTTCGAGCAGTAGAAAAGGGGCCTCGTATACATTACAAAAAGAACCGGACCCAAAACGGAGCCTTGAGGCACACCATAAACCAAGTCAGTTCTGTGAGAGATACAGCCATTTACTGATACCACCTGTGATCTGTTAGATAAGTATTATTGAAACCAAGCCAGAACTGAGCCAGAAATCCCAAAATAATTTTCCAGGGATTTTAGCAATGTTTGATGGTCGACAGTGTCAAAGGCTGCACTAAGATCTAAAAGGACCAATATAGAGATTTTCCCACTGTCCAGTGCGAGTAGGAGGTCATTTGTTACCTATAACAGGGTGGTCTCTGTGCTGTGAGAAGGTCTGTAGGCCGACTGATTGGGACTTAGAAGAGAGTTGTCATTAAGATAAGAAAAAAATTGTTTTAAGACAAGTTTTTCAATGACCTTAGATACATATGAAATATTGGACACAGCTCGATAGTTGTTTTAATTGTTTTGATCCAACCCTTGTTTTTTCAGCAAGGGTCTTATTGCAGCAGATTTACATAAGGTTGGAAAAGTACCTGTTAGACTCTCATTTACTATATGTGTTATTGTTGGGAGTTAGTGATCTAATGACTCAACCAGTAGTGGAGTGGGGACTGGATCAAGAGAACATGATGTTGGTTTAGATTTTAGAATAACAGCTTTGACCTCATTTTCTGTAACAGGCTGGAACATGTCAAATCTTAACCTCACAGCAAAAGAGGGAGATACATTATGTGGTTCTGTCAAGCTCAGCCCTAATTTCGGCAATTTTGTTTATAAAAAAATTACAAAATGTATCTGGTTGCTGATGCAACGGATATACAGAGGGAAGGACCACAGCTGAGGTTATTGCATACAGATGAGTAGAGATTATTGAATAATTATTTTAAAGAATGTGTTAAGGGATAATTTAAAATTACATATAATAATGCTTCAACACATATTTTTTTAAATGAGAGACAACCAAAAAAAAAGACAAAAAGAAAGATATGAGTGAATGACATTTGACAATCTTTTAAATTTTCCCACAATTAAAAAAAAATCTTAATGATTGTGAAAAAGCAGGTGTTAAATTATGATTTGTAAGTCACAATCTTTGGTCAAACACAATCTAATATGTAATTGTAATGAAAATATTGATATAACACAGGACAACATGAACAATTTAAAAATTTAAATTTGTTAACTATAACTCCATTGTCCTTTTGTATGTGTGTGTATGTGACTATGTGGAGATAATGGTGGGGATAACTAAACAATTCACAGGATCATAGTAATTATTACTTGAATATTCAAAACTTAACTTTTTTGTGTGGAAAAATATTTTTCAGGAAGAATGTTGACTTAATGTGATACTATTTATTTTTTAAAGTTTTATGTACTTACAAATGAAAAAAAAACTTGTTTAAAGACGTTAAAAATAATTCTATTGTAAAAAATTAGTTAAATGTTACCTTCTAGCTATTGTAACTAATTAAATGTTTACTAAACTTTCACATCCTTGGTCTTGTCCTGGCCAGTTTTGTATTAGAAGAGATTTCAGTAGTTGTAAGGTACTTACTTTATATTTTCTTTAACTTTTCTAAACTTGGGTAAAATGACCAGCAATACTATGAATTAGTAGCAGTCCGTTTTATTTGAAATTCATTTCATTATTCAGATTAGATTTTTATCAATGCAGTTCACTACTTCTATCAATACTGACTATTCTTTTCAATCAATAAATCTATAATTTTACACCCAGTCTTATGTTTAATGACAATAAAATATGTTTGCAAAACCTAATGGACATAGGAATGCTAAAGGAATGGATTGAACAACTTGGATGATGAATAAGCTACAGATGGGCAGAGTTTTTGACATTAACAATTCAGTATAGCTTTAGGCTATTTCTACTAATTACTTTATACATGTACTGGATATTACCATCATGACCATGAGAAAAAAAGAAATATTTACCTTTTTTTAATAAATCATTACAATTACAGAATAGAAACAATGGATATAAAAATAAACACACAAGATTTTTTTAGGGGATGGGATTGAAAAAAAAATTATTTGAACTATAGCTACTTTTGGTAGCATTTATGTTTCATAAATAAAGAGCATAATTTATAATTTTATACCAGTAAATTGATAATTATTTTTCAATTTTTAGTCTGGCACACAAGACAAATGCAATAAAGATTGAAAATTTCACAGAAGCAAATTCAAAAGTATTCCATAGTACATTTAAAAATTATCAAGTGTTCAGACTGAAATAGATGTCTTTGTAATTTAAAAAGAAAAAAAATAGTGAATGTATGATTCTTGCATCAAAAAACTTTCAATAGTGATTAGTTTTAAAAATTGATTTCATAAAGTTAAAATGATATTCAGACGGATAATCTATATATATAATTCTCTTCCTGGTCAACAAGGCAACAAGAAGCTGCATGTGCAACAGATACTAATTTTAGAAAGCAGTGCACCAAATTACTGCACCAATGCATCAAAAGGTGTGCAAATTAAATATGCGCTGTAAAAAAAAATTTCATTGTTTTCGCTATTTTAATTTTGTAAAAAGGGAACAATGTAAAAAGAGGATTTGATGATGGTTAATTATAACACCAAAAAACAAAGGGGGCGCCACAGGCGCCCTACAAACCCTATTATAGAATACTTTGTGTGCATTTCAGAAAGTTTAATATTTTGTATTGATCAAACAAGGACAAGTTAGTTGGGCTTTTGAAAAAGGTCGGCGCCGTAGGCGCCCTAAAAAAGTGCATTAAAGGGGTAAAAGAACTCTCCATGAGCAAGTCTGCGGCGTAAGCTACGCAGCGGGGCGTCTAGTTTTATATAATATAAGACTGAAAAAATTAGTAAAAAGTTCTGATTAGGTCTGAAATTTGATGTAGCAAATCAAAATATACTAGATACGACCCGCGGCGTAGCATACACTGCAGACTTGCTCATCATATATAGTGCAAAGAGTGGGGGGTGGGGGGGGTAGGAGTGAGAGAACGGACACAAACAGCAGCACGAAGTCATGAAAAAAAAGCGAGTAAATGTGGAGACATGTGCACTGCGGCTGTTGATACCTGCCCCCCCCCACCCTTTACTACCATCCCTTGCCAACCATAAACTTTGATTGGCCGACCCTAGCATGGCTAGTCTTGTTCGCAAAAAAGGGGGAAAAGAACGGGCAGGAATAAACATTTTTAAAAAGTTTTAAAAATGTTCCCGCTGTGGCTTTTACTTACACTTACACAATTTAATGTTTAACTTTTTTTTGGTGTTGTTGCAATTACAATAAATATTAATGTTGACAGTCCATCTCCTATTTAATTCAAAATTAAGGATGTTGCTACAATTACGACTAGTCATTACATTAAGGCAGTAAGCAATTGCTCCGACTAGTCGTAACACAAGATAGGAATATTTTTTTAATGCTACGACCACTTCACTTATTTACTAAAATCCGCCAGATAAAATAATGAAGCGCACTTAAACTCAAACTAGTCATTACATTAAAATAGCAGACCAGTTTTTTGACTAGTCCTTATTTCTACACTTAAGAAATTATTACTATTATTGATTATATATTACATGTGTTATAGTAGGTCTATACTTCTTTTAAGTGGTATTGGGAGTTTCAGGTATTTTTTTAATCCTTGCTAACATATTACTAATACAGTAGAACCCGGTTAAGATGACGGCCTTGAGATATGAAAAATGGCGTCGAGATAACCGATGATCGAGTTAAACAAAAACCAATACGGTGGCAAAATATTAACATGCGCTTGAAATTTCTTTATATACACGATGTGCGTTAATTAGTGATGGGACGATTAATCGGAATTGTATAGGAATATAGGGACCCTATTTCTTCACCCTTTCCTAAGGTTGCTAAGACCATTCGTTTTTAAGGACCGTTTAAGTTTAAATATAACCCTTTGTTGCGTTAGCGCAGTTTTTTCCCCTAGTACATAACTATAACGAATTCATCTACTCCTGCCCGCCACGCCGCGCGCAGCGGGTCCGCTGGTGACATCGTATTTTTTCTCTCTTGCGGTGATTCCCAGATTGAGCGATACTGTGACTTTCCTTACAAGCTACACAAATAAATAACCCACCCCGTGTAACCTACACATCCCCTCATTGTCCCCAAACCATTCTCTTCCAAACCATCTTCCTTGTGTCCGTCCCCTCAGCTTACAATGGACTCAGAATTCCTTCAGTAACTTGATGCTAATCAGACTAACCTACAACAATGGTGTGGGAGATTGAGAGTGGGGGTGGGTAAACTGTCTGTAGTCTGTTATATTATAATAAATTATATATCCTAAAATCTGGGGAGCCTTGTTTACAGTAAGCACCCTATGATTTTGGTATCGTCCCATCACTAGCGTTAATAAATGAGAATGTACATGCACGCGTTTTTGGAGGTTTTTTTTACACAACAGCGTTGCCGTTATTTGTTTGATGAAGCGATCGGCATGCTATAAAAATTTACATACATGTTTGCTAACAACAAAAGGTATATGTGCACCAACTAACAGCAGAAATTTACAAATATAAAATAAAAAACAACGTCGATTATCGATACAAACTTTTATTATATTATCTAACATTGCAAACACAAAACTTGCGAGTCATTTCACTCTGACACAGCTCTGAAAAGTAGTGTGCACGCAGTTACTATGGTTTCTTTACAAAGTCTATAATGCTTTGTTGCTTAATTCATTATTTCCCAACACACCAACCACTTGATGTTTTGTAAAGTTGGTGACGTCTGTGTGCTCACGTGTTCAGACTGGGAACTGGGTCAGTGCTGCCAGTGACAATTTTGGGAAAAACCTAGCCAACACGTCAAAAAAAAACGTTGATTCCTAAATAAAAAAACCTAGACACTGTAAAAATAAACAAATAAGACGTCAAAAAGCCTCCCCCCACCCTAAAAAAAAGTATTTCTTATTTGAAAATGAGCATGTTTCAAATCATTTTATTTTATTGTCATTCAAGTGTGTATTTAATTTTAAAAATTTGTCAATCTCAAATATTCCCATATTTACGGCCAAATCCTCATAAATTCCCAAATTCCCATTTCTATAAATTTGGCTAAAAAATTCCCACGATTTGGGAAATTTCCCAGGAGTTAACAGCACTGCAGGATGTTATCCTTCAGACTAGATCAACAAGAGTGTGTCAACTGTTATTGAACAATCAATTTTATTGGTTAGCTAGCATAAACGTAACAAATAGTAAAACTTTTTATAAGACGCCGCGAAAATACGGTAGTGAGATGCTGAGTGGCATTGACAATTAACATTTTCAAAAACTGGCGATTGGTATAGTACCAGAAGTAAGTTAGTAACACAGCGCTGAGAGCTGAACCCAAGCGGGCTGTGTCGTCACCAGCAGACCTCGCGAGACTAAAATTGATATTGGTTATAAAAAATGGATAACTAACATTTTCAAAAGCTGGTGATTGGTCATGGAGATCGAAATAACCAACGCTAAGTTGCAAATTTGGTCCTCTTTTGTGCTCGAGGTATTAGGGTTCGGCGACTTAAAATAATCGAATTAACCGATGAGAAAATGCAAAGACAAAGAGAGAATTCGGCGGTTCCAATAAAAAACGTCTACTTAATAGGGCTGATGAGTTAGCCGGGCCCGAGTTAAGTGGGTCCTACTGTAATTACTTCATTTCAGTTTTAGCATTTCATAAAAAAAATAATGTAAAAATATTTATCTGAATGGCTTGCTTGTTGATGTAATAGTAATAGGTAAAGCACCAATAGTATATTTATAAATATTGAAACTTCCTATATGGAGTATATTTGGCGGGCTGATAATAATTTTATATTTTAGCATACTCCTTAACCCTTATCTCATATTTATAATTTATAGATCATTGTAAGTAATTAAAAAGACAAATGATATGTGAAAGAAAGAAAAAAATATATGCACAACTGAAACTTGAACCCCATACCTGATACCTAGGCTACTCCTACACACTACCATAAGACCAAAGAAGCTTGATGGTAAACTACAATTTAAAAACCTTATATCAGAAGCTATTTTAATTTAGTGTTGGTTTAATTTGATAAGCTGACTACCAATAGATCTCTACCGTGGTACCTGCTATTGGTAGTCGAGTACCAATAGACATTTCTTATTATAAAATATAGACACGTTCTGAAATGGACAAATGATATTCGTAAGATATGAAATAATTTGATCATTTTAGTATTTTGGCTGGTTAGTATTTACGTGGCCAAGATGGCGGCGAGTCATTTCCGGGCGAATTGACGTCACTTTGACGCTACCGTTGCTATACACAAGTTACAATTTCGTTTTTCATGGATTACCTCCCCTTGCCCTTTGTATTTTACTCGCTTGCTTCCCTTGAATATGTTTGTTTTTCTGTTTTAAAAACCGGGGGAGGGGTCTAAGGAGAAAATTATTAGATACGAATAAAAAGTAAAATATAAGCGGGGTGGGGCTTGGGGAGGGATCTCCCTCCCCAAAATTAAAAAATAGAACGGGGGAGGGGTCTAAGGGGAGGGGGAACGCCTCCCCTTATATTTATTAGATAAACACCATCGAATACGAAACTGCGGACATACCAAGTGATGCAATAAGCCCGCGCATTTGAAGGCTCTCTCTTTTACGCTTTGCCACCGTAGGGCAAGCATCGCGTTGGAAATTTATTAGTGATTTGCTAAATAGAAGCTGATTTTAGTGTTTTACTAGTGATATTTCGGAAAAATATAACACGAGAATTCAGTATAAATTTAGTGATGAAAGTGTATTTTTCGGGATTATGTTCCATTGCCCGGCCCATTTCATTTTCAGCATTTTCCCCGGTTTGGACTATCGATCCGCCCGCCATCTTTATTCCTTGCATAGCACTACTTTCCGGGGGTCACACCCCTTAGCAACAACGGTGGCCGCCCGGAAATGAATAGCCGCCATCTTGGCCACGTAAATACGAATTTACCAGTATTTTTATTGTATTCAAAGATCAATTTAGTCTGCAATTGTTTTAGTGCAGGAAAAGAGAACAGTTAGACTTTAGTCGTAACAGTGCAGTAACAAGTAACAGTAACTCAGTAACAGCACATTATTGCAGATTATATTTATATTATAGTTATAGTCATGGGCCCTATATATTATAATAATTATAATAAATTATATATTTAATAGGTAATGAAAAATGTATAAATAAATATACACTATTAAACACTACACTGCAAACATAAATAAAAAAAATAATAAGGCATTAAGTAAGTCAAGTAAAAAATATCCAAAAATTTAAATCTAATGAAAAATGAACCATGTCATTTAATATAAAAACTTACGAGTAAAATATAAACGTTAACATTAAAAGACTTGCCTATTACAATTTAGTTTAGTCCATACAAAATGGGATTTTATTTTTTATAAAGTTCGTCCTAATTTAACGTATAACTTTCTTCCTGGTTTGGATTGTAGGTGGTGATAAGATCCTCCCTTGTTTTATTACTTAAACTCTTCAATGCGAAAGTTTACATTTTAATATAATAACGTTTGACAACTCTAGTATTTTCGTGGTTTTACTTGGGTACAATTCAGTCTCAACTACTTGTCGGTAACTAACATAGAAAACAAAAATAATGAAAAAGTATAACAAACCCGTAAAAACAAAGTTTTTGACTATAAATCCCTTATATATGAGACGTAACTAACAGTATTGATTATTTTCAAACGCGACAAGCATTTAAAGACTGAATCTGTCTTAACTCAACTTTGCTTCATAACCCTAGGGGGGAAAGGGGGGGGGAACCGAGTTCAGCATGACTATGACACGTAAAATGTAGACACAAGCACGCCGGTACTTCGATGGGTCGACGTCAAAGCGTCAACTCAAACTCTCACGTGGAAAAAAAACAATAACAAACCGTGAATTTGAATTACATACGTTATATAAGAATAAACTAAAAATGCATTAATTTATTTAGGTACGTTCGATCGATCTGAAATTTTGATACGATGCATTGTTAGGTGAGACGGGTCCGTGTGTCAAATTTCAGCTCGATCGGATCATGGGAAGTGGGTCATTTTTTACTTTTGTTTTTCCGCCCGCCCAAGACAGAGATGACGACAGAGACGGTCGCGAAGTTAATATAAGGGATTTAAAAAGCACTTTTCGGCCACCCTCCTGTTGCACGCGTACTTCTTTGATACTTACATTGCCCTTTTGACAACTCTGCCCACACACACAAAATTAAAGCAATTTAAAAATATTAACTCGTATGACTTGACAGGGCAAAATGAGTCAGAGGCATTAATCAATGAACAAATACTGCGCCACTGGTTTTCACAACTTCTTACTCTTACCGCAAGTGCCTTACCCTGCTCAGTTATTCGACCTGGTTGCCTGCATTCTGGAAGATTCCATAAGTATTGGATGGGGGAAGAAGTCCAAAGTTTCTTCAGAAAATTAATATGAATAATGAATAGCTATGTAAACCACATTCACTTAAAAAGGTCAAAGGGACCAAGACAATCTATATTACTTTATTCGTATTTGTAAGTCCGTTCGGATAGATTAAAGTAGAGATTTTTCTTATGATTTGATGAGTTTCTTCATTATAGAGTTTGTGCAAAATGCTACACATTTTTCGTTTATAAATGAGAAATTATCATGTAATCGCCATGTCAATGGGGTAATTAATTTTAAAAAATGCTTATGAAAAAAATGATTTTAAAAAGACAATTTAATCCATTGCACAAAAAAACGACAAACAAAAAATATGTTAATGATTAATGTCTTCTACAGTAAATGAGCTATGGATCATGCAGTGGTTAACTTCAATTTTCGGATTCCTCTCTCTTGCGAAATCCGAAAAACAACTTTCAAGACCCAACATAGCTGGAGCTCCCTCAACAACCACAGCAATACAGTCTTCCCAATTTAAATTAACCATATCATTGTATTCATTAACTTCATTGAAGACATCAATTCCTTGACATCGCAATTCGAGAGGAGCACAGAACAACATTTCCTCTTTAATTGTTTAAAAACCTTTAGTAGCAAATATTTGCCATACGCTGCGCATTACTAATGACATCAATGGTCTCATCTAGCTGAATAGCAAAGAATTTACTCGCATTTATAGAATGCGTTTTCTGGAAATAGTAGGCTAATCTTCCAAGCGCACCGGTACACATGACGGATTTTGAATATATCTAGCGGATTCTTTCGGATTCTTTATGTCCCCATGGAGTCTGCATTACCCCCTATAATTCCATTTTTACCCCAAATCCTGTTAGCCAATCCCTGCATTAGTGTTTGCCGGGGCACAACGTCTGAGTATCAGTAACTGCTCTATAGTCTGTTTAATAAAGATAAACAATATTACCTATATACTATATATATATATATACAATGCATTCATTATTTCAAAGTGTTCATGATAAAATTTAAACAAATTTGTGAAAACTTAAAATTGGCATATAACGAATGAATCTAACGATTTTAGAAACACTGACGTAGCTGAACAATGAGTCAGTCACACGTACTTCATTGTGTCATTGTTTTAACTCGGTGGTATCTAGCGAGTAATTGCTCTGAGAAAATACAGGTAAACAATATGCTTATAATTTCTGTAAAACATCGAAATACACAATTCTCCAGGTAACCGTAAATCAGTCTAACAATAGCAACAATCTGTGATTTGCGTGAAGGTTTATTAATTGAACGCATTTGTTTTCAAGTAACTTTAAGAAGAAAGGACGTTCTCTCTTTGCTGTCAACAATCGGGGGATTTCCAGAAGCCGTGGTTAGGTTTTGATATTTTGCGGCATTCATTGATACTCAAATATTTTGTTTTTGGTTTGGCCTATCAGAATTTATGGACTGTTATTGTATTATTATTTACTAAATATACACACATTATGCATACCATGGCTTCTAGCCTGCAATACACAAGCGTTTTCAAAATCTCCAAATTGTTCTTTCACCCCGCCCTTCCCCCCACTTCGACCAAAAAACAAAAATAATAATACACCCCCTTATTTAAGCCACCGTTGGTGATTTTATTGTGTAATTATCTCTTTCTATTGCAAACACCGCTTACAAACTATAGCTCACATTTTTAAATAAAAAAATATGCTAATCGTATTACTTTAATCCATCATTTTATTTTTAAAAATGTCCACCTCAAACTCTGCTGGAACCCTTGTTCAACAACAATTTGTTACGAGATTGATTCAAGCCAGTTTTGAATAAGTAACCAAATAACATTCACATTTCATATCACCCCCATATTTTTCGTTCCAAGTGACTCTTCTATTATGGATAGCTGCTGAAAGGAAGGGCCACATCGTTTTAAGTAAGCAAATTTTTGCTTTACGCCTCAGAATTGGCATATTTATTTAGTATGTGCGTGTGCTTGCACGCGCGTGTGTACACAGTTTTTTGTTACGTTCAATTTTAATATAAATCATATAATAGTTCATCATATGACAATAAATAAAGACATTCTGTGAATTCCTAAGTGATAAAACCAGAGACTGTATTAATATGAGTCTGTTAATTCCTCAATGATAATACCAGAGACTGTATTAAAAAGCATTCTGTGAATTCCTAAATGATAAAACCAGAGACTGTATTAATATTAGTCTGTGAATTCCTAAAGGATACAACCAGAGACTGTAATAATATTAATATTTTTATTCGCTGAACAATAAACAAGGAACAGTGTTTGAATTCCACTGGATTATTAGTTAATTTTAATAATACTGATTGTTAAAAGTATTTTAACTACACAAAATTACAGATTTCAGTTTCATTTTTTCAGTACAGGTAGACTGTTGCAGTCCTACAGATTTTTTCTCTTGATTTTTATGTCTAGATGTTGTGTGTAAGGCAATGAATGTCCATTGATGATAAATATTTGAAATTTGAATATATATATATAGATTGATTTGATTTTATTAAGACCAAAAATGTTGTATTTCATAAACATTTTTTTTGAAGGATGGGGGTGAATGTCACGGGTGAATCATGAGTGTTTTGCGTGATTGGATGACGGAGAGGTCATGTGAGTAAAAGCGCGGGAAGAAAGAGTCCTTCCCATTGGTTAAGAAGGTTGGGGAGTCAGTGTTAGAGTTGGCTGGTGTCATGGCAGATGTATGCCAGTGTGTTCCACGTTGTATAACCTCAAATTATATTTCTTGTACAAAGTATAAATATTAAAGTTGTTTTATTGAGACCAATTCTTCAGAGGATTATTGTGTACAAAGTTTTGTATTGAGAGAACGCCTACAAGAGTTACATATTAATAAGTAAAACCATTTATAAGGTTCAAGATTGAATGGAAAAATTGGGTGAGATAATGCTTAGTTGGGTGCCAGCTCAAAATTGTTGAACTTGATTTTAAAATTATCCTTCCGTTTTGTCTATTATTGATCAGCCATAGTTTTGTGAAATATTTTTGCCACAAAATAGTTGGTACTTATCATTATTGTGACAGATAAATTACTGATTCTCTCTGTGATAGCTCACTCATATAGTTACAGGTGTAGGAGGACAACAAAGAAAAACACAGAAGACTAGTGAATTTTTTTAGCAACTATTCAGCAATAGTTATTGGGCCAAGAATAACTGGTGACATCACCAGAAGACATTTATTTAAAATTTCACTCCACTTATCATTTAAGTTTAAGTAAACTAGATAATATCAAATAAAATATTTTATATTAAAAACTTTTAGTATAAAATATAAATCAGTGGTATTTGATTGTGAGGAAATAATAAAAAGTGATATCTATAATCAAACAATGTTATGATATTAAAGATTTTTAAAATCTCCAAGAGCTGTGTTAGCTGCGAGTCTACCTGCTGAACCCATCACACCTCCACCTATAAAAATGGAGTATATTAGTATTAGGCATGTGCACAATTTTTGTTTTAACCAAATCAATAGGCAATTATCATAATGATGAATAAAGATATCGTTATATTTAAATAGAAAATTAAATATCTTGCAATAACAACATTACGGTCATGAACTTAGAGACTTATAATAATACAACATATAGAATGGGACTGCAATAAAGCTTTTAAATAAAATACAAAATACACAAACAAATTGTGCAATGAAAACAATAAATTTGAGCTTTATTTTTAGACTGATACGACAGTAAACGTTTCGGCTAATGCCTTCATCAGTACAACATGAAATACATTCTTACAATACTTACATAAGTAATAATAATATTCTTACAACATATTTTATTTTAAAATATTTATGTTAAATAAAAAGAAAGGAAAAACAAAAACAAACATGGACACAGGATATAGCAAAAAGGGGGAAGTATCCAAAGTTACAGTAAAAACCACAACGGGAACAAGATTATGCAGTTAAGTAAAATTATGAATTTGGTTAATTCCATATGGAGCCAACGTACCAAATCTTTTTATGAGTCTATTTTCCATGTGGACTCTATCATGGGTATTGCTTGCATATAAAATACCAGTTACTGCAATATCTGATATGCCGTTATGGTCAACACTGTTAAAATGTTTAGAAACAGGACATTGAGCCTGTTTATTTATATTATACAGGTGTTCTCTAAACCGATCTCCAAGACGACGACCAGTCTCACCCACGTAAATTTTATTACACCTCTTGCAGAGAATTGCATAAATCACGTTGCGACTTGTGCAAGTGAATCCATCTTTTATTAAGAATTTTTCAAGAGGGAAAGAAATGTTGTTAATTTCCATCACATATGGACAAGTATTGCAACGGTTACGGTTGCAACCTTTTGTTCCAATATGTGCTTTCATTGTGGGAAGGTGACTTCTTACAAGAATATCTCTGAGGCTTCTATCTCTCCGGAAAGCAAAAAGAGGAGGTTTTTTGAAGACCTGCTGAGTTAGAGGGTCAGCCATAAGGATTGGTCGGTTTTTGAGAATCACCTGGCGGGCTTTAAAATTATGAGGATGAAAAGTTAAAATAAATTTTGATCGATCACATTGATCAGAAACAGATGATTTAAATGTATCCTGTCTGGTCATGCCTTTAATTCGATTGACAGCGGATATTAAAACTGTTTCCGGGTATGACCTTCTTCGAAAAAAATCCAGCATTTCATTACTTTTCTCCAAAAAGTCTGCCTCATCACTGCAGAGTCGTTTAAGTCTCAATAGTTGCGAAAATGGAATAGCGTTCTTACATGATTGAGGATTATGTACACATCGTCCCATCCTCAATCATGTAAGAACGCTATTCCATTTTCGCAACTATTGAGACTTAAACGACTCTGCAGTGATGAGGCAGACTTTTTGGAGAAAAGTAATGAAATGCTGGATTTTTTTCGAAGAAGGTCATACCCGGAAACAGTTTTAATATCCGCTGTCAATCGAATTAAAGGCATGACCAGACAGGATACATTTAAATCATCTGTTTCTGATCAATGTGATCGATCAAAATTTATTTTAACTTTTCATCCTCATAATTTTAAAGCCCGCCAGGTGATTCTCAAAAACCGACCAATCCTTATGGCTGACCCTCTAACTCAGCAGGTCTTCAAAAAACCTCCTCTTTTTGCTTTCCGGAGAGATAGAAGCCTCAGAGATATTCTTGTAAGAAGTCACCTTCCCACAATGAAAGCACATATTGGAACAAAAGGTTGCAACCGTAACCGTTGCAATACTTGTCCATATGTGATGGAAATTAACAACATTTCTTTCCCTCTTGAAAAATTCTTAATAAAAGATGGATTCACTTGCACAAGTCGCAACGTGATTTATGCAATTCTCTGCAAGAGGTGTAATAAAATTTACGTGGGTGAGACTGGTCGTCGTCTTGGAGATCGGTTTAGAGAACACCTGTATAATATAAATAAACAGGCTCAATGTCCTGTTTCTAAACATTTTAACAGTGTTGACCATAACGGCATATCAGATATTGCAGTAACTGGTATTTTATATGCAAGCAATACCCATGATAGAGTCCACATGGAAAATAGACTCATAAAAAGATTTGGTACGTTGGCTCCATATGGAATTAACCAAATTCATAATTTTACTTAACTGCATAATCTTGTTCCCGTTGTGGTTTTTACTGTAACTTTGGATACTTCCCCCTTTTTGCTATATCCTGTGTCCATGTTTGTTTTTGTTTTTCCTTTCTTTTTATTTAACATAAATATTTTAAAATAAAATATGTTGTAAGAATATTATTATTACTTATGTAAGTATTGTAAGAATGTATTTCATGTTGTACTGATGAAGGCATTAGCCGAAACGTTTACTGTCGTATCAGTCTAAAAATAAAGCTCAAATTTATTGTTTTCATTGCACAATTTGTTTGTGTATTTTGTATTTTAGACTTATAATAAGAGACATTCAATGTCACAAGCTCAATAGCATTTCAAAATATTTCATTCATGTATAATATACAATGTGTTACTGGTTCCTCAATAGTAAAGACTTTTGAGGATGTATTGTTTTAGAAAAGTATTTTAAACTTTCAAATTAGATTTACCTGGATGCGAACTGCTGCCACATAGATACAAGCCTGATATTGGGCATCTATAGTTGGATAGACTAGATGTTGGACGAGATAAATAAAGTTGATCCAGAGATAGTGAACCGTGGAAAATATTCTGAAAAAGAAAATATGTTTAGAATGAGCCATATAGTTATCAGTCATATAATTCAGTGATGAAAACATATTAATATGAGCAAAGCAGCCAACATATATTTTATTTTTCCCATGGACTAAATAAACTGTATCTAGAAGTAGAAGTTATATGTTATTAAAAAAACCCAAATAAATAAAGTTTTCAAAGGGGACACGAAATTATGCTATATAATCACACATCATTAAACTGATAGAATTTTAAAATCTTATGGTTGAGACAGAAATAAAAAAAACAAGGTAGCTTTTCAAGACATGCTTTAAATCAAATGCAAATATCTTACCCCACCAGATAGACCAAAAATACTCTCCAAATCTGGTGGTGTTAAAATGTCTCTGCCAATCACTGAGTTCTTAAAGCCTGGTGCATAGTTTTCAATACTATCAAACACTGAAAGGATTCATTTTAGAACTTTTTAAAGATTAATTCCATTTTTATTTACTTACAAACATTATTTATATACTAAGTATCTTAAAATAATATCTGATAATCTGAAAATATAATATGAATAAATCATTATTCAAGTCTTGTTTTGTTCCTTTCACAAACTTTAGCTTAAAGCAATTTATGTATTTATTTGAGATATATTCACAATGATATTATAATGTCAAATAAATAATTATTAGATATATATTTTACAGCAAAATTCATAATTTATAAGCTAACCAATATCTGCATATTTGTTTTTTTTCTCATCATTCCAGTCACCATCATGTAAATTGTAAGGAGTAAACTGTGTAAAGAGTAACACAACATGTTTTCCTGGGGGACATAAAGTTGGGTCTAGGCTTGAAGGAATTACCATCTCTATCATTGGCCTGTAAACAATGAAATAGCAAAGACTTGTAGTGAAATCAAAAACCCAGTAAAAATTTTAACAAAATAAAATCAAAATTTCACAACTAGTTTTACAAAATATATATACTTATGTTTTAAGTTAAATATCACCATATTTCAAACCTCTGAGTTATTTTTCCAACTTGGGCATCTAAATAAGAAGCATGTATCAACTGGCTATTTTCACAGTTGATGTGAATAGAGCAGCGATGATGAGGCATTGGTGTATCCCTTTCAATATTTGGATCTGCTGTGAAGTTTGGAATTCTATCAACAGCAACTGGAAAATATTAAAAGAAATGTTCCATACCATAAAATACCTTGCTAGTACACTTCAAATTTAAATTCATTTTCAAAGTTAACTTGAATGCTGAAATAAAATTAAAAACAAAATATTTCAATTATTTAGTATATATTAAGCCACTATGCATTGATGAATTAAATATGATTTTAATAATTCCATATTGTTCTGTTTCTTAAAACTTAAGTATAACAATTATTGAAGAGCTTTTGTTTAAGGCATAAATAATTTTTTAAAATAATATCTTTTATGAAGAAGAAAAATTTACCATTGATTTTGGTCACTGGTGAAGTATAATCATTACTTTCTAATTCTTTAACTATTTCTTCAGGTAAAAGTCCCTAGTGAAAAATATATTCATCATCAGTCATTAATTGTTTAATATTGTTGTTTAAATTTAATACATACATGCTCAAAAATGTATCTCTGGAAATACCTTATTTCTTTTTTATAAAACCTGAAAATATGGTTTTTATACCAATTTTATAAGTACATGTATTTCGAAATTTATGAATTAGCCTTAAGTTAAATTATTTTTTTCCATAAATAATTATATATTAAATAATATCTTTTAAAGTTTGTTAACTATAAAAGACTGAAATATGTCAGTAATTATTAAGCTCAATATAAGACAAATAATTCATTTGAAACTGCCAAATGAAGAGAAATCTAATTACAAATGATATTCTAGTTGACATTATTTATTTTATCAATGGTATTAATCTTTGTGTTAAGATTTTCCAGAAAAGTATTAATAGTGTGGAATAAAATGAAAAGCAATTAAAGGGACAAACAATCTAAATTTCAAACATATCATAGATTGTCAAGAAATATGATGACAAGTTGCCACAGAAAGAAATTATTTTTGTATATACTATTTAATGCCGTTTAATGATATTTCTGAATAGAATGTTGTTTAAGACTTTCTTAAAATATGAATGGCAACCGTCCATCCTCATGAGACGATGGCATGTACTCCTGCTCCTATGCCCCCCCTGCCCTTTCTCCTGGCCCTTCTCTCTTCACTCAAAGCTATGAGGGATGATTCTGCGACATGAATGCCCTCACGCACTTTTGCCCGCCAGGAGGTGCGCTCCTCGGCAATGTTCTCCCACGTTTTATGGTCTATCCGTGCCAATTACATGTCTTTCTTGCAGACGTCCTTAAAGCGCAAGCAGGGGCGACCTCTTTTTCACATACCGGTTGCCAGCTCACTGTAAAGCAAGGCTCTAGGAATGCGCTCCGAGCTCATCCTGCGGACATGACCTAACCACCGCAGGCGCCTCTCACTCAGAATTGAGTGCATACTCAGCATATGGCTTCTTCTGAGTACCTCGACATTGGTGATCTTGTCCTGCCACTTGATGCGTAGAATCCTACGCAGCATCGTAAGTGGAAGCTGTTGAGCTGCTTTGTTTGCTTGGCGTAGGTTGTCCAGCACTCACTGCCATAGAGGAGTGTGCTGAGCACGCAGGCCTGGTACACAGTGATTTTTGTCCTATCTGTGAGCTGCACATTGTTCCACACTCTTTGATTCAGCCTAGCCATTAATGATGCGGCCTTGTCGATTCTGGTTCCTTTTTCCTTATCCAGGGAGAGTGTGCTTGTGATGTTACTGCCAAGATAGGTGAAATTATCGACGACGTCCAAGGTGTTTCCCTCAATGGAGATAGCTGGAAGGCGGTCAGGGCCTTGTCTCATAATGTTGGTCTTTTTTAGGCTAATCGTTAAACCAAAATCCTTGCATGCCTCTGAGAACTTATTGACCAACTGTTGTAGTCCTGCCTCTGTATGTGAGGTAAGGGCTGCGTCATCCGCGAAGAGCAACTCTCTGATTAATACATTTTCCAATTTGCTCTTCGCACGGAGCCGGCTGATATTATATAGGTTTCCATCCGTTCTGGTATGAATGTTCACACCCTCGAAGCAGACCTCGAAAGCATGTCGCAATAGCATCGAGAAAAAGATACCAAAGAGTGTTGGAGCCAGTACACACAGCCCTGTTTGACTCCGCTACAAACTGGGAAGGGTTCTGAGGTGGCACCATCGATAAGGACTGTGCTGTGCATATTGGTGTGGAAGGACTCGATGATGGAGAGAAGCCGCGGCGGAGATCCAATTTTTTCCAGTATACGTAGCAGACCCTTGTGGCTGACCAGGTCGAATGCCTTCGTTAAATCTATGAAGGCAATGAAGAGGGGTTTCTGTTGCTCCCGACATTTCTCTTGTAGCTGACGGAGTGAGAAAATCATGTCCATGGTTGATTGGCCAGCCCGAAAACCACATTGTGATTCTTAAAATATACTGAACACTAAATTTTGCAATAAATTATGAGTTTAAAATCTATTTGAAAAATACATGTAATAGCTGAAATAAATTTTTGCTGTTTTATTTTTTGAGCTACTTAAATTAAGACATAATGGGGAAAACATTATACAAACCTGAGGTAATAAATTGAGATATGTAATTTTAGCAGTGGCATTGGACAGAACAGCTTTTGCTTTGATTTCAGTACCATCAGTTAAAACCACACCTTTGACACTGTTATTGGCTGTTATTATTGATGAAACTTGCTGTTAAAAGGAAAAAAAGATTTTTTAAAATATATAACCTTTCCTTTTACCAAGCAAGAATAAAATTAATTTAAATAGAGCTATTACATATTTCATAACATACACAATCTTCACAACATAGGCAATCAATTATGCGCTATTTGTCCTTACAATAATAAAAAATGACTTTAAATTATTTTTAAAAAATGTAAGACACTTGATATTTTTCTGACACTGTATAATTTTGTTTAGAATCAAGTAAAACCCTTTTTAAAAATAAATATTTGGTTATATAAATAAAAAGGAAATATATTTTATTTTAAATTTCTTCTTTAATTTCAATGTGGATAAAATGAAAAAAATAATGGCTCATATACCTTATTGCAAAAAATAGCTGCTCCATGGTCTTGAGCACAGTTAGCAATTGCTTGAGAAACACCTCCCATACCACCCTCCACATAACCCCAAGCACCTTTGACACCTTCTATTTCACCCATCACATGATGCAAAAGAACATACCTAAGATGTCAAAAAATTTAAATTATTGTACGAAACAGAAAAAAAAATGAAAATGAAAAACACAAATTTAATTCAAAATTCCTTTGCTAAATATATAACAGGCTTTTGGAGTTGCAATTATTATTAAAAAAATGAGATTAAGAACTTTAAATTAAGCATCTCAGTTTATTAAATGGTTTAATATTAATTTTTCATAGCATTGATTGTGTCCATTTTCAGATTTTTAAAAACAAATTACATGTATCTTAATGTCAGTAAATTTTAGATAGATTTTATTTTAAAGTTTTGAAATAATAAAATATAGAATTACCCACTGCCAGGCTGCATGGGACTAATCATTGCCCCTATAACACTGTCTGTTGCTAGAGTTGCCTTGAGTGGCTCAGATTCAAACCATCGGTTTAGAATCTGTAAGCAAAAATTGAAAGTTCTTGAAAATGTCATTTACAAATTAAAACCTTACATAAGGATCAGTTAAAAATTTGATGTGTTCATTTTAAAATTAATACATTAAAAGGTATGTGTCACTAGTAGACATTATAAGTGTTTTTTACACTGATACATGAAATATTCAACAGCATCAACATTTTCAAAATACTTAATACATTTTGATAAAGTTAATTTCATTAATTGATTTGTAAAATCATCTTGGTGAATTGAACTTTAAACTTATTAGTAACCAATTAGCAATATGTATAAGCAAAGTGAAATATTAATTGGAAATAAGACTAAGAACAAAGAAAAAACATTATTTTACCCTTAGTTTTTAATTTTTAGTATATATCAAAGCAAAATAGTTGAAACTTTAATTTTGAACACGTGAACATGTTTGACAATACATCTTTAGAAAACAGAGATATCTTTGCACAAAGGGTTAATCATTGGTCATTTGTTTTAAAGATTTAAATGAATATGTAGCAGCTACTTTTAAAAATGATTTAGGTTAATTTAACATTACAATTGCAAATTAAGAGTCCAAATTGTTTTGATGGGTACATAATCACGATGGTAACACAGACACTGCTGCTCCATGGTTTTTATCACAGCTAAAAATTGCTTGATATCTTAATGTCATTTTTAATTATTATAATTTCTTATAATTATTTATGTGTGACTTACTGAGATTTACTGGCTGCATGGTAAAGCTTGGGTTGGTAAGTAAATGTATCCAGTAATGTTTCTAAGGACTGCTAAGTTTGTAGCTATCCTGACAACATCTTTATTGTCTATTTTTTTAGAGTATTGAAAAGATGCCTATGAATGAGTATTTGGTACACTTTAGAAATACACCCTGGCTGGCATTTGGTCAAGCTTTGCTAATGAATAAGACCAATCAATGGCAGTTTGCTAACCTTTTGGGGATTTAGTGGATCTTAATTTTCAATTTAAATCATGAATTTATCTGTTCAATTTTACTTCATTTGATTAAAAAAATGTTTCATTACAGTAACTATGATAGCATAGAAGAACAAAATAACTGATGAGAAATTATCATGGAATCCCCATGTCAATGAAGTTATTAAAAAATCAAACAAAACCTTAGGCTTTATAAAAAGGAACTTTAACAAATGTAATAGAGATATAAAACTAAAATGCTACCTCACTTTGGTGAGACCTGTACTAGAATATGCATCTTCTGTATGGGACCCATCCACCAAAGAAAACATTGATAAACTAGAACAAATTCAAAAAAGAGCTGCCAGATTCATTACTGGAGAATATTCGAAACTGACAAGAATAACACCATTAGTTAAATCATTAAAATTTGAAACACTAGAGGATAGAAGAACCAAGAGCAAAGTAGTAATCATACATAAAGCAATTAATTCTAATTTAGAAATACAACACAAAGATAACTTAATACAACCCTCAGATAGACATAAGGATAAAAAACACCTTTCTTATTCCGTATGTCAGAACAAACACATACAAGTTTTCCTTCTTCCCGTCCGGAATTCGGGCGTGGAATGGGTTGCCTGAAGAATCCAGGAAAACCAACACTTTATCAACATTTAAATCTCTAATAAAAATGCAAGACTAAACACAAACCATAGATAAGCGTAGGACGCAATAATCTTCTGTATAGAAGGAGCGTCTGTAAACAGATAAGATAAGATAATTTTAGATAAAATCTGTGTCATGTTTTTTTCCGATGTTGATAAAAAACAAAAGAGGCACATTATTTTACTAACCTTTTGGGCTGGAGCAGTCATTAATTCATAAAAGGCAGGCAAATCCTTTCCTAATGATTTTACTGATGTTAGAAATAGATAAAGAAGACAATTACTAGTGTAATTAATTGCAATAACAATTACTTGCTGTCACAATAAACAGAATATGATATAAGTATAAGTATCTACATGCTGATTATATTAAATGACGACATCATAATGAGAATGAAATAACATTTCATTGAAAATTTCAAAATTATTTCATAAGATTTCCAGATGCAAAATAGATGAGTTGAAAAATTATTGTATCATTTAACACTTCCTGATAAGTTATGTATTCTTAAATACATGTATGCCATATTATAAAATAGTAAAATGTTAAATTAAATTTTTTTTGAAATACTAAATAAAAATTTCAATTGCATTTATCAAGGCACTATGTACTATGTATTTTCTACTAATAAAAATAGATTGCATTGATTGCAAAGTATTTATTCCCTGTAATTTGTAATCATTAAATGAATGTTTTCTTACTTGATGTTGCTAGAGCTCTGACTGGCCCTAAACTGCTCCATTTATCTCGTAGTGAGGATCCTATAAGTGAAGGTAATGAAACAGGTGGATTGTCTAGTAAAGGATCAATGGCTGTTATAATTCGTTCCAGATGTTCTTCATACACATGAAATGCCTGAATGATGCAAAGATGGTAAAATAATCAAACAAAACAGAGCATAATTAAGAACTTTGATGGGGGAAAGATCTGCAGGAAAATTAAAAAATACTCAACCCTGATTAATGTCTTAAACTAGTGAATGATTTTGGGTGTAGGTTAAAATTTTACTTTCAAAACTTTATTGAAAAAAAAAGGAAAATTAAAAAAATCTAATAAACAATAATCTAATAAAATTAATTTAAAATAGTGTCGATTTTTAAACATTGCTTTAGATATTTAAGATATTTTATTCCGTTTGTAATAAATTTGGCTTGAATTAAAATATTACATGAATATTTGGTTTAAAGTGTATTTTCTTACTTTGGCATCTTTAACAGAAAACTGTGCAATCTGCCCAGCATTCTGTTGTGGATCTTTACTAATTGTTAATGATTTTGCTCTGCCATTCAACCCACCAGGCTCTAGCAATGGTGTATAGGAGCTTGGGTTGCGCATGTAGATTTTCAAACCATATTTCTAAATTTTAATACAGAAAATGTAAAATGTATATTTCAATGTGATATTAATTTCTGTAACTAACTTAATTAGAGAAAGTTAACATTTTCCAATGTCAATTGTATAAGATATAGTTGATTTACAATCTGTAATTGGTTTGTTGATTAAATTTACATTAACAGTTGGATAAAATAACTATTTCCATTTAAGAATGACTATGTTTACTTGGAAGTGTTAAAGCTGACATAAAATAAATACCTTCAATTCTAAGTCTGTCATAATCTTAGGTCTCAGAAGACTTAAGAGGTAGGATGCCCTGGAGAACTTAAATCCTATATTTTACCAAAACAGATAATGAAAAAAGAGATGATAAATGATAGAAACAAAATACAAAGAAAGAAAAGAAAACTAGCTGTCAATTGAAAATCTACAATATATTAGATAAAAAAGAAAATGAAATGCCCCAGCACATTTCTATATTACTTTTTAAACTTATTTTTGGTAGACATTCAGACATCAAGATTTATTTATTACAGTTTCATTAAATAACATCTCAGAAACAAACCATAGCTCACTCATGATAATAAATTAAGTATTTATCTAAACTTATACAGTACTTCAACTAGTACTATTATAGATAAAACTAAATGATTTACCTGGTACAATCTCTTCAGTAACAGCAGCTCCACCAAGAACATGTCTTCTCTCAAGTACGCAGACATTTAATCCTGACTTCTGAAGGTAGGCAGCCTAAAATTCAAAGTTCTCTGATATATTTTTATTTGTGAATTATAAATTAAACCTATCTAATTTGGCAGATTTGGGTGGGGGGGTGGGGGGGTCTCAGCTGTTACGTCCCTTTGGGGGCCAGGTAGCTGAGAGGGTCTTCCGGGGAAGACCCATAAAGAGCATTAGGCTCGGGGCATCTGATTTACTTCCACATTTAGGATCAATTTGGCAGATAAAGTAAAGTAATCTATTAATTGAATAAAAGTAAAAGCTTGAATTTGATATAATCTTCTTTTAAAGAACGCAATTTAATTTAATTAAATCTAAATGTTTGTATGTACTTCATATACAAATATGTATCAATAGTTTTTAATTTCTGTCTATGTACAATTTTCTGCTTTAAAAAACTAAATAGCGTGGAATATTTAATTTTATTAATTTGACCAAAATAACATTATTTGTAATCTTTCAAGTTATTCCATTTTAAGCAACTCATATATATTAAATCAATGACTAATTTTAAAATACTAGAAAGTCAGCAACATGAACTATCAGAAAGTATTAAAAACTCACAGCAACTAATCCATTGTGACCTGAAATTAAAAAAAATTAAAATAATTTTTTTACGCTTTGCAGAGCATTTCACATACAGGGCTTAACAGTAATATAAGACTATGTATGTATAAAATAAAAAAAACAATACTTCCTTATTTAGTCAATTATTAATTCATTGGGGCCGTTCATAAATGACGTCACGCTATTTTGACCAATTTTTTCACCCCCTCCCCCCTCGTCACGCGAAGTCACAAAAAGTAAGACCCCCCCCTCCAAAATTACGTCACAACCAAAAAAAAACACCCAGTAAAACCAAACTTAATTTCTATTTGAAAATTAGTATGTTTCAAATCACTTTTTTTTGTTATTTAAGTATTTATTTAGTGTAGGTCTGCATTGTAATATCGTAACACACGTTAAGTATATTATCTTATCTTATCTGTTTCAGACGCTCCTTCTATACAGAAGATTATTGCGTCCTACGCTTATCTATGGTTTGTGTTTAGTCCTGCATTCTTATTAGAGTTTTAAATGTTGATAAAGTGTTGGCTTTCCTGGTTTCTTCAGGCAACCCATTCCACGCCCGAATTCCGGACGGGAAGAACGAAAATTTGTATGTGTTTGTTCTTGCATACGGAATAAGAAAGGTGTTTTTATCCTTATGTCTATCTGAGGGTTGTATTAAGTTATCTTTGTGTTGTATTTCTAAATTAGAGTTAATTGCTTTATGTATGATTACTACTTTACTCTTGGTTCTTCTATCCTCTAGTGTTTCAAGGTTTAATGATTTAACTAATGGTGTTATTCTAGTCAGTTTTGAATATTCTCCAGTAATGAATCTGGCAGCTCTTTTTTGGATTTGTTCTAGTTTATCAATGTTTTCTTTGGTGGATGGGTCCCATACAGAAGATGCATATTCTAGTACAGGTCTCACCAAAGTGAGATAGCATTTTAGTTTTATATCTTTATTACATTTGTAAAGGTTTCTTTTTATAAAGCCTAAGGTATTGTTTGATTTTTTAATAACTTCATTGACATGGGGATTCCATGATAATTTCTCATTTATTATGACTCCTAAGTATTTTGCATCTTTAGTTTGGGTCAGTTCCTTTCCATGAATGAAATATTTTGAATTTATTTGTTTCTTTTTCTTTGTTACTCTTAACAGTTGACACTTTTCTGGGTGGAAAGACATACTCCAGTTAGTTTCCCATTTTATCAATTCATCTAAGTCTTTTTGTAAAATTTTGCTATCTTGTTCTGATTTAATTGTTCTATAGATTATACAATGATCAGCAAATAACCTGACTTTTGGTCTGTTGAGATGTTGTTGGGGTAAATCATTTATATATATTAAAAAGAGTAGTGAAGGCTGGCTTCACTAAAGAGGCGAAGTGGTTCAATGTAAGTGAGGGGGTGGGGGGTGGGGGGGGGGGTTGGGGGGGTGTGGAGGGGGGGGGGGTTGGGGGGGGGGGGTGGGGGGGAGGGGGGGTTGGGCGGGGTGGGGTGTGGGGGGGGGCGGGTGGGTGGTGTGGGGGGGGGGTGGTGGGGGTGTGTTTGGGGTGGGGGGGGGGGGGGGTGATTGGGGGGGGTGGGGTGGGGGGGGTGGGGTGGGGGGGGTGGGTGGGGGTGGTTGGTGGGGTGGGTGGTTGGGGTGTGGGGGTGTTGGCGGGTGGGGGGTGGGGTGGTGGTGGTGGGTGGTGGTGGGGGTGGGGTGGTGGGGTGGGGGGGGGTGGGGTGTGTGGGGTGTGTGGGTGGGGGGGGGTGGGGGGGGGGTGGGTGTGGGGGGGGGTGGGGGTGTGGGGTGTGGGGGGGGGGTGGGGTGTGTGTGTGGGGTGGGGGGGGGGTGGGTGGGGGGTGGTGGGGGGTGTGGGGGGGTGGGGGGGTGTGGGGTGTGGGTGGGGGGGGGTGGGGGGGGGTGGGGGTGGGGGGGGGGTGGGGGGGTGGGGGGGGGTGGGGGGGGGTGTGTGTGTGGGGTGTGGGGGGGGGGTGGTGTGGGGTGGGTGGGGGGGGGTGGGGTGGGGGGGGTGTGGGGTGGGGGGGGGTGGGGTGGGTGGGGGGGTGTGGTGGTGGGTGGGGGGGGGGTGGGTGGGGGGTGGGGGGTGGGGGGGGGAGTGGGGGTGTGGGGGTGGGTGGGGGGGTGGGGGGGTGTTGTGGGTGGGGGGGTGGGGGGGGGGTGGGGGGGGGGTGGGGGGGGTGGGGTGGGTGGGGGTGTGTGGGGTTGGGGTGGGGGTGTTTTGTTTTGTTTGTTGTTTTTTTGTTTGTGTTTGATTTGTTTTGTTTTGTGTTTTGTTTTTTTTTGTTTTTGTTTTTTTTATTTTGTTTTTTTGTGTGTTTTGTGTGTGTTTTTTTTCTTTTTGTTTTGTTTTGTTTTGTTTTGTTTTGTTTTGTTTTGTTTTGTGTTTTGTTTGTTTTGTTTTGTTTTTTTTTGTTTGGTTTTCTTTTATGTTTGTGTTATCTTGTATGTATGTATTAGTTTTTTATCTGTTTTAAATATGATTTTTAGTTGTTACTCTTATGTCATAGGTGTTTTCATACGCTGCTTCTTTGTTATATCGGTTGTTTTTTGATTATCTTCTTTTGTAGTTTTTGTGGTATTGTTTTTTGTGTTGGTTTAAATTTTGTAAGTTCTTGTTATTTGCCGTACGCTGGTTTATGTGTGGTCTGTATGTCTTTTGTCTGTTGTCAATTTTTCTCTTGGTTTTTTCATTTTTTGATGGTTATGCTTTGTATAATTTTAATGATAATAATATTTGTGTGGTGGTTGTTTCTTGAGAAAGTTACGTTTTTCTCTTAGATTAGCTTTGTGTTGGTGTGTGTGGTTTTTGTTGATCGTATGTATGCTGTGTTGTTTGTTTTCTGTGTTTAGATCTTAGTAGTTGTTGTTTTTCTTTGTTTTTATTTAGTTTTTAGTTTTGTGTTGTTTTGTTTTTGTTATTTTGCGTTATTGAGGAGAGATAGTGAAAGGATTGGCTGTTGGATGAGATTATAAAAAGATGGTGGAATGAGAAAGTTTTGTGGGAGATATTATTTTGGGTTGTTTTGTTTGTCGTTGTGGGTCGTGTCTTTTTTACGATATAGACGTTGTGCGTCTGAATATTTTTGTGTGTTCTGTCGTTTTGTAGTTGTTATGATTAAGCATTTGGTGGTAGATTTTGGTTGGTCTTGTGTGTTGCGTTAAGAGGAAGGAAAGACCTTGATAATGATGTTCGTGGCGTTTTACTAACGTTTTGGTAATAGAGAAGTGAGAGAAATAGGAATAGAAGGAATAAAAGTAATGACCAGAGAGCGCACAGATCGATGGAGATGTGGTAAGAATGAAAATTGTAGTGGAGGGGTTTTCGATCATTGGGTTTTAAAGGCCCAAGAAGATGAAAGTTAAGAGAGAGGAAAAATTAATTTGATTAAAAAGAGGGATGGTAATAGCCGTAAGAAGTCTGGTTTGTTGGTTGTTTTGAAAGTGGTTGTGTTGATGGTTTTTTGTTTGATTTGGGATGTTGTGGTGTGGTGTTAGTGGGGGGTCGTGATGTGGTTGTGGGGTGTGGGTCGTTGGTGGTGGTGGGTTGTGGAGGGGTGGGGTGGGTTGTGGGGTGTGGGCGACTTGGGTGGGCGTGGGGGTGTTGGGGTGTGGTGGGGTGGGTGTGTGTTAGGGGGTGGGTGGTGTGGGGTGGGTGTGGTGGTGGGGGTGTGGGGGATGTGAGTGGGTGTTGAGTGGGTGGGGTCTGGGTGGGGTGTGTGGTGGTGTGTGGTTTGAGTGTGTGTGTGTTGGGTGTGGTGGGGGGGGGGTGGGGTGGGGGTGGGGGGTGGGGGGGTGGGGGTGGGGGGGGGGTGTGGGGGGGGTGTGGGGGTGGGGGGGGTGGTGGGGGGGGGGTGGGGGGGGTGGGGGGGGGTGGGGGGGTGGGGGGGGTGGGGGGGGGGTGGGGTGGGGGGGTGGGTGGGGGGGGGGTGGGGGGGGGGTGGGGGGGGGTGGGGGTGGGGTGGGGGGGGTGGGGGGTGGGGGGGGGTGGGGGGTGGGGGGGGTGGGGGGTGGGGGGTGGGGGGGGGTGGGGGGTGGGTGGGGGGTGGGGGGTGGGGGGGGGTGGTGGGGGGGGGGTGGGGGTGGTGGTGGGGTGGGGGTGGGGGTTGGGGGGGTGGGTGGGGGGGGTGGGGGGGGGTGGGGGGGGGGTGGTGTGGGGGTTGTTTGTGTGTGGGGTTGGTGGTGTTTGTGGGGTGGTGTGGTGGGTTGTTTGTTGTGGTTTGTGTGGTGTGTGGTGTTGTTGGGTGGGGTGTGGGGTGGTGGTGTGTTTGTTGTTGGGTGTGTGTGTGTGTGTTGGTGTGTTTGTGGGGGTGGTGTTTGGTTTGTGTTTGGGTGGTGTGGGGGGTGGGTTGTGTTTTTGTTGTGTTGGTTGTGTTTGGGTGTGTGTTGGTTGGGTTTTGTTGGATTGTTGGTTTTTGTATTTGTGGTGTTGTTTGTTGGGTGGTTGTGGTGTTGGGGTGGTGTGGGGGTGTGGTGTTGGTGGTGTTGGTTGTTGTGTGTTTGTGGTGTGGGGGTGTTGGGTGTTGTTTTGTGTGTTGTTTTTGTTTGGTGTTGTTTTTGTGTTTTTGTTGTTTGTGTTTTGTTTGGTGGTTTTTGTTGTGTGTGGTTTGGGGTGTGTGGTGGGGTAGTGGTGTGGTTGTTGTTTTTGTGTGTCGTTTGTTTTTTGGTGTATTGTTTTGTGTTTGTATTTTTGTTTGGTTTGTTGTGTTGTTTTTATTGGGGTTATGTTTAAGTGTGTGGTGGGAGGGGTGTGGTGTGGAGTTGGTGTATGGCGTGGGTGGGGGGTGTGGTTGATGGTGTGTGTGTGGTTGTTGTGTGGTGGTGGGGGTGGTTGTTTTGTGTGGTTTGTGGTGTGTGGGGGGGGGGGTGGGGGGGGGGGGGGGGGGTGGGGGGGGGGACGGCGGGGGGGGGGGGGTTTGGGTGGTGTGTTTTTGTTGGGGTTTTTGTTTGGTGTGGGCGGGGGGGTGTGGGGGGGGGTTTTTTTGGTGGGGGTTTGGTGTGGAGGGTTAATGGGGTGGGGTTGTTGGAGGGGGGTGGGGTGTGTTTGGGGGTGGGTGGTGGGGTTGATGTATTGGGGTTTTTATTATTTTGGTGTTTTGTTTATTAGGGTTTTTTTTGTGGTTGGTTTGGTTTTTTTTTTTTTTTGAGTGTGTTTGGTGTTGGTGCTTCGGTGGGTTGCCTAGTTATTCCTGATTAGGGTGGGGGGCGGGTGATTCTCCCTCTTCCCCACGAGACGGGTGGGGTGGGTGTGCGGCCCGTGGTTTGTGTTTTGGTCCACTATTGTGTGTGGATTGTTGGGGGTGGGGGGTGTGAATTTGGGGGGGGGGGGGGGCGTGTGCGTGTGGGTGTGTGTGTTTATGTGGTGTTTGTTTGTGTGTGGGGTATTTTGAATTATATTTGATTTTGTGCTTTATAATATCGATGTTTTTGTTTTAATTATAGAAATTTTTATTTTATTTAGTGTGTGTGGAGGGCCGCGCTTGAGTGCTTTGGTACGCCCGGTGGCGTGCGTGTTAGCGGCTTCTATTTCAGTGTTGGTAAAAGTTAGTAGGGGTTCCTATTGTGCGTTGGTTGTTGCTATAGATCAGATAATGCGCTAATAATGGCTCGTTCTAGTCTCGCTGAATTTGTTAGTATTTGAAACCCGGTTAGGTATTTGGCTGTCTTTTTGGGTGTTTGCGTTGGTGCCAGTTGTTTTCTGCGAGTTATTGTTTTTTTGGGCGTTGGTGAGTGCACAGCCTCTCTGTATTTTCTTTTGTTGTTTTTTTGTCTTTTTGTTTTTCTTTTGTTTTTTCTAATTGATGTGTTTGTTCTTTGCGTTTTTGTATTGTGAGCTCATATACGGTTTTAGTTTGGATGTGCAGTGAGCTCCTATGTTTTTGTCTGTGCTTGTTATTTGTTTTTTTGTGAGTTCTGTTTTTGTGAGTTGTTTGTGTTGATGTTGTTTTTTTGTTGTTTTTGGTTTTTTGTGTTGATTTGTTATTTTTGTTTTTTGTTTTGTCTTTGTGTTGTGTAGTTTTGTTTCATTTTTGTTTTTTGGTTTTGGTCTTTTTGTTTTTGTCTTGTATAGTATTTTCATATATATGTATTGTGTAGATGTGTTTTTGTAGTTTTGTTTTAGTTTTTGTGATATGTGTTTTTCGTTTTTTCTGTTTGTTGTTTTGTGATTTATGTTTTGTTTTTTTTGTTTGTTTTGTTTTATATATATATATTTTTTTTTCTATTTTTTTTTTTTTATTTTTTTGTTTATTTTTTGTGTTTTTTGTTTTTGTTTTTTCTTTTTATTTTGTTTTTGTAATCTTTTTTGTTTTTTTTTTTTATTCTTCTTTTTTTTTTTTGTTTTTCTTTTTTTTTTTTGTTTTTTTTCTATTATTGTTATTTTTTGTTATATTTTTTTTTGTTGTGTTTTTTTTTTCTTTTTTTTTTTATTTTTTTATTATTGTTTTTTTTATTGTTTTTTTTATAATACACGTCACGCTAGTCTGCGTTTTAAACATATTACATCGGTTTGTCCATTCATATTGGAGAGGTTAGAATTTATGTTTTATTTTTTTTTATTTTTTTTTTTTTTTTATTTTTTTTCTTTTTAAGTTGTTGGGGGGTAAATCTGAAAGGGGTGGTTGATTGTGTGTGTATTGGTTTGTTGGTTGAAATGGAAGAAAAGAAAATAAAATAACTTTTTTGTTTTTTTTGTTTTCAAGAAAACTTGAAATAAAACAGGGAAAAAAAAAACTGAACAAAAATAAAACAGAAATGAAAAAAAAATTTGGATAACTGATCGGGGATGGTTATTGCGGTCTGGTATGTTGTTTAGGGAAAGAATATCTGTATTTGTTTTTTGTATCTTGGTTGTTTTGTCATTACTCGCTATCTTTAAGAAATTGGATGTTATAACTTTTTTCTTATTGGAATTTGTGAGTATTCTTGTGTGGGTGAGAGTAGTTGGTGGGAAGGACGGCGATTTATTGAAAAATTAAGGGAAGTAATATAAAAGAAAAGATGAACTACAAAAAATGGGTAAAAACTTTTGTTTTTTTGTTTTAGTAAATAGTATGTGGGTAGGGAATGTTATACTGATCTGTTGTTTTGTGTCTGTTGGAGTGTGGGTATATTGGAATGTGTTACGCATAGTGAATAAGTAAGACAGAAAAAGGGAGGGGGAAAAACGGCAGAAGAAAAAAGGAAAGAGAAGATTGATAAAGGAAAAAGAAAAAGAAAAGGAAGAAAATTAAAAAAAATAAAGTGTGAAAAGTAAAAGAAAATAAAAATGAGAATATGCAAAAAAAAAAGAAAAAAATAACGTTTTATAATACTATTCAAGTTTTTGTTTCTATTTTTTTTTTTTTTTTCTTTCAATTTGTTGTTTTTGGGAGTAGAAAACTTTTTTGCATCTCCGTTGTTAATAGGTTAAAGACGAATAATATTAAAAAAACGAGAGGGTGTGCAAACCTTTTTAATAAAAATTCGGATGAAACTAAAACGTTTACTTTTGTATACATATTTTTTATTTTTTTAGATTATTTAAAAATAATATTTTAAATTAAAAAAATGTAAAACTAAAAAATTTTTATGTGATTTATAACAAGTTTATATAGAATTTGTTTTTTTTTGTTTTTGTTTTATTTTTATTTGAAGGTTTGGTCTGAGTTTGTTTTTTTTTTTTTATGTATTTGAATAAAGTTATTGTAATAATATCATTTTTGTTACTACGTACTTTAAGTTTTGTTTTAATTTTGTTATTATAATAGTTAGAAAACGTTTATTGTTTTTATTCATCAAATTGGAAAGAGGGAGTGAGAAAAGAACTATCGCATAATAGTAGATTGGCGTAGCCCTGGGCACGCCCCCTAATACGATGTTTTTATTGTACATTAGAGCGCCTTTAGCTTTGCTTTAAGCGGGATCGCTACAGGCACATCGCCGCCCCTGCCGTCGCCCGCCCCTGCTTTATTGCCTCCCCTTTATAGCACCGGCGGCAGAAAGAAGTTTTAGGCGAGGGCACCCCCTCGTTTGTTGGTTGTTTTATGCCCTGTTTGTTGTTTTATTTAAATATAGCTGATGTCCGCCCTTAGCGCTGTTTTTAGTTGCGCCCCCGCCCCGCTGCCCCTTTATATAAGCGTCTATTAGCTCAGTGTATCTTTGAGTTTAGTTATGTTATTGTTGTATTTTAAAAGTATGGTTGTAAGAACATAGATCGAACCACTTCCCATCCGCTTCATATCTGCTCTGTTTTCATGATCATCTGCTCCTTTGTTGCAGCAACACGGTGGAAGGCAAGACGTTCTCAGAGAATTAGGCAAAGAAAAGTTTAGCAACGGTAGAAGCGGGCCACTAGGAGAGTCAACAGACAGAAGGAAGCATACGCGAGCAATATAGTTTTGTCTGATATTTGATATGTGTATTTGAATGACAACGTGAGGTAAGGAGTTTGCTCCCCACATGTGTTTATTAATTAGGGGCCAAGTTTTATATAGATAAGTCCAGACGCAAGTGTGGCATCAAGGGATTGGTTAGTGTAGTAAATAAAAAACGTGGCGCGCATTTCAGGCTATTTGACGTCCCCCCCATTTTGTTAGCGGTTTGGCTCTAAAATAGTACTTACTTTGTCCTTTTGGGTGTTATGATCGTACGCTCCCCTTCCGAGCACTCAATGTCATCTTGGCCAGCTATTTATTCATCAGCTAAATTGTTTTGTTTGTGCACTGCGCCTTCATACCTTAAGCCGTCTTGTCTCGTGAGATTCTTCGTCTGCGCCTTCATTTACTTTCGCTTTCGTAAACCCTTAAGAACCCCAATTTAATTTTGTGTTTATAGCCCTGTTAAACATAATAAAAAAATGTAAGTAAATATACCACCCAAAACTAGAATATTTAGCATTGTTTTAGTTGTACAGTATTATAAAAAATAAAAAATTTTATAAAAAGAAATGAAATTTAAATTTAGTTTTTGTATGTCAAGGGCGCCTTTAAAAAATAGCATGGCAGCTGCCTTGTTTTTATTTTCTCTATCATTTGAAAAGCAAAAAAAAACTTTTTAAATCAAAATAGGACCGGCCGTCTTGTTAGGCCTTTGAGAATTAAGTTTTTGCTTAGCTGGGTCGTTGGGCAGTAAGGGCCCGACTTCTGAGGTTTAGATTGGCGTATAAGGGTAGTTATGGGCCTTATGAGTACGCATTATTTTTTGGTCTAAACGGAATTTTTAGTACTTTGTCAAAGGTGGCCGTGTCGTTTAACCTTCTACTGCCTCTAATAAATACTTTAAATTTAATAATAATGTAAAGTGTAACAATAATGTGTTAGTTGTGTTAAATTTGATTAATATATTTATATTTTGTATACACTCAAAGTTTAATTAAGTTTTTTTTGGATTACAGTGGATCGGCGCTTGTGGTTTTAAATTTTTGGTTAAGATTTATAAATATTACCTAGGGTATTCCCCCTGATTTATTCCAATTTCTCGCTTTGTCTGAGAGTGATAAAAGGTGTTTTGGAGATTTTTGGAAGGATTAATAGAGTTTAAAGATGTGCAGTAGAGGAAATATGGAGGTAGGGTGTTTGTTTATTTTTTTAATGATACTTATTTTTTTAATTTTTATATTTGTTGAGTAATTTTTGTGTATGGTTTTTTGTTTTTATAGAGTATTTTTTTTGTGGTAGATTTTAGTGAGGTTATGTCCGGATGTTAAAAATTTTTTCTTTCTCATGTTGCTCGGGCAGTTTTTTAAAGTATATTATTTCGAGATATTTTTTTTATGTTAATTAATTTTTTGTTATGTTTAGTTAAAAAAATTAATTGTGTTTTTTGATGTTTTTTATTTTATTAAGTTTTGGGTAAACGGATAAGGTATTATTTTCTATTTTTATTATTGATTATTTTGGCCTTATTTGATGTGTTTTGTTATGATTGAAGTTATTAGATCGGCATTGTTAGGGTATTTTGTGCTTATTATTTTTTTATAGGTGTTGGTTGTGTGTTTATCCTTTGTAGGAACTGGTATATTTTATATAAGTGTTAGTTTTTTGGAGGTTTTATTGTTACCGTTTATTTTTTTTAGGCTCCCTTATTAAATTTCCACAATCCTGGGGAACTTTGTCTTTATAGCCTACTGTGTATTAGAGAGGTTGATTTTATACAAAGTGGTAAGAGGGTGAAATAGGGGAATTATAATGGTGGGGTGTTTTTTTTGGGGTTGAAGGCGAATAGAGAAATATAGCTTTATGGGGAAAGAGGGTTGGGAAGTGAGTGAAAAGGAGAAATTTAAAGAGAAGTAGTGGGGGAGTTGGGTGGTGTTTTGGAAAATCTGGAGGAATAGTAAGAGATGATCATTTAGAGAATCCGATGTTGGGTGAGACATGATTTGAAGGTGGTACTGGTGGAAAAAATGGGAATGAGGGTGAGGGTGGAAAGGGAAAATTGGAATGCGGTGGTAAGGAAACAGCGTGGGGGTGAACTTGGGGGTGGATGGGGCTGGTGAGAAAATGGGTAACGAAGGTTGTTGGGAAAAAGAGAAAGAATGTAGCTTGTAAAGGGATAACAGGGGGATTAGTGTAATGGGTGGTGGTGGGAATGGGCATTATGTTTTGTGTTGTGTGACAAGTTCCTTAGTAATTGAAGATTGTATATGTTAAAATTTGGTAGAGAGGGGATCGTAGAGGGGTTACGTTCTGAAAAGTGTTGAACAGAATTGAAATTAAGATGATTGTGAATTATAGAAATGTTAAAGTAAACTTTGGCGTTGTAGGAATGGTTGATATGTTCTTATCAAATAATAGCGCTGTCTAATAGCGTATGAAATTAAAATTACATAAATACCTCTTGATACGATATAATTTGTTTTTTTTGAACGAATTGTATGAACTAATAGAATTTTTATTTACTATGCTATGGTAAATGGTATCAAAAATAATTAAAAGTTAATAAAGAAAAAAAAATTATACAAAAATAACAAGGAGGGGGAAAAGAATTGTAAGGAAGGAGTGAAAGAAAAGACAGCGTGGGGTTAATGAAGAAAGTTAGTACGCGTGAGAATGGAAAAAGTAGACAATACGGCGGATAGGTACATGTAGGGTTTGAGAGTAGTTGGGTGGTGGGGGGGGTGTATGAAGATGGGGTGGGGGATGTGGTAAAAGGTGGAATTTTTTAAAGAATTTTGTGTTTATTATTGAAATTTTTTTATGTAAAAAAAAAAATATTTTTTTACCAAGATTTTTTAATAAAAATATATTTTATAAATTATTAAAATAAAAAAAACAAAAAAAAAAAAAAATTTAACACGAGAAAAAAAAAAAAATTGTTTGATATGTATAAAATAAAAAATAAGAAATAATTAGAAAATTAAAAAAAATTATAAAGTTTTATAATATAAGAGAATTATTTATAGTAGTTATTTAATGTAAAAAATTTTTTATCTTTATTTAATTTTTATTTGTAAATTTTTTAAGATTTTTTCGCAATTTATATTTTTTTAATAATTTAAAAATTTTTATAAAAGGTTGTTTTAAGGAAATTTTGTCTTTAATTTAAATAAATTTTTTTTAAATTATATTTTAAAAAGTAAATTAAAAAATTTAATTAAAAAAATTTTTTAAAAAAGAAAAAATAAACGTATAGTTTTTTAAAAAATTAAAATTATTTTATATGTTTTTTAAAAAAAAAAGGAAAAAAAAAAATTGTAAAATAAAAATATAATAATAATTAAATTTTTAAAAATTTTTTTTTTTTTAAATTTTTAATTTTTAATGTATTTATGATTATTTTAAAAATTTATTATATTTAAAAAAAATTTTTTTATTATAAAAAAATATAAAAAAAATATATAAAATAATTTTTAAATAAAAAATTTAAATTAAATTAAAAAAAATAAAAAAAAAAAAAAATAAAAAAAAAAAAAATAAAAATAAGAAAAAAAAAATCCACTTTTGATTTATTTTTGTTATGGGTTTGTTATTGTATGGTTTTTTTTTACCCCCCTTTTTTTTTCTTATCTTTTTTTTTGTTTTTTATATTTTTTTTGTATTACTTTTTTTTACAGCCTTATCTTAATTTTATAATTTTTTTAATTTTTGCCTATTATATATTTATAGTTTTAATTATAATTTAAACAAGACAATGTGAGCAATTTCACCATCCTCAATGTTAATTAACAGCCAATAAAAATTAACATTATAACTCAACTAAGTTGTCGCATAAAGGTTAAGGGTGTATGGGTTTTTTTTTGTTTTAAAGCTGGGATGAATTTAAGAAAAAAAACGGTAGGGGAAAAGGTTAATGTGTGTTATAATGGAAAATAGTACTGGGGTTAGAAAAGTAGTATTTAGACAAGACAATCTAATTCATTTCCAGAAAAAATTCTTCCCTAAAAAATAAACCTAATTGTCACATCCTCCTCCTACTGCTCTTTCCCTCCTTATCCCTATCCTTCTTCAATCATCATCTATTCGAATCATCTGAGATAATTTTTATTTCCACCAGCCCTCCACCCCACACAAATGCAAAAAAATATACAATCACAATTATAATACATAAAAAAAAATTAACAAACAAATTAAAATACAATAAACGGGTCATACAATTCGCAAATAGCCTGCCTGACACTTCCCCTCCAAGCTTCCACGTTTAAATATGCAAAACCCAAAAGAGCAAATACAAACAAAAAAAGGAGAAATTCCTGAAATAACGAAAAAAAAAAAATAGTAGTACGCTATCATGGTTATGCTTGTCCACATTAATACGTTAGGATTTTTGCGCCATTCGCCCTTGGCTTGATTTTTTTAATTATTATAGTTTTAAAGAATAAAAGGTAAACTAAAACTTAGTTTTCATTCTCGCATTGACTCAATTTTTTGATAGTTGTTATTACTATTTTATCCTAACATCACGCCTTATATTAAACCATATTATTCACGGTCAAAAGCGGGCAGGTTTTGTGGTGTTGTTAATTTCTTGATGTTTTTTCTATAAAAATACACTTTTGTATTGATATCAAATATTTCATTGTTTTTTTCCTTATAAAAAATTATTTGGTACATGCGCTTGGTAGGAAATGAGGGGGCGGGGAAGAGGATAAAGCAGTGATGAGTGGGAAGAAGGGGCAAAATAGGGGGGGGAGGAAGGAAGGAGGAAGAGAGGGGGGGGGAAGAGGGAGTACGGGTATATTTTGTGGTGCAGGGAGGGAGGAATCAGGTAGGGGTTGCTTTGGTTGTGTTGTTTGTGTTTATTGTAATGTTGAATAATCCCGCGCAATCTGGGATGTTATAGTCTATTTTAATATTTTAGAAAGCATGTGATCGTGCAGGGCCTCTTCAAAAAAAAAAAATTGGTGTATATTATATATAATTTTATATTAAAACGGAAAGCAAAAAAAAAATTTTCTATAATGAATGGTACCATGAAGTATCTTGGAAACATTATTTACAGATGAAGTGATATTATTCATATATAGATATTATTTTATCCGTTTTTTTTTTTTATTTTTTAAACATCTATAAATTTCATTTTGGCCAAAACCCCACCTTTTGCTCCAAAAAAATACAAAAATTTATGTTGAGGGTTCTAGGTTTTAATCGGAGTTACAGAGATGGAGTTTGGGGTTTCAAGAAGTTGCAGACTATGGTTTGAGTTTGGATTGTCAGGGTCTAGGCAAATGATCAACCAGAAGGAAGAAAGAAAGGAAAGGATGAATGGTTGGACGATGATTTATTGTTTCTGCACTCCGGTGATTCAGGGACTACAAAGAAGGAAAAAGATAAGAAAAATTGACAGAATGTTAGTGGGGAAGAAAATTGGCGGGTGTGGGAACGGAAAGCTTTGGAGAAAGAGCTGAGCTCGAAAGGAGAAAAGAGCTGAGGGGTGATTCAGAAGAGAGGCCAAAGAGAGCTAATCATGGAAAGACGCAGAAGAGGGGGAAAGGAGGATAAGAGAAAAGAGAGGGGGATCACCCCTCTTCATGTTTGCCATTTCCATTAGATTTTTTATACGAAGAAGGAAATTAGGCGTGTGGGGAAATGGTCGTTCGATCAGGGGAAAGCATGGGAGGTCTAAACAGCCACAAGGGTCATAACAGGTCAACCTGCGTGCTTGACGTTAAGTGTTATATACTGGAAAAAAAAAGAAAATAAAAAAAAGAAAGAAATGAGAAAAAATTGGAAGTGTACCCTACTAGTGTAACAAATATTTGTAATCAATTAGCTCGTGGGAATAGAGTAGGCGTCCGCCAGGTCCCCGGGTTGTATGTTTTTGGGGTCCTTGCCTTAGGCCTTGTACGCGTTTTTTTGGGGTCATCTTCTGTTGGCTTTGCGTTCGCAAAAAAATACGTT